>CM035783.1:46622780-46947780 GCA_020466265.1 Siphamia tubifer
CTTTCAGATTGGTACCAAATGATGTGGAATAAAGATTTCTACAATCCTCAAAAGTGGTGTTATCACCTACAACCAATAGTTTTTGACATCTTGAAATGAGGTCAAAGGTGACATGTCACCAAATTAACTTCTGTAGCACTGTGTGTTTCAAGCAGAGACATATCACACTAACTTAATCAATACTGAATATATTATTATAATATTACACACACTGACACATATATACATATAACGAAATTAACATGTCATGGAAACCTGAGGTTGGCACTAAATAGGAACAAGATTTGGCATTCTTTGCATACCTGTTGGGTCATGGTACTCAGACAGGACATTTGTGTTTCTGTAAAGCCTTGCGAGACAACTTTGTTGTGATTTGGGGCTTTATAAATAAAATTGAATTGAAAAATTTAATTCAGGAAAAAATCAAGTCATAAATAGGAGATTAAATAAAGGTATAAGCATGAGATAAAAAAAAAAATCTGAATTATGAGATGAGAAATTGATAATTATGAGATAAGTCAAAATTATGATATAGTAATTTACAATTTCTTATTTACTTATTAAGGATGTGTTTTTCCCATACTGTCACATTTTTCTACTTTGAAAAAGTAATGAGTCTATTCTGAGAATATAAAGAGTATAAAGTACAGATATTTATACAAAAATGTAAAGAGTATAAAGTACAGATATTTATATAAATGTAAAGAGTATAAAGTACAGATATTTATATAAATGTAAAGAGTATAAAGTACAGATATTTATATAAATGTAAAGAGTATAAAGTACATATATTTATATAAATGTAAAGAGTATAAAGTACAGATATTTATATAAATGTAAAGAGTATAAAGTACATATATTTATATAAATGTAAAGAGTATAAAGTACAGATATTTATATAAATGTAAAGAGTATAAAGTACAGATATTTATATAAATGTAAAGAGTATAAAGTACATATATTTATATAAATGTAAAGAGTATAAAGTACAGATATTTATACAAAAATGTAGGGAGTAAAAGTAAAAAGTTTCCAGAAAAATAAATAGTCAAGTAAAGTACAGATACCTCAAAACTGTACTTAAGTACACTAAAGGAAGTATTTCTACTTAGTTACTTCCACCTGTGTTGGTAACCACAAAAAGACACTTGTTTCACATGACAATTTTAATGGAGGTGCAAAAGCAAATTCCTGAAAACATACAATAAGCCTTGTTTCCAGACCAAGGCTGAGGAATAATGACAGTTTGTGAATAGTCTTGTATAATGTTGTATTCACAGTCCTTCTAGGCTTAAGTAAAGCTAATATTGGTAGAGAGCAGAGGAGCTGCCAGGGCTTTGGGCTTCCATGAAAACATATTACTGCATGCACTGGCATTCATTATTTGATGCAGGATGATTTCCCAGTATATGAAATATGCGGAAAAACTGGGTGACTCACACTTGTCCTTTTTTTTGTACTTTTTAGCATCATAATGAAAGGAAAGAGTAAAACACAGGTGTCAAACATGCGGCCTGTGGGCCACATCTGGGCCGCCAAAGGCTCCAATGTGGCCCTTTGGATGAATTTGTGAAATGTAAAAATGATCCTCATATATGAATCATTTTAGTTGAGGTTCCACATTCAGGCCAATTCGCTCTCATAATAACACATGATTCAGTTTAACCCTTTAACTCCTGAGAATTTAGCAGTTCCATAGTAAAAAGTATTAAAATAAGCAACAACATGAACAAAAAAAATGGCCAAAGTCATCAATGAAATGAACAAAAAATAATAATAAACTGACAAAATAATTATTAACATGAAGAAAGTAAGACACAAAGTTTTTGTTCATTTTGTTGCTCATTGTTTATTTTTCTACATTTTACTTTTTATTTTATTATTTTTTTCTTTAATTTTGCTCCATTTGTGTCTTACTTTTCTTCATGTTACTAATTATTTTGTCTGTCTGTTTATTATTCATTTTTGTTCATTTTATTGCATCACGTGGAAGAGGGAAATATCTAAAACGTGTAGGACACTGGCCCTCGAGGACTGGATTTGGACACTTCTGATGTATGTTTTGGTATTTCGATTTTCTGTTCATGAATGTAAATTAAAAAACAAAAAAAACACCTGTTTATTTGAGTTTTGTTTTTTAGCACAAAACCAACAATTGAATTCTGCCACATTTTACTTTCATTTTCTTTTTTTAATTTCACTTTACAAAAAGAAATTCAAAGTCAACAGAAATTTAAAAAACCACCAAAAACAAGCATTATTCATATTCTAGCATCGGAAGCTGCCATTCAGACTGTAATAAAGCAAGAATAATGTGAGAATAACAACCAAGATTTATGTCCTTGGAGCCATACTCAGAAATTGTTTTAGAATGAGCTTAGAGGATTAATTTGATTATTTTGTGGATTTTAACATTTTGGTTCCGAATTGAATTTGTAATGATTGTGTATTGCTTTGTCCCGTTCTTGTTAACTGTGTAAATACACACATATTCGCTTTTTTTCTCTACTTTAAATTAAATTGAACTAAAATATACGTCATTTTGTGCTAAAAAAAATTACTTAGGGAGGTTGCCTGTTTAAAATTTAGATTTACAAGAATTAAACCAAAAATAACTAAAAATTGACAACGTCTCAGGTCTATAAAGTCTTCATCAGGCCAAAATAAAAGAAAATAAACTGAAATAATTAACAAATCAAAGTGTCTGACTGTAAAATGGTCTGGAAATAACTGTTTTGAACGTTTTTGTAGAAAAATTGCTGTTTAAAGCTGCTGTGAAAAGGACTTCTTCCGCTCTGTTCGGGTGTTTAAGGCAGAGAATATGAATAATAGTTTTTGGTCTGTTTTTTCGTTTCAGGTGACTTTGAACTTCTTTAATGAAACTAAAATATAAATTAAATTAAATATAAAAAATTAAAAATTAAAATGAAAGTAAAATGCAGCATAATTCAATTGTTGGTTTTGTGCTTCAAAACGAAAGTCAAATAAACCAGTTGTTTTTTGTTTTTTAATTCTTATTCATAAACAGAAAATCCAAATACCAAAATATACACAGACCTTTGTAAATATAAATGTTTTCATTTAATTGCACTTAAACAAAGTATAATTTTGCAAAAAAAAAACTCTGAATCAACCAGAACAAATATGAACATCCTGAAATGTCTTAAGAGAAGTAAGTACAATTTTAATAAAATTCCACCCATTACTAAATGTTTTGTGTATTTTAAGCTATAATGTACATGACAAACTACAGCCTAATAATGTTAACCCTCGATGGCAGAGGTCCTGAGGGTCCACTGTCCTACATGTTTTAGACGTCCCTCTGCTCCAACACCTGATTCAAATCATCAGCTCGTTATCAAGCTCTGCTGAAGCCTGATAACGACCCACTATCAGTTATCAATAGTAATGTTCTATGGGACTATGTCATTTACAAATGACTCCTAAAAACAGCTTTACAAAATATCACCAGCCTCTAACCAATCATATTGTATTGTGTGTGTGTGTGTGTGTGTGTGTGTGTGTGTCACCTAAAATCCTGTCTAACCAATAAAATCAAATATTATTTAAAATCCTGATGTCATGTGATGCTACAAGGAAGTACAGTAAACAATAGCACATGTTGGTTTATATGCATGAGTTGTGTAATGATAAGTCCATTTTTAACACACATAAATCACAAATAAACAAATATTACTAAATAGCCTAAACTGGGTTTTAACTCTTTTAGTAATTTCATGGTCCTCTTTATATAGACCAACCCCCTGGAGATATAATAGTGAGGCCACGTATCATTTAACAACTCCTCAGGCTACGTGAACTACTATAGACATTTATGTTGGTGTCAGTGAATGAAAAGAAAACGTCTCACTCCGGTCCAATGTTAGTGTAATAACCTCACATTTGCTGCATCTTCATAAAGCAGGAGAATCTGTGTATCATTCGTTCATTCGTTTTTCAAAATGAAACCAAAAATAAGACAACGAAAAAACAACTCATTTCTTCATTATTTGTTTCCAAAACCAAAATGAAAAAACTGATAACGATCCCTTTTTGATTTGGATTTGAATGCTTTATTTCAAACACGTGCAGAATGCAATAATAATCAATACCACAAGAATCAATACAATAATAATAATAATAATAATAATAATAATAATAATAATACACAATGACATGTCCAAAAAGGAGTAGGATGAAGCATAAGTTTATTTAATTCTACCCCTTCTTCACTTCCCCAATAACCTGAATTCTTATAGTAATAGAGTGCATAGTACAAAAATTATGATAATAATAAAAATAATAACAATAACACTAATAATAATAATAATAATAATAATAATAATAATAATAATAATAATAATAATAATAATAATAATAATAATAATAATAATAATAATAATAATAATAATAAATATTTGAAGTACTAAACATATACAAAAAACAAAACAGAACAAAAAAAACAACAACAAATGAGCATTTTTTTTTTCATTTTTGTGTTTAAATGAATAATGAAAAAAAAAAACTGATAATATTTATCTAATTTTGACCTGAAGCAAGTTGATTGAATCAGAAATGTATCTTCACAACCAAAAGAAACATGTCCACCGGACGTGAAGATTAAACAGCTGTTTGGCGATGGAAAAACACATGCTGTGATTTCTAACACGCTCCGGCAATTAGGTATTCAAAGATCCTCGGAAATGTCGGTGAGAAGATTCTGTGCTCAACACCAACTCAGGTGTAAATGACATATGTCAGATGCTGAACTTGAAACTGTTATTCTGTCATCAATACATAAGTACAAGCTGTACGCATATGAAAGATATACATATACACTTGTCATATAAATTTTTTTTGTGTGTTATTATAAAAAGAACATACCTGGAATATGACACTAATTTTCTCTATGGTCATATCTTCAGGTCTTTGGGTGACCCTCTTATTTTCCCAAAATAGGACATTGGTTTGTATCTTTGTCACTGCGGGTCACATTCATTTCTAGTTTACTCAACTTGCTTCAGGTCAAAATGAGATAAAACGGGAAACGGCCGTTATCCGTTTTCTCCATTATTTATTCAAACACAAAAATTCTGAAAAACTGATTTGTTTTTTCATTTTGGTTTTGGAATCAAATAATGAAGAAACAAGTTGTTTTTTCATTGTCTTATTTTTGGTTTCATTTTGAAAAACGAATGAACAAATGATACACAGATTCAGGAGTCTTAAATATTATACATCAATAATTCTATACAAAGCATTTCACAGACTACGACCAAATAACTTACAAAACTTGTTCACAATTTAAGACAGTACTTATTATCTGAGAGGCTTTGGAAATTTCGCATTACCCAAATTTCGAACCACTCACAAACGTTTGTGAATATTTTGGCGTTTGCTTGTGTTGGATGTCCAGACTGTTCCACACTTTCACCCACATACAGACCACAAACATGTAAACTGTAGTATAAATATTCTTGCATCAATATTCTGTTTAAATTGTTAATGTCTGTTCTTTTTTCTTTGTTTTATTCATATGTGTTTGTTCTTTACCTTTTGCTTATTTATGCCGTCGCTGCTCTGTGTTGTTCTTTAGCATCGGTGCTATGCTAGTTTTTTGTTATCACTGTCGGCCTGAGGTTATGATGTGAGATCAACTGTTGAATGTGTTTTTTGTTTCAGTGTTCTATTCACATTTTGGCACCATGGTTTAGACCCACGGTTCTCAAACTGGGGTCCGCGGACCCCTAGGGGGACGTGGCGCATGTCCAGGGGGTACGTGAAATTATTCACGGTTTTGTTTTTGGTTTTTTTTGCTGTTTTATTTTGAAATGCTGAAGTTTTATTTTGTAGCGAGCGGGCAGAAGTAACAGCGCTGTTTGACGCCAGCTTGACTAAATTGAGACAAAGCGAGTCACAGGCTATTTTTAGCCACCCTGCAGCGAACATGGATCGATTTTTGTGTCCGCCAAGTTCCTCAAGAAGTGATAAAGGAAATGACAATGACAAAAACAAACGACCTAACCCTAAAAAGAGAAAGTACATTGATAGTTATATTGAGTTTGACAAGCTCATCCCTCTCATTAAGTCTCTGTCTGTCTGTCGGTCTGTCTGTCACACACACACACACACACACACGGTTTTGTGTGTCTTTTGTTCCATTTATTATTTTAAAATTATTTAAAATTTTAGTTTCTGAAGTGCTCATTTATATTATAATACCTGAAAATGTGGCTGGTTTGCACAAAAGCACTATTAAAAAAGGTTATCATTGTTTCATAATAATCATTGTTGAAGTGGTTTTTTTTATCATTTTCAGTATCGCGAGGATGAGGGGGGACATGGAAAAATTTCACCCCTCCAAGGGGGACCTGGGCCAAAAAAGTTTGAGAACCCCTGGTTTAGACACTGTTGGATCAATTGATTCTGAATTAGTTTGGGCCTGTTTATTTTATTTATTTGGTTTATGGTTAAGGGACAGGAGTGAATGTTTTGAACTTGAGTCTTTTTGAAGTTATTGATGAGAATGGGGGTGGGATTAAATAAGTATTTCTTCTTCTCACTCCTTTTCGGGTGTAAATATTATTATATCTTTTCTTATGTATGTGTATTGTGTGAATTGCTAAAAATAAACACATCAAATCAAATCAAAGCAGACCTATTATACTGATCCCTGTTTTTCTACATACATACAATGTTATAATGTCAGATGTCGACGGGAAACCTCATCAAAGTAACAAAACATGAGCAATATTATTTATGCTGTAATGCTGTAACATGATTTCCTGCCACTCTAAACGGCTCTTTGTGAGATCTTCACTAGATCTATGCACAAGCTGACGTCAGGTTGTAGCATCCAATTGGGTCGACTGCTCCAACAGCATAGAACCGGCCCCAAAACGTCCACCCGGTGTATAATTAAAAATTTCTCGGGAGTTACGTTTCCAACCGGAAGAAGAGAGAAGAAAGAAGATGCCTCCCCAAACAGTCTGTAGTTGTTTTTTCAACTGTGGAGGAAAATATCCACTGTTTTACTTTCCAAATGATGTCCCAACCAAAAAAACTGTGGGAAGCTTTTATTTTTGCTGGCCAACTTCAGTGAGGATCAACATGACTCCGGTTTTACAAGGCAGCTGTCTGAACCATGGATCTGTTCCAAAATTAAGAGTCCACCAAGGCTGGAAGTAATAATATCATTGTAACATTATATATTGTTTTTTACACTAAGCTACCATGTTAGTGAACTGTTGCTAGCACTAAGAAAATCGCAGACGAAGCTGACTGTGAGGCCATCATTTTTGTGTCCATCTCAGGACGACAAAGCTTTATTAAAAGTATCATCCACAAGGTGTGGTGAGTTTATATCACTGGGAAATTGTGCATGTTTTTTTAGTACTGGGCAAATGTGTATATATCGGCATCCACTTACAAAGCTAACATTAGCTAAGTAACTAAGATAGCTATGTCCATGTCCAGTGGGCCTGAGTAGTAAAGTAATAGCATAAATGACCCATAAATATTGACAACTCCAAATATTTGTAATTGTTTTAGTGCAAAAAAAACCCCAAAAGACATTAAATTATGGAAATACTTTTATAAATTATCCAAATACAAAAAAATAAGAGAAATTTCTTAAAGAAAATAAGGTCAGTTTTAACAGTTTCTGCCTCAGTTTATCATTATTCCATATGTTTTATTATGGATCAGTTCTACAAAGACACTAAATTCTTAGTAACAGAAGCAGAAAATGGTTCAAATTGTGTCATTCAGGTTATTCACATTTTATTGTTAGAGGATAGTTTGTAAATTTAAATGTTTTCATCATTCATAGGCAAAGCAAAAACTGTGAAGAAAATATACTAATTTAGTATTTAATATTTAAGAGGGTATTATGCTCTTCATCTCAGCGGCCACATTGGAACCATTGTGGGACCATATTTGGCCCCCGGGCCATATGTTTGACAACCCCTGTTATAGAGGAAAAACAAATGCCACTCCAGTGAAACAGTGCCACATTCATATGAGGGAGGAAGATATATCTGATATTACTTTTTGACTCTTCACCAGTAAAAATCTCACTTTAACTTTTGAATTTTTAATAAGGTACAGTCCAGAAGTCACTCCAACAAGCTGTGGAGCAGTAATCTGTCTTGATTTACACCAGGCAGCACACATCACTGGGAAGTCACACTGTAAATGTTACATCATAATTAATGTATGATCATGAATAGGGCGTCTTCATTATGAAGCTGTATGTATGTATGTATGTATGTATGTATATAAACCCATAGTCTTTAACACTGTACCATTTAATATTCAGGTAATGTAGAAGCTTTTTAAACACGCTTTTCCCATTTAATTTGCATTTGAATATTTTCGCAGTAAAATGACTCTGCTGGATATATTGAGCATTGTCAACCAAGTAAATTAGGTTTTATATTGGATGACTTAATTTTCATTTTCATTCAGTGCTGTGTTTTTTTTTTTCTTGAGTGTTGTATTAGCAAATGTCAGATTATCTACAGGAGTCTAAACTCAGCAGATGTAAGACTGTAAATGTGGGCTGTGGGTACGGTAGGTGAAGGTAGGGTTAGATTAGAAACACATATGAACACACACACACACACACAAAGAAAAGAAAAGCATGTGCATCTCAGTCACATTTGGATCTGTCCGTCTCTGGTTTTGCTTTTTAATTTCGCCCAACATTGGTTGGGAGAGATTATTGTAATCAGTGTGTGTGTGTGTGTGTGTCTGCAGAGACATGTCATGTTATAACTCAATTAATATTTGAAATATCACCATGAAATAACATGGGCATATACATTTAGCTAATGTGCATCACATGCCATGATCCATTTGAGTAAAAGTCAAAGGTCAAGGTCGTATTTAGCAGAAAGGTCAAAATCACATTATTGGCTCTAATTCAAGAACAGGTTGTCATAGAAATTTGAGATTGGCACAAAATAGGGGCAAGATTAGGCTAAAACTTTTTGATTCTACATTTTTTTTTGTTGCTGTTTGATTCCTTTATGTTTTGTCTTTTTTAACCTGGAAAAATTTTTATACTGACCTCTGTAATCTTTTCTTAAAATTATAATTGTAGTAATGTATAGGATAGACATATAAGCTTTTAACTTAAGCCTTTGATCAACTTCAGAAATGCTAATGTTGGCATATCTTATGTTTCTTATGTTCATCAATGAACTAAAGTGAATGAATAAACTGGTAAGATCAATATACAATATACCAGTTGATAAAGGGCGAGGGTTGGAGCCTGCAGAAGATCCTTGCTGAGTTGAGAAAGCAAGGTGCTGAATTTCCCAGCTAATCCTCAGTTAATAACACTGCACATCTGATCCATTAACATCCTGGTGTTTATGCTGCCTTACATAACTATGATTAATAGTCCATTCAGTTGTGCTCATAAGAAAAAACTGAACTGAAGTCTACATCATCTACAGGCATAAACACTGGAGTTTTCAAGTGCAAACAGGAAATGTAGTTTCTAAGTAGCACTGCTGTCCCCCCCAAAAAAACCCAAATCTTCTGTATCCATGTTTGAAAAAATACATTTTTAATCAGTCGTTTAATCGTTTTTCAAAACAAAACAAAAAATAAGACAATGAAACAACAAGTCGTTTCTTCATTATTTGTTTCCAAATCCAAAAGTAAAAAATGGATAATGGATGTTTTCCGTTTTATCCCATTTTGAGTTGAGTAAACTGGAAATAACCGTGACCCACAGTGACAAAGATGGAAACTTACATTCTATTTGGGTAAATTAAGAGGGTCACCCTCAGACCTGAAGATATGACTGTTGATTTGCCGATAATAACTTAAGGATATTGGTGCAAAGGATGGCTTAATGTGAGTTAAATTACAGATGGAATTATGGAATCTGTTATTTGTTGTTAAGTCACATTAAGATACGTTTAGATTGTGGCAAAGACCAAATGATTTTTTTAATTACCATATTTTTTGCAGTATAAGGTGTACTGGACTATAAGATACATTAAGTGAAGTCAAAAATAATGACATAAAAAGCCAAAATTTATGAGATAAAGTAAAAAGTCAGTAAGCACTCCCAGAATTGGCCCATATATAAACCGCTCTGGATTATAAGGCAAACTGTGAATGAATGGTTTATTTTTGAAGTTTTTTTCATAAATAAGGTGCACTGGACTATAAGGTGCATTAAGTGAAATCTAAATCATTAGATAAAAAGTAAAAAATCATGAGATAAAAAGCCTACATTTCTGAGATAAAGTAAAAATTCCCTGTCACTAAACACTACCAGAATTGGTCCATATATACGCTGCTCTGGATAATAAGGCAAACTGTCAATGAATGGTTTATTTTTGAACTTTTTTTCATGTATAAGGTGCACTGGACTATAAGGTGCATTAATTGACGTCAAAATCATGAGATAAAAAGTCAAAATTCCGAGATAAAAAAAAAAAACAAAATTAGGAGATAAGTCAAATTCCTGAAATAAAAAGCCAAAATTTATGAGATAAAGTCAAAATTCCATATCACTAAACACAACCAGAATAGATCCTTATATAAGTCACTCTGGAAAATACAGTACGTCCTGATTTGTAAAACCACAGCATTGAAAAAGAATATACTTTGTTTTTCTCAGAGTGTACTGCTAGTGTGTGTAATGAGTTCTTTGGGGGTATTTACATCACCTGAGTGTCTTTTATTTTCTTAATGGTTAATCCACCAAATAAAACAGTCTTCCTTCATAGTCCATTTATCTGATGGCTTTAGTCATTTTTAAGCAGAGCAGCAGTAGATAATTAATTTCTTTACAACATTTCTTTTACTTTGTAGATTATGTTGGTTCATTAGGATTCCCATTATCTAAAGCCTTTCATTTGATTTTCTTCATTTAACAATAACAACTACATCATTCACATATTTCAACTTTGCAAAATACACTTCGCAATGAGATTCAGTTCGGTTTGACTCAGTACAAATCGACAATTTAACTGCAAGGACTTATTTTATTTAATGTTACTGAGAAGAAAAAGAAACAAATATACGTTCAAAACCATATCATATCATTGATTTAGTGTCACAGAGATAATAGAAGTCTTTACAATATACTGTACCTGTACATAACTGAAATTAATGACAATATACCTGTAGATAACTGATATTAACGACAATATACCTGTAGATAACTGATATTAATGATAATATACCTTTAGATAACTGATATTAATGACAATATACCTGTAGATAACTGATATTAATGATAATATACCTTTAGATAACTGATATTAACGACAATATACCTGTAGATAACTGATATTAATGATAATATACCTTTAGATAACTGATATTAATGACAATATACCTGTAGATAACTGATATTAATGATAATATACCTGTAGATAACTGATATTAATGACAATATACCTGTAGATAACTGATATTAATAACAATATACCTGTAGATAACTGATATTAATGACAATATACCTGTAGATAACTGATATTGATAACAATATACCTGTAGATAACTGATATTAATGACAATATACCTGTAGATAACTGATATTAATGATAATATACCTTTAGATAACTGATATTAATAACAATATACCTGTAGATAACTGATGTTAATGATAATATACCTGTAGATAACTGATATTAATGACAATATACCTGTAGATAACTGATATTAATGATAATATACCTTTAGATAACTGATATTAATGACAATATACCTGTAGATAACTGATATTAATGATAATATACCTGTAGATAACTGATATTAATGACAATATACCTGTAGATAACTGATATTAATGATAATATACCTGTAGATAACTGATATTAATGATAATATACCTTTAGATAACTGATATTAATAACAATATACCTGTAGATAACTGATATTAATGATAATATACCTGTAGATAACTGAAATTAATGATAATATACCTGTAGATAACTGATATTAATAACAATATACATCTAGATAACTGATATTAATGATAATATACCTGTAGATAACTGATATTAATGACAATATACCTGTAGATAACTGAAATTAATGATAATATACCTGTAGATAACTGATATTAATAACAATATACATCTAGATAACTGATATTATTGACAATATACCTGTAGATAACTGATATTAACGACATGTAAAACTGATGTTACTATTTTAACAGGTTTGCTAAACTGCTAACATTTAAAATACAAAACTTACTTTCCCTCAAGAAAGACAAAATAAAAGGTAAAAATTTCATAAAGTTTAATTATTCCTGCAAATGTGAGAATACACTGAGCATAACACTGAGGTTAGTCATAAAATACAGGGTTGTTTTTTTTTACTCTTTTGGAGGAAAATCAACTGATCAACATAATCTTGTTTCAGAACAATAATGTCACTGAAACTATATCAACTGATTTGATAAAAACTCTTTCTGATTCTGGTGTCTGGTTTACAGAAGTATTTTTAAAAACATGACAGCAGGAGACTCACCAGGGGACTGACAGTCATGTGACTGCAGTACCGGTGTACTGATGGGACTGATTGAGTTGTGCGCAGGTCCACTTTACAAACCCGTACCTGTGTACATTTGACCTGTAACCCGACCCATGATTAAACCTTCTCTACCCAGGAGCTCAGCGTTTAGCTTTAATTTCAGTTTAAACACACACCAGTGTTACTCAGTAACATAGTGCGAACAGTACATGTTCGCACTAAAGGAACTGGTTAAGTGTTGTTTGGAAATCTGTGGGCGGATATAAAGGTCCCTTCAAAATAAAAGGATTCGACTGTGTGGATCAACCACAGATCTGCGGTATCAACCATAAATATGCTTTTATTTTGTCACTTCCTGCATGCTACCAGCATTTCCTTTAACTTCGCTGTACCTCCAAAAACTCATCAGATAAATCTCCGGTTGGTAGTTTTAACATGTATACATTTCTGAAAATAAATGTTATGACATTGCTAAGCTGCTTGGCCACAGATATAGAGAACAGAATGACAGATCGCTGGCTGGACCTCAGGAAACCGATTCACGGCCGTAAATCCGGGGACCGTTCAAAGGCAGTTTTACCGATTCAGGGCACCATGGACCGATTCACTTGGATCTCATACTGTCATGACCTCCGCTCCGGTGACCTTTCCCCCAGTCATTTCCACACTCACCTGGTCCCGCACTGCGCAGCCGCAAGCCGTTCCTCATCTATGGCTATAAAAGCAGTAAGGCTTGCAGTTGCCAGTGAGGGACCATTCAGTAATGTCACCTCCATAACCCGGACAGCTTTTCCATCGCCTCAGTCACCATAACCCGGACATTCATCATCACCACGGACTCTGGCCGATCTATCCCCAGGTGTTTGCGTTTTAGTCTTCTTGTAGTTTGTCTCTGTTTTTGTTTTGATTTTGGTTTTATTATTAAATCTGTTCTCCCTTCAGCACTGTGCATTTGACTCCTCTCTCTCCTCACCCCCTCCGTGACACATACGACACAGACTGACCGATTCGAATCAGTTTATCTTTATACCCTTATAAAATACTTATTCATATTTTCATGGTCATCAAACATGACTCATAGATGTTCTGTAGTTACCATGGAAACAGTCATCTTCTACAAGATTGATTGACTGGTAAAAATGATGATGGGATGGACACACTTGGTTTCTGTTCATTTAATGAAATATTATTAATTCATTATAAAAGTCACATTTTCCTTAGTTTTGTTTCTTTCTGATTTAATGACCCTTGATTTTAATGAACATGATCAGTGAAAAAAAATACACTATTTAAACACAGATGATAAATATTGGAATACATTGTGATAAATTATTATTTTTTAATTTATATTATTTTTTTAAAGGTATAAAAATAATGTTCTTGATTTAAAAAAAAATATTTGTGAATTGTCACAAAGGCTGAATCCCATTTCACCCCTTTGAACTAAAAAGCTACAAGACCAAACAATCACTGACTTTGTGTTGATAAGTGGAGAAGTGCTGATTGCAATCAAATCCACCACAATGTCACAAAATATTACACAATACAGATATTCATCATTTGACTCAAAATGTTTTAGGTTCTCCACTTTTGAATAAAGATTGTCCTTTAAAAAGTGTAAAACTTTAAATTATTTTCCATGGATTTACTTCCTTGTGGACCAAAGCAGTTCAGATTTTCAGCCAAATGCGAACCTACAGAACGACAGGATGATTCCATTCAAAGGATATAATGCATTCATGTTAACCTTACACCTTCTTTTACAGCTACATCTTTAAACTATGTTTGGGACTATTTGAAAAGAAGAAAATAGAAAAAGGTTAAAAAATTTATTTATTTTTTTGCGAATATTACATCTTTGAAAGGAATGCTTTCCAGTACATGTTGTGCATACCGCAGATTCTGTACGAAACTTTTCCAATTTATTTCAATAGAACCATTGTTATTCTCTGGTGAGAGTTGAGAAATTCACTTTATATGCCATTTGTAAGTGTGCATAGGAACAAGTCCACCATGGTGCACCTCCATGTCTCTATAGAATATATATATATATATATATATATATATATATATATATATATATATATATATATATATATATATATATATATAATATATAGTATATTTTTTCCAGTCATAGAACTAGCTTTTTCCCTCTCTCTTTTACAAATACCAATATTAACAAGGTAGCCAGAGACAGCAGTTTTCCGACACAAATTTGTGTGTTGTGTGTGTGTGTGTGTGTGTGTGTGTGTGTGGAAACCCTTAAATTATGAACAAAAACACTCCACTCTCCTTTTCTCCTGATCCATTACTTGTTGGAAGGAAATGAAAACACTGCTTTGGAATTTCTCGGCTTCGTATGTCACATCCATAGACTAATTTGGCGGCCGTGGCTCAGTTGGTAGAGCGGGTCATCCACTGATTTAAAAGGTTGGTGATTCAGTGTCCTTGGGCAAGACACTGAATCCTAAATTATTCTCCCAGTAGAACTGAGAGAACCTTAGGAACCTACTGGTGTATGAGTGTGTGTGAATGGGTGAATGTTAGGGTTATGTAAAGTGGGAAAGAACTATAGAAGTGCAGAACATCTACCATTTGAATACCCCATCCATACCCCACCAGCTCAGCTAACTCCACCTACTGGTCACATGACCTCTGTTGACAGATCCTCCATTGTTCTCTATAGTATCCATGTGTGCGTCTAGTGTGTTGGGGTCTGAGCCCTGGTCGCTGTGTGTGTGTCTGGGTCCGTGGTTTCATTGACCTGGGTTGGTGGGACAGGCTCGTCCAACCTGGGTCCAGTTAATCTAACCCTAACCCTAAATTGTTTTTGTGCTTCACGTACATGGGGCAGATGTGGCCAGGGTGATCTGGCACCGGCACCAGGACCGAAAGGCACTGTGGCCATTAATGGACCAAGACCTGAAGACACCAGGGCTGTAAAACTCAGCACTCGGTCACTTTGATTCTTTCCAGCTGAATTTATTTCTTTGGTGTCTTTGTCTCCTTTTCTGGGGCGGAGTCAGACGAGTGGGGTGGAGTCAGACAAGTGAGGCAGATTCAGAAGAGAAGGGCGGAGTCAGAATAGTGGGTTGGAGTCAGATGAGTGGGGCGGAGTCCGAGGAGGGGGCGGAGTCAGAGGAGTGGGGTGGAGTCCAAAGAGTGGGTTGGAGTCAGGCGAGTGGGGCGGGGTCCGAAGAGGGAGTGGAGTCAGAAGATAGGGGCGGAGTCAGCTGTGGCTCATTTGTATTAAAGCAAGAGGCACTAAAATTGAGTGTTGAGTGTGACACCAGGGAACTGAGTTAAACAGGTAACCTATAAAATCACTATGCATTATTATTCATTATTACTTTATTCACTTATACTTTACTGACATGTCCGATCACACCTTCAGTATTTATGTTATATGCTTACAAATTATTTTAGAATAGATTTATGTTGACAAACATTTATTGTCAAAGCCATGTTGAAGACATACTTTTCAGGTGAAGCTGCACTTTGTTATGAAAGGTCGGACGATTCTAAAGCTAGCAAGTCTGTCAAAGGACATGCCCTAACCCAGCGGACGTGCCCTGTGAGCTGGCAGCAGGAGACGGCTGCATTCACCAGGAACTCTTGGGCTTAGAGTTCAGAAAACTAAAGAAAAACTCAACTTCTCTATAAAATATATCATGAACTGAAAAAATATACATGAAATATATATGGACTGAACATAAGTCCACTGTGTCCATATATGGTGTCATACAGACTACAAATAAACACACTGTGTTAATGTGTCGATCCTTTTCTCTGACGAACTCTGTAAGGTTCTGTGAGACGGCCTTGTGATTTGAGGCTCTCCAAGTAAACCTGAATTGAATTGAATAGTGTTTTATAAATAAATAAATCATTTTAATCATACATAAAAAAATAACTTTATTATACGGTGTAACTGCTCATCACACGATAATAATAAAGCATTTTACCCTTAAAGACCCACCTTTAACCCCTAAAGAAGCATATTTAACCCTTAAAGATGCACATTTAACCCTTAAAGACCCACATTTAACCCTTAAAGAACCATATTTGACCTTTAAAGACTCACCTTTAACCCTAAACATCACAACAAGATGCAGATGCCGCAGACTTAAAAACACTTATGTAGAGCAAGATAACATGTTCTACTATTCTGACAAAATGCTTTTGACTTACATGGACAGAAAATGAGGTTAGGCACTCTTTAACCTGACTCATCACCCGCAATAAACCCTCCTGGCTTACACACACACACACACAACATAACGCACATACACACACCTCTTTGTCTTCTCCTCCCCATCAATAGCTGCTGTCCAGTTTCCTCCCAGGACCTGTTAGTCATGAACTGTCATTGACCAATGAGAGAAGGAGTAGGTCTGAATCATGTTTGTCAGCCAAGTGACTGACAGCTAAGACTGTGGCAAGGTTAACATAAGTACGCAGTGTGTGTGTGTGTGTGTTGTGTGTGTGTCTGTCTTATCACTGTTGCTTTGTGTCTGCTTACATCATCTAGGTCTGTTCGTCTCCCTCTGTTCGACAGTTGCTGTAGAATAATAAAAATACACGGAATACAATTATCTGCTATCAAGAGATAATTTGTATTATAATTGCGAGCCAAGAAAAGCTGCTTGTGTTTGGCAAGGTATTTATTGGAGGGAGTCATTAGCGAAATCCACAGAAAACTTAAAAGTTCAGTGGATTAGGTTTTGGTAAACACAAATATCCTTTCTGTGAAGCATGGGGATTAAAAAGAAATGAATAAAATACAAATAAGTAAGAAAGGAAATTGTAGTTATCAAATTAAACATGCCGAGTAAGTAGGTAAAAAATATTCCTGTAGGCTGCTTTTGAAATTATTGTTGTATTCAGTAAGCTCCCTGGCATATGAGAGCGAATGAGCTAACACAGCTATGAATGAGCTAATTGTAAAGAAAAGGGGGGGGGGGGGGGTAAAATCCTGATTTTCCAGAATATACGGCACACTTAACAGCCTTTAATTTTCTAAAAAAAAAACAAAGTATACCTTATAATCCAGAGCACGTTGTATTTTGGTTGTGCTGAGTGATTTTACAGAGTGTGTCTAAGAACTGAACTGAAAAAGTCAGTGTATAAACCTTTCTCACAACTTCCATATGTCGTACCGGAAATATGCAATCCTAATGTAATCCTACTTCAGCACCGGCAATTTTTTTATGGACAGTAAAACAAAGGCAGAGTACGGTAACTGCGAGGTAGCACAGGAAGAGTGTCAGAGTGTGGAAACTGGACATGGTCGCTCAAAGCCAAAGAATGGGACCAGCAGTGGTGGCTTTCTGCCATGGTTTTGAAAGTTATAGTAAATGGACTGCATGGTGCTCAAGGCCCTTTACATTAGCCTCACACACACACGGTTCTGTCAGTCCTACTGAGAGACTAAGTTATGGTTCAGTGTTTTCCTCAAAGTCACGTTGACATGTGGATCCAGGACACGAACCACCAACCCTTCAGTCATTGGACGACCCACGCTACCGACAGAGCCACAGCCCAGTATTTATGGTGAACACAAATAACTCATTTTCGACTTAACATGTAGAGAGGATCTTTTACCTTTAAACACCAGTACATCAGTGTCAGCAGTAAACTAAAGTAGAGTTGAAATAGCGATAGAGCTTCATCTGCAGCCAGTGAACAGTAGTTACTACCACAGCAGTAAGTCACAGTTGTCAAACCTCTAGTTTGTGAGGCTCCTCGTTTTTTCTTTGTGATGGGTAGCATCTAGTCTTTCCAAAAACCTGCCCGTCTACTACATTTGATAGTATGACAAACAAACACCAACATAAAGACACTGCCAGACAAAAAATCTTAACTGATGTTGACAGCATTCGGCTAACGTTAACATTAGGCTAACAAGACATTGACTTGAACCATAGATCGAACAAATTGAAAAGAGTACATGTCTTCTATACTATCCATACTTAACCCTATAACCTGGGTCCTAGGTATAAGTGGACATACTAATGATTTGTTCGCCTAGTTATCAGTTCAGTAGCAGTTAGCTCCAGTGCTCTCTCCTTACCTTGATACTTATGGACAAATTCCTTATGGAAACATTTTTAACCTTTATCAAATGTTTTTTTTTTCATAATTCTTCCGCTATTCACAAATATAATACGTCGCAAATCCCTTAAAGAAGTTGGGAAGACTCTCCATCTTACCGGCTTTTTACTGTTTTGACCTTTGACGCTACCGTAATTTATTTCCAGCTATTGTGAGAAAGGTTTATTGTGTAGGATTTTATGTGTTATAACTGAACAATTTTGACAGTTATTGTGAATCTGCTCACATTTGAGTTAGTCGAATAAATGTGTATCTCTCTCTCTCTTTCTTTCTCTATTTATCCATCTCTCTCTCCCTCTCTCTCTCTCTATTTATCCATCCATTTCTCTCTATCTATCTCAATATCTATCTCTATCTACACACACACACACACACACACATATATATATATATAATTAAAATAGAACATTCATTGACGTTCATTCATTGGGGGGAGTGGCAACTCTCTCAGCAGTATCCGCATAAGGAGCCATAGACAACAGGATCTGCAGTGACTCACCTGTGTCCTGTGCTGACCAGTGACTCTAGACCCCCTCCTCCACCCTCACCTGTCTGATGGATGGACCTGCCCCCCCCCTTCCTTTCATCTACACATGGGTGTTCTTCTACAGTCTAGATCTGTCCTTCACTGTGGTTCTCCCCAAGGTTTGTTCTTTTTTCCCACTGGGTTTTGGAGTTTTTTCTTCCCGAGAAGGAGGGTCTTAGGGACAGGGGATGCTGAGGACTTAATCTATTTCTCTGATTGATCGTTCTCTCCAATCAACCCTATAAAGCCTCGTGAGACGACATCATTGTGATTTGGGGCTCTATAAATAAAATTGAATTGAATTGCACCTGTGGCAAATATGTATGTATGTAAAATATGTAAATATATCTAATTCTAATGGTCACGTATTGTCACCCTGGTTGACACCCTGGTACAGATTGGATTTGTGGATTTGTCCAAACATGGGGCTTTCACTCGTCTGTGTAACTTCAAGCCAGACCCTCTCGTCTCACCTCTCTGTTTTCTTTTGTGTCTTGTTCTCCTTCTCCATATTTGCTATCTTTTCGCCTTCTCCATATGGTGTATCTAAGCAGTGTCTGTTGAAGAGTTATGAATTAATTATGAGTTAATACTAAGATGAATTATTGTGATGGTTTATTCAGTAAGAGTTCTGCTGGTGTGTGTGTGTGTGTGCTTGTATTCCTATCTTTAAGGGGACATTGTTCTGTTTACACAGTCACTCCATGGGCACCTCTGACACCATGGGGACCAAAATTAAGGTCCCCAGAAGGGTTACATATAAATATAGGTCCCTACTAGTAAAATGTAAATCTGTGTGAAGTATGAAAATGTATGCACATGATGTGGCTCTATAAAGGATGTGTCTTTAGCTTTCAATATGAATCTGATGTAGTTCAGCGTCAGGAGTGCTAAACACCTTTAGCACTAAAAAAATGTAGACACAGACCAGCTTTTGACTGCTTTGAGTTGGAAAGAATTCAACTTTTAGAACAGCGTTGCGCCTGTCAATGTCACAATCAAAAGCTCCTGACCAATCAAAAGCAAGGAGTCAACAACCGCCAAACAGAATGGCGGCATGTTTAGATCAGCTTGAGTGGGTGATGTTAGCGGTTTCAGACAACCCCCATTATTTATGACCTGTCATTGAAGAGGTACCACGACTGAGGGTTGAAAGCGAAAGCATGGAGAGACAGCATCAGATTGGCTGCATGGTAAGTGTGTATATATATATATATATATATATATATATATATATATATATATATATATATATATATATAAAGCAGTATCCGTTAGCTAACCTGAGTATGAGCAGCAGCACAGGCAACATACATTAAGACAACACGCTCTTTTTCCAAACATGATGTGGACAGTGTGGTGTTCGTCTTGTCGGCCGCTAACTTAAACTATCCTCACTATATAAAAAGTGAAGATAGTCCAGTCCAGTTTTAGAGCCATGGGTCCAGACAAAATGTGGACATATGTTCACCTACTGATGTTGAGCAGTTAAATTTAACAGAAAAGTCTTTGCTAACGTTAGCCTTTGTTTTGTTGGAGTTAAAATGTTGATGCTTGTGTCTTGTCAGTAGACATTGTTATGTTTCAGTGAACTTTAACAGAAGTTGCTCATTGCTGTCCTTGTGTTTTGTTTTTTTTGCCACATGTCTGTGTTGTTCCTCAGCTGACAATGTGATGACACATGATGATGACACATTGACTCTACTTCGATTTTAACTTTATTGACAGATAAGGCGACTTGAAAACCTGAAGTTGTTAATGCCCTAATATATATATATATATATATATATATATATATATATATATATATATATATATATATATATATATATATATATATATATATATATATATGGGGTAGGTGGGGCGCTGCCATACATGGCTCTGGACAGGGCAGCATGGCTGGGTTGGCTGCGGCTCAGTTGGTAGATGACCAACGACCGTCCATTGACCGAAAGGTTGGCGGTTCACGTCCCAGCTCTGGCTGTCGACATGATGTCCTTGGCTAAAATACTGAAACCTTACTTTGGCCCCCAGTAGGACTGACAGACCCGTTGAAACCTACTGTTGTATGAATGTGTGTGTGTGAATGGATGAATGTGAGGCTAATGTAAAATGCTTTGAGCACCATGAAGGTGGAATAGAACTCTATAAGTGCAGACCATTAACTAGTAGTGACGTACCAAGGTTTTACCTGTTCTGTGTCGCTGGTATGTCTGTGTCTCTATGGTGGGTTGACCAGTGCACCCATCTGTTATATATATATATATATATATATATATATATATATATATATATATATATATATATATATATATATATATATACACAGTGGTTTTCAATGGAAGGAACCCTTTAAATAATTCACTTAGTAATTTTTAATGTATTTTTTAATTATTATTATTATTATTATTATTATTATTATTATTATTATTATTATTATTATTATTATTATCATTATGGATTTTTACACTCACTACTCAATGGCTTCTTTACCTACAAGTCATGATTACAAACCTGGTCCTTATGAGACAAGGAAACCAATGTATGTGTGTGTGTGTGTGTGTGTGTGTGTGTGTGTGTGTGTGTTCATTGGTCTGTGAGCCTCAACCAAAGTAGGGTTCATAAATGGATGAAAATGAGGGATGTGCATGGTCAGTGTGGACTTTCAATTCATCCCCCCAGCCCCACCCCACTCAAAACACAATCACAACCCCCTGGTTTGTCTTCATCTCCTGCCTGTTCTGGACTTTCTCATAAGTTATTAATACAGTAGGAAGACCACAAGGAGCACACACACACACACACACACACAGTTAGAGTAAGACTTAACAAGACAAGGGCAGAAGAAGTGGCACATAGAACTGTTAACTATTCATTATGGTGACTAATTAAACATTTAGTCCCTTTTCAAATTGTAGCCCTGAATACTGAAGGGGATGAGTGGGTGTTAGTTAGAATTACATATATAATTCTAGAAAATTATTCAAATGTTAATTTGAAAGGTCTTATTGACTTGAACACCCACTTGGTTTCTTTCCTTAAGAAAAATATAAACCTTTAGATGCTGGAATCCAAAACTAATATATCACCTTTAATGACTGGAAATGTGAAGTTATTTTAAATAATGTGGTACAGTTATGTGCAATGAAATGTAAATTGAATAGACTGGACAGGTATGATCAATGTCAGTGCTACTGTGAACCTTTTATTTGACTTCTTTTCTGACAAATCAAATAAATGTGAAGAACTAAAATGGACAGGCGTAACCTCACAAACCCAATATCCTGTAAAGTATATGAGAATTTCTACCACAGTAACTAACATACAATGTCGATTATTTATGTGAAGAGAAAACATTCTGGGAATGTGTTGCTCCAGGTATTTGTCGATGCATGGATGTTTGCAGAGATGGCAGATACATAATCAACATAATCGCCAAGAAAAGCTTTTGCACACATCAGCTTGGTGAGACAGTTAGAACTGACAGAACCTGCTGAATCAACTGAAAATATGCCTGAAAAAATTATGGAAAAAAGACACTTCTGTTTTGTTTCCTTGACATTAATAACCTACGGTGACCATTTACACAAAAGCAGCAGCAGCTACATTCTTTTATGTGCATAACTTTCAATTACACACATATTTTAATTAATATTCTGACGTCCACTCAACAGTGCAGCGTGTTCAGATGTTGTATTGACTTTGCATGTTGCAACCAGAAGATTATACCGGATCTCACCATTCCTTACAGTGGCTGTGTAAAATGTGACATATCGTTGTTATCGACACAATATTTAAATTGTTTTCTCTGTCTTTTTTTGTGAAGGACAATGTTTTAATTTTTTTGTAATTTTACCTTTATTTATCTAGGCAACACATTCTTATTTACAACTAGAGCACGTCGAGAGCGCAGACCTCCGCAAAGCAGCACAAGTCTGCCAAGGTTTGGATCTGGATGTTCGTAACTTATTTGTAAACTAATGTTCGCTAATGATTTATTTTATCCCTTACAGCAGTGGTCCCCAACCCCTGGGCCGCAGACCGGTACCGGTCTGTGGATCAATTGGTACCGGGCCGCCGACCGCCTAATAATTAATTGATTAATTTTTTCTCTTGTATTTATTATCTGAGTCTGAACAATCTTTTATTTTGAAAAATGAACCTATTTTATCTCAGTCTTCAGAGTCGATTGGTCAAAGTGTGAACTGTTGGTTGGTTTGGACGAAAACCTGCAGCCACACCGGCCCTTTGTGGAAGAGTTTGGACATGCCTACTTTACAACCAAGGTGTCTGTTCCACACTTGACATGACTCTGTTGAGGTCAACATCTCTTCAACACTGTCACCTTTCCCGTCTCTCTGTCCTGTTATTAGTTTTCTCACACCTGTCCTTCACCACCTCATGCTTTTTCTGTCAGGTTATCTTCACCATAAGTCTGCTCCACCCTGATCAGCCACCACCAGACCCAAGCCGGCTCCAGTCCCTGTTCAGGACCTTCAGACTCTGTCTCATTTGTTACTTTTTGTCAATACTTTTGTTTCTTTTAATTTTATTATTAAATAAACACACTGGTGTATGAATGTGTGTGAATGTTTGGTGATGGTCGTTCGGTTTGTGTTGGCACTCATGTTTTTGTCAAGCTTTCCCCAAGGCAATTTTACATTGTGGTAAATGGAATATAACTTTCAAAGTGATCCAGAATCCAGAATCTCTTCCGGATCACCACTAAAATCTAACAATTTGTTCCTTGTGACACCCGCAACACGTCATTACATTTTCATCAACATCCACCCTTAACGTTTTGAGTTATCTTGCTAACAAAAACATAACCTCCTTGGCAGACGTAATAAGTGTTTACATGGGAAACAGGTTTATTCTGCTCTAATTCATTGGGCTTTAAGAGCTGAGGGTACAGAGGGTTCTGATTGGATAGAACGTCCATGTGACGTCTTGCCATTTACCGGGAGAAAACAATTCCATCCACTTCTATCTGTCATATATATGCGAGACGGGGGAAGGTCCCGCAAGGGGCTCCTCCCAGCATGGAGTGGCCGACCCTGCAAGGTTGAATCCCCTAGATGGACTGCCACGGAATCCCTTAAGGTAGACTCCTTGTTGACTATTGTCTCCTGCCTTAGTTTACCACCTACTGCTCCAGTCCCAAACAACCCAACTCTGAGAAGACTGGACCCCAGTGCAACCATTACTGGCCTCACGCCATCCACGAGCTGAGCTGAGCCTCGATCAAAAGGACTCACACCCCTGAGCGGGCAAGTGATCTTCTGTATGCTACATTTCAACTCTCATCTGAATCCTGTGGAACTTGCGGACGGGAGTGAGACTGCACAGGAGCGGAACTGGAAATTGTGTCCCACGCAGATCTCTAATGTACATCATCGACAATGTACATAATCACAGCAAAACCAGGAGCAGGCACAGAATGACAGAAATAATGTCAAAGCAGAATTAACTGTTTATATGAAACAGGAATTTTCTTATTCAGAATTAAGATCGGAATAAACCAGTAAATTAAGTTTAAATCAGAATTAACATTTTCAACACCAATTAGGTGTTTACATGGTTCATCTTAAAGTGAAATTACCTATAAATCGTAATTACACAGGAATAAAAACTAAACAGGCTGAATGTGGTCTTGTTTATTCTGATTTGGGAATCCTAATTATTACATATTGGTTCAATTATTCTCTAACATCTAGATTATATCAGTGCTTTTATCCTAGGTTTAGTTAAGGTTAGTTTAGATCTGAGCTACACTAAATGATACCTACCAGTAATGTGCGGGTCGATGCATAAACAACCCGCAACCGACTGCTTTTTTAACAAGCCCACCCGCCACTCGGACTACAAGAAATATATTTGCAAAGGACGGATCTGACCCACTTCTGGACCCGCATTTTTAAAGAGTAGTCAATGGTCTTTATGAACATCAAATGACATACCTGCAATAATTTCCATGTTAAAATCTGATGTCATTGCTTGTGCGCAGCATCGAAACCAGGGGTCGACAACGTGTAACACCCAAAGAGACATTTGAACCTGGTTTCCACAGAAAAGAAAACATTGGGAGCTACTCATCATCTCTAAAAACCTCTGTGAATGTCTCCCAAACCTTCCTTTTTTTGTTTGTATGTTTCCGGACCTTCCACTCTCCCAATTTGACTTTCTCTCTTGCTCCCTCCATACCGTAGGATACTTCCAATGTTGTACATCACCGTCATGGAAATTCAGTTAATAAAGTACATTTACCAGGTTATTTCAATGTCTCTTAGAAAACCCACACAGTTTAATTGTATGTTTGATTTGATTATATTTATTCAGGAACAACTAATTTTCTGTAAGTTTTCAAATATCCCACACTGTTGAACGCACCAGTCTTGTTATGACAGTTATGAATGTACCTTCATGTTGTTGCTAAGTAAACATGCCAAGATCACCATCTCACCTTCTTTTTCTCTTTATTCATATACTCCTGGTTTATGACTGTGTGTAAATGCCACATGGTGAAATAAATAACACAGTACAGTTTGGATAGATATTAGCATGGTGTGTTGTTTATCTGTGCATAAGTTAACACTGTTTAGCGCTGGTGTGTTGGAGAAGCTAATGCGGTAATAACTAGCTGTCATCTGTGTGCTTTCCGTGAGGTGATTTGTGTATTCTATGACCCATATGATACATCTGAGTGACTCATACAGTCGTCTACGGTCCTAATTCATTTGTTATTGTATGTATGGTATCTGTTATACTGAGTGTTACTGTGTGTTATTACACACAGTAGCAGTGAATAAAGGATCAATGAGGACATCTGTATGCCTGTTGTTTCATCAGAAGAACAACCCAAAGCTTGCTACTATAAACCAGATAAATTCTGGAGAAAACCCCACGCTCTCCATTTTAATGTTTATCTCAAACAACAAACGACCCGACTGACCGCAACCCAAATGTCATTAAAAATATTTTTCAATGACCCATAACTGTGGGTGACCGTGGGCACCCGCTCACTTCAGGTCAGCCCACGCATCACTGATACCTACCAATCAATGATTTTATTTATAAGAGCCAAAAGAATATGTCTTTACTCAAACTATCTGCAGAAGAAACTATAGCTGTGTGCATGTGGCAGAGGGTGTGGGGGGGTTATTTCTATGTTTTATAAGACACTGATACTTGGAACTGCACAATCCTCTGAGGAAAAGAAGCTTGCATGGTGTATTGACCTCAAGCAAGAAATAGCCGAGGCTGAATGACAAACAATATGCAAGAAATCACCAACACAAACATTTAATGCTGGTCTCAAAATTCTACAATATTAACTTCTACATAAATGTAATGTGAAAACTCCTGATGTTTGTGTTAAAGAGAATATCCGGATTGGGAGTAAAAACCACAGAATAACCACACCTTTGTATAAGCCTCATGGTTCAAAACATATGAAAAAAGTAGTAGCTTATAGTCCAGAAAATACGGTATATGTTAATAGTCCCTGTGAGGTGGAAAAAATTTGTATTGTGATTTTTGTAGTGTGGAGGGTTAACTTCAGCCTAAACCTTTTCAGTCATTGTATATTTGTATAAAGTAGTGGTATATATTGTATTGCTTACTTGAATGACTGAGTAAACTAACTAACTGAAAAAAAAAAAAGTTTGATCGATTGATTGATTGAAGATTCTAAAGTCAAATTAAAAGCGGTGTCTACCTTTGCACATTTCAGAATGGTTTGGGTAAGAATCGTATCTTCATAAGAGCAGTATTTTCACAGATGTCCTTGGCTGCAGATTTTTTGAACCTACTAAAATGCTTGGAATACAAAGGTAGAGCTGAAGACTTTAATGTTATTCTAGGCTTCAGGTGGGTGATGCTCATGTGTGATTTAAAGAGAAATATGGCAGTAGCCTGTAGTCAATACAAATAAATAAATAAAAATATCTGCCACTTTGTGCAAGAATGTTTTCAATAATACAAGTCTCTAAGTTGTTTGGAATTGAGCACATCATTGATTTTTACATCTCATCTTGATAAACGTCTATCAGAAAAATATATGCAGCCGTGTTTTATGATTGTTTATTGACCTGGTTTTACTGTTAAAAACAACTCTTACACTGGCTGTTTTTGCTTCTCTTCTCTTGTCTTTTCCTTTTTTTGTCTTTAGTCGAGGCACTTCAACTCTGTTACTTAAAATATTAGACAGAATGGCTGGTATTTACTCTAAGCCTTTGTAAAATTGGTCTGTTCTTCAAAACTGGCCAACTGGCTAATGATATTTAATTACTTAAACTGTTCCAAGTGTGTGTGTGTGTGTGTGTGTGTGTGTGTGTGTGTGTCCAACCACAGATGAAAGATTCTACTACTGTACATTCCCTAATAACAGTCTGTTGTATTGGTTATTGGTTATTGGTTAATGTTCCCTTCAAAAAGAGACTGTAGACTTCAAAGTACAAGGTATGTTATTATTCCCTAGAGCAGGGCTCTCAAAGTCATTTTCTTCATTTTCCACATTCAGCCTGATTTGATCTCCAATGAGCCGACCATTAAAATGTAAATAATGTAAACTCCAATTTTTTTGGCATTGTTTTAATGCACAAAAAGCCATTACATTCTGAAAATACTTATGTAAATTATCCAAATGAAAAAAAAGTTACATTTCATAAGGAAAACTAAGGACATTTTTAACAATATTCTGCCTCAGTTTAACATTAGTCCATGTGTTTTATTATGGATCACTTCTACAAAGACACTAAATTCTTAGTAACAGAAGCAGGAAATGGTTCAAATTTTGTGTAATTTTCTTTAGACATTGCACATTATTCACATTTTATTGTTACAGGATAGTTTGTAAATCTAAATATTTGCATAATTTAAGGTAATTTTTTGCAGTCATTTAATAGGTTATTATTCTCTTCATCCCATGGGCTGCATTGGAATTATTGGCGGGCCACATTTGATCCCCAGGCCGTGTGTTTGAGACCACTGCCCTAGAGGTAAATTACAGCGAGTAGTTTATAACCTGACTGTTGTCAGATGGTATTTCACATATTGATGGTATTGTGAAATATGGTATTGTGAAATACCATCCGGGACCCTTCCACAAAAGATCCGTTTTCAAAGGAGGGGCCTTATCTGTGGCTCAGTTGGTAGAGTGGGTCGCCCAATGACCGAGAGGTTGGCGGTTCGCGTCCCGGCTCTGGCTGTACACATGTCAAAGTGTCCTTGGGCAAGATACTGAACCCTGACCCCCAGTTGGACTGACCTTAGACCTTAGAAACCTGCATATCATTTATCTTTATTGTTGGTATTTTTCTGTTTTTTGGTGGTTAAATAAATATTATTTCATCCATAGTAACAAAAAAGAATTAGTGGAATTTACTTTTAATTCAGTTGATGAGTTGAATCAGTACTTCTACTTTTACTAGAGTATATTTTTCCACACAAAATGCTCCAATTAAACTGTGCAATAAAGTCCATCCATTAACAGTACAATCTATCAAAAACTCTGAAATAATGTATATTAATGTGTATATTGTGTATATATTTATATTAAAAAATGAACAGCTGCATATTCTAGAAATGTTTAATTATACAAGTGATTACTCGTGTTTGCTATAATCTTTCTACTTTAAACCTGGAATTTCCCCTAGTGAGACTAATAAAGGAATATCTTATCTTTTCTTAGAAACCCTAGTAATTTAATTAGAGGATGCATTCACTGTGGCATCATTTATCCCATATAATGCCACACAGTAAATGTCAGCACATTTATTTTCATTTATATCCAGAGTTCCTTCATGTTTTCCACAAAGATGTATTAATTAGGTCAGTCCACTGTGAAGTCTTGTCCCATCACGTCCCAAATATTCCTAATGGGGTTCAGGCTTGGACAGTCAAATGTATGAAAATGATTCCTCATGCTCCTGAAACACTATTTCACAACTTGATCTTCATCAATACCAGTTATCTCTCATCTCATCTCAATCCTCTTGCACTTCAAAGTGGGTAGAGCCAACCGTGGCCAACGGGTCTCTCCATTTAGGTCTGTCAAGGGCAGGATGTTGGGCTTGTGCCAGGGACACATTGCAGGCCCTAAGGTCCTGGGCTGCTACATCCAGCCAACGGGTGTCGGGTGCACCTCTGAGTGTTCTCCAATCCGGTTTGTCGGAGATTAAAGGCCAGGATGGTGCTCATTGGGTGTTCCACAGGCAGTTGGATAATTTAATTCAATTCAATTTTATTTTATTTATAGAGAACAAAATCACAACGTTGCTTTACAGGGTTGTCTCTCGTGATCTGAACCCGCTTTATCCTCACTAGGGTCGCAGGGGTCACTGGGGGCCTAATCCAGCTACAATGGTTGAAGGCGGGGTACACCCTGTATGAGTCTCCAGTTCATCTCAGGGCTGAACATATATAGACAAACAATCAATCTCACATTTACACCTATGGACAATTTAGATTAACCAATTAACCTATCAGTGCATGTGTTTGGATGGTGGGACGAAACTGGAGTACCCGGAGAAAAACCATGCAGACACGAGGAGAACAAACTGGTCTGGTGTGGGATTCGAACCAGTGTCCTTCTTGCTGTGAGGCACGAGTGCTAACCACTGCACCCCTGCCCACTTTCCAGGGTTGATTGGAGAGAATAATCAATCACAGAAATTGATGAAGTCCCAAGTATCCCCTGTCCTTAGAACCTCCTTCTCAGCAAGAAAAAACTCCAAAACCCAGTGGGAAAGAACAAACCTTGGGGAGAACCACACTGAAGGACAGATCCACTCCCATGGACGGACAGGCTTTAGATGAACATCCATTTGTAGATGAGAGGAAGGGAGGGACAGGTCCATCCTTCAGACAGGTGAGGGGGAGGGAGGAGGTCTGGGTTCACAGGTCAGCATAGGACACAGGTGAGTCACTGCAGATCCTGTTGTCTGTGGCTCCTTACGTGGATACTACTGAGAGAGGATGATGTGGCCGTACCAGTGAACTCGCCACATTGCTGTGAGACCCGATGCTGGGGGCTGTTGGGTGTGGTTCCTTAGGGTCTGGTTTGTGACATGCTGGCTCCAGCTGATACCTTCAATCCTCCTGAGGGCCCTGGAGTCAAAACTGTCAAGCCTGGCTGCCAGGGTGTTATTCATCGGCCAAGTTTCAGTGCCATGCAGGAGGACAGAGATGAATGAAGCTTAGTCTCCCATCCTGCGGGGCCTCACCCCACCAGGACAAGGAACTGCGTAACCTTGTTGAGGTGTGATAGCTTACCCTACCTGGTGTCATGGGGGGCCTGTAACCTCTGGGGGTCAGGATGGCACAAGTGAGCACTTTCTACCCAGAAACCATTGGTCTATGCCAAGGTTTCACAGCCCGTCAGTGTGCCGTAAGGTGGCAACCTGACTAGACATCATAGGGTCAATTACCCCGCATGGTGAGAATAAAAGTTACGAACCCACAACCAATGCAACTAGAAGGACAGATCAACACCAGCAAAAGACCCACACCTGCCCTTGTGTTACAACATTTGAATCTTCGTCATAACACCTGCATTACCTGCTGGAATGTCCAAACACTCCTGCACCCTGGCTATGCAATGCTAATCTCCCGTGAACTTAGTTATTATGAGCGAAGAAAAAAAATCCACTGATGTTCAGACCTGGTCATTTACTATACTCAGGTTCAGCTCACTTTGGTTAAACCAAGACCTGGCCAGATGGCATGGTGGCAAATTATTTTATCTTTATGCTCTATTCTTGTTTCAGAAATACCTGAAAAACCTCTTAAGTGTAACAACATTTGAAACTGAAACATCAATCACTGCAGACACTACCAGTCAAAAGTTTGGGTTCATATTTTGGTTTAAATGGCATGAGATAGAGCACAGATGGTCAAGACGTGCTCAGCACTGGGAAGAAGCTGTAGTACAAATCATGCTTTGAGTTACACTTTGTTTTAAAGTGAATCCAAACTTCAGCAACAGGGATGAGCTGTGCTCCTTTTCCAATATAACTTTTTTCTTGTTTTCTTTACGTTTATTGTAATTCTTTGCTTCCTACAATTATTTCAATGCTGTGTTGTTTGTTGACTGATGGAAACCAGGAAACTTGTGTCACTCCATATTTGAAATAAATAAATAAATGAAAAAAAACTTTGACTAGTAGTATAGATAGACACACACACACACATACACACACATACACACACACACACACATTCACTGCCTACACTATGTTGATGCACATGTTTTTTTATTCTACACTGTGGTCTGCTGGAGAGACAGCATCAAACAAAAAGATGGGTAAATTGGTGGAAAAGCTTCCTCAGTAATTGGAAAGAAGCTGGACTCACTGGGGACTGTGGTAGAGAGATTGACATTAAATAAGATTGGGGACATTTTGGACAATCCAGATTATCGTCTTCACCATATTCTCACCAAACAGATGACAGCTGCAATAGACAAGAAACCTCATTACAATACAGAAGTGAACATTACAGACAATCCTTTATTCCTACTGCATCAGACTGTGCGATCCTTTTCTCAGTGGAATAACTTGGTCAAAACCACCTAAATTAAGACTAAACCATGATAGAGTCCCAGATGAATAGAGCACGATTTAAGGAAAGAGCCAACGTTTACACTCAACAAGAGTAAAGGCCATATTTCTCTGATATTACAGATTCATATAGTTTGATGGGCTGGAACTTTTCTGTTTCAACCAAAAATTAGCAAAACTTTTACATATATATATATATATATATATATATACATATATGTGTGTGTGTGTGTGTGTGTGTGTGTGTGTGTGTGTGTGTGTATAGTGGCTGTGGCTCAGTTGGTAGATCGGGTCATCCAATGTCCAAAGGGTTGGTGGTTTGCATCCCAGCTCTGAATGTCCCCATGTCGAAGTGTCCTAGGACAACACACTGAACCCTGTCTTAGTCTCCCGGTAGGACTGACAAAACCTTAGAAACCTACTGGTGTATGAGTGTGTGTGTGAATGGGTGAATGTGAGGCTAATGTAAAGTGCTTTGAGCACCATGAAGGTGGAAAAGAACTATATAAGTGCAGACCATTTACCATTAGTGACGTAGCTTTGTTTTACCTGCTCTGAGTCGCTGGTATGTTTGTGTCTCTATGGTGGGTTGACCAGTGCACTCATGTGGGTGTAAGTGCAACTATATAAGTGCAGTCCAAACTATATGTAGCATACAGTAAATTGAAGATTTTCTCCCAACTGTTTGTCTTTCTCTCTGTCTTTCTCAGAGTCAGAGAGACAGTTTCCTACAGAGAGAGCTGAGTGGGCAGCCTTTTCTTCCTCCTTGGATCTCTGGGCATTACTGTCCTGTGGGAACTTAACAGAGGAGATAAACAATAGCTGACCTGCATTAGATTGGGAGCACATAGAGACAGGAACAAGCTTAGGTACAGAAGGCTGGAAGGGTGGTGTGTTCTAGAAATGTACAGACAATCTTCCCAGCAGTGTTCGTGCCACACTCTCGTTAATTATCACCTGGAAAATGTTGTGATCGTCACAAATCCAGCACAAAACCCAATGTCACTACGACTGGCATCTGGACTCATTTTTATTTAGTCTTTCCACATCTCAGTACATTACTCTGTATGTAAATAATGGTGCTGCTCATTGAGATGACTGCAGCAAGAGATCAAGCTAATGTTAGCATCTTCACTGGGACCATTTAGCATGCAGCTAATGGCTTCCCTCCATGGGAGGCTGCTCTCTGAATGGCTGTTCTGAAACTGGCAGACAAACTCAATATATCTCATTGGGGAGAAATGGTTAGATGAAAATGTACACAGAACTCACACTCAAAGACACACATGGAGACACAGTTTATTTCTTCCAGGGGACATGAATATATGGCAGTTGAGATCCATTAGCTGTAAACATGTAGAATCTGTCTGCTGAACAGACGGCGTCTCTGTGGGGAGCCAATCGGCTGTGTGGAGGTGTAATAGTTGAAAGCCTTCCTGTTTGGTATATGTTTGTGTGTGTTCATGCCTATGAAGTTTAGCCTGCACATGCCTCTGAACATCCTCATTTTCAGTCAGTTTGACACTCTTGCAGGGCTTATTATGGCCTCCAGGAACAACGCTACCTCTGTGGGGGCGAAAACTGTAAAGGTCCCATTAAGTACGCTGGGCACCACAGCAAGCATCCAAACATCTGTGACCTTTGTACAAAGTAAACAAGGAAAGCTTGTGGAGGAAGAGTCGGAAATTACATTCCTGCCCTCCTTCCCTCTTCACAAGGAAGACAAAGGTTAGTCTTACTGTGACAGAAACTCAAGTTGAGTAAGAAGTAAAAACTGTCATAATAATACTTTCTATAGAACGATGGGAGATTAAAAAAGTGATAAAATGTTGTACTATTGTGTCATGACTATAAGTAATCAGAGGTGATCAAAGTACTCCCATTCTGTACTGCAGTAGAAGTACTAAGTAGAAGAACTGATTCAACTCCTTTACTGAAGTAAAAGTTAAAAAACAGTACAACTTCTCAACTGTAATTAAGTAAAAAGTAAATGATATGGATGAAATAATGCTTATTTAAGCAGAAAAAGAAACTGAATGTCAAAAATATCCAAAAATAACACTTTTAAAAGTGAGTTAGTGTGTAAATAATGTGTTTTATTGGGTCATGGTACTCAATTTAGTGGGTATGGGCAGGACATTTAGGAAAAATTCAAAAGTAAGAGATTTAAAAAATCTAAATTATGAGATAAAAAGACTGATTATGATGAAAAATCTCAGTATTATGAGATTAAAAATTCAAGTCACAATTTCTGATTTATGACGGATTTTTCATACTGACACATTTGTCTCATTTGAAAAAGTAATGAGTCTATTCTGAGAATGTAAAAAGTATAAATTACAGATATTTATATAAATGTAAAAAGTATAAAGTAAAGACATTTATACAAAAAAGTAGGGAAAGTTAAAAAGTTGCCAGAAAAAGGTACACTTACCTAAAAACTTCACTTAAGTGCAGTAAAGGAAGTACTTCTACTTAGTTACTTCCACCTCTGGTCATAATAATACCTTCTGTAGAACTACTTGAGATTAAAAAGTGATCAAATGTACTAATGTGTCAGGGCTATATAGGTTATATAATAAGATCCTTCTATGTGTTTTGACTTGTTCTTTTTGTGGGGAGTGAACGGTTATTAGTCTGTATAGTGGTAAAAAAAAAAACTACATTTCTTTGAAGTGTACACCAGACAAGAATCAATTCAGAACCGCTTCATTTGACACACTATTGTGAAGATGAGAGTTCTGTGGGCAGTGGTGCTTTAGGCTATATACCCTCAAAGGCACACTTGAAAGGACGTGTTCAGAGTGCAGTTGCACACGAGTCAGCAAGCCACTTTACACCAGAAGCATATTTCTATGCAGGCCCACTGGTTCTCTTATCTACAACGTGGATCACAAATTTCAGGAGTCTGTCCACACAAGCTGTAAACATCCAAATACGTAGGGTTGGGTCAGCAGTTCAAACAGCCAATAGTTAAAACAATCACTAATATGGACACCAGAAAAACCACAGTATGAAATTATTGATGGAAATACACAGTAATAAATATATTTATTTAATGTATTATAATAATAATCATAACAAGACATTAGATTTCTATTCCTCTTTTCAATGCAGTGCTTTATATTATTGATCCATTATGTATTTGCTCTTCATTCCCACTCTGGTGATGGTGAACTGGGTTGCCTGGGGTAACCTGACTTAAGGCCTGTGTATGCTCTTGCAGCAAAATGTCGCAGTTAAATTGTTGCTAGTGTTGGCCTGTTTGAAATGGGCTTGCAACACCAGTTTTGAGGCCTCGAAGCTGTGGGCCGAAACACGAGTCAAAATACTGGTCACGTGACCCCAGTGTTTCATGAACTGCATTATATCACCCAAACTATTCATGAACCGCTGCTGTTTCGAAAGCGTTTCACTAGAGGGCTCTCGTCTTGAAACCTAAGTTTGATTGGCAGTATTTTCAACAAAACACACAGTCCAAGGCTGTTTCAACGTATTTCCACAAAGTTTTAAGGTGTCATTCTGCTGAAAGCCACTTTTCCACGCTCCTTTTGGAATCTGATGGGTCACACCAACTTACCAACACATGCTGCCTTAGAAAGTGGTTTGTCACCTCCACTGGCTGCATACTGCATTCACAGAAAACAACAACAGGAACGAGGGACCCAGAAAAACCCGGTCCATCTGACGTCCCCGGTAGCAAATTTGAAGTAGCATTAGCATTAGCATCAACAAGAGAAGACGGCACCACAGTACCTGCTGTACAAACTTGAAAAAAAAATTGCGGATCAAACTGGTTCATGTGTTCTCTGTGGAAATAAAGCCGTGTTTTTTTCCTGCACGTTTTCAGATCACAGCACAAAATCTAGCTGGATGCTGCTTGGGTAAAGCTAAATACATTCACAGCGAGAGGGGAGGGGGGAGGGGGGAGTGTTCCGTCTCGCATTCAGAGCCAATCAGAGAAGCCTCATGACCGCGTATGACGAAGTATCGGTAAACTCTGTTGTTCGACCTCAAGTAATTTTTCTACTGTGAAAAAACAGCTGGAAACAAAACAATCCGGATGTTTTCTTAAATAGAACCAACACACAATGTATTCAATAACAATGGAGAACACAGTAATATTAATGAAATAACCATGGAATGACGGCTTTAAAAGAAATGCTGGTGGTTTGACAGTTGTGGGTTTGTGAGAGACAGATATTTTTTTTGACAGTGAGATATTGAGATTTGAGAGACTTGGAGTTTGTGCAAATAGTTGAGATCACAATTTAGATTTATATAATCGCACTCACACAGAGGAAAGCTTAGTTCCATAAAAAAAAAAAAAAATCATACAGCATCACAGCAGATGCAACAATTGAAGTTAGAAAATATTTTCAAGAGCCCTTCATTCCCCGATCTGCAGATCCACTTATATATTGGAAGGAAAGGCCAGTGGTGTTTCCACATCGGCATAAACTTACAAATAAATTCCTTTGCATTCATGCAACAAGTGTATCATGTGAAAGAGTATTTTCTAAAGATGGACAGGTAAATGTTCTGCACTTCTATAATTCTTTTCCACCTTCATGGTACTCAAAGCGCTTTACATTAGCCTCACATTCACCCATTCACACACACTCATACACCAGTAGGTTTCTAAGGTTCTGTCAGTCCTACTGGTAGACTAAGTCAGGGTTCAGTGTCTTACCCAAGGACACTTCGATATGTGGACAACCAGAGCCAGGACGCCACCCACCATTGGACGACCTGCTCTACCAACTGAGCCACACCCGCCCCACTGTCCACCACTTCATTAAGTTTAATGCGTCTCCTTTATTTCCTGTCTTATATTATTGGACAAACTGATTAGTCCAGGTGTGTCTGACCATTGACTAAGGTCAGACACACCTGGATTAATCAGCAAGAGAAATACAATTTCACGACAAGAAAGATTATTTCCCGGACATTTAGCCGTTTTTATCAATTTCCAGATTATTTCCATAACTGGAAAAGGATGCCCCTAAATGTTCAGGTTTTCCAGGACGTGTGGGAACGCTAAAAAACACTAAAAACAGACAACATTACAAGGAGGTTATGAAAGATGGAATTAAGTTTTATTTATTATTTAAGGTTTATTTACACATGTGCTTTTAAGTTGTTTGCCAAAGAGAATGCTACCTTCTGGTTCACTATGCAAGCTAGTACCATGTGTGTGGAGCAGGTCGCCCAAGGGTTAGACAAAAAAAGTGTCCTTGGGCAAGTCACTGAACCCTACCCTCCCAGTAGGTACAGGCAGCTGCCGTCTACTGGTGGGTGAATGGGTGAATGGGAGGAATTGTAAAGCACTTTGGGGACCATGGGTGAATAAAATGCACTAATATTTAAGATAAGTCCATTTACTCTGGTTAGTCTGGACCATGTTCGAGCCTCTAATGTTCTAAATAATGTTGCAACAGGTTTGTACTTATTTTTATACACACCAAAGCAGAGGTGGTAAAAGTACTTTGTTACTGTACTTCATGCCTGGTCAAAATATCTACCACAAAGGAAGAAAAGTAAATGTGATGTGAACCCCCTCCTCCCCTTGATGAGATGGTCTGCTCCCAGGTTCATTCTGGAGTGGTTCATTTTTGGGACACAGTGGTAACGTGATTGGACCTCCGCTGTACTCTACATGTCTTAGCTACCGTCTGGTGTAGTTGGAATCTGGGATGAGAATTTCTGTCCGTCGCCACAGAACTGCTCTCACATGGCCAGTGCTGATGCATTCAGTTTGTTTGGATTCTTCACTGTGTGAAAGGAAACCAGACCAAGAGGGAAATGATCCAAAACTACAAACTCATCAGCTGATTCGAGCCAAAGCAAACAAATTACTACATGCGCAACCCCTGAATTCCAATGGGGACGGTTATGTGACATTCGTGGCCACTCTGCACAATATTTGTGTTACCACCAGAAGTGTCCCAGAACCAGCCCTCCACTCAGTTTTGTTAAAAATACCAGTGGTCTGTTTGTGTTGGAGTCTATGCCTTAGAGCCCAGAACAGATCAGACGGACAGGAAGTCAAACACAAGAGGTCAGAAACATGTTATGTCGAATGGAATCACTTAAAATCCCTGAAGAACACTTGGTCAAAAAGTAATTAAGCAAAAGTACTTTGTTGCTCAAGTACATTTTTTTTTGGTATCTGGACTTTACTTGAACATTTATTTTTCTGGAAACGTTTTACTTTTACTCCCTACTTTTATTTTTAGAAATATCAGTACATTTTACTCTACATTTATATAATTATCTGTACTTTATATTCTTTACATTTATATAAATATTTGTACTTTATACTCTTTACATTTATATAAATATCTGTACTTTATACTCTTTACATTTATATAAATATATGTACTTTATACTCTTTACGTTTATATAAATATCTGTACTTTATACTCTTTAAATGTATATAAATATTTGTACTTTATACTCCTTACATTTATATAAATATCTGTTCTTTATACTCTTTATATTTATATAAATATCTGTACTTTATACTCTTTACATTTATATAAATATATGTACTTTATACTCTACATTTATATAAATATCTGTACTTTTTACTCCTTACATTTATATAAATATATGTACTTTTTACTCCTTACATTTATATAAATATCTAAACTAAATACCATTTCTAACTTCATTATGATGATTTTCTTAATTTCAGAATTGTAAAATTTTATCTCAATTGTGCCATTTTATCTTGTAATTTAAATTCATTATTTCAAGGTTATAAATTTCTTGTCTCATGTTTATGACTTTTTATCTCAATTTTGACCCTTCCCCCTTTCCTAAATTTCCTGTCTATACCCACACAAAGCTGAGTACAGTGACCGATCAAACACATTTTCTATACAGTACTAAACTCACTTTTAAGGGCGTTATTTTTGGAGACTTTTGAAACTTTGAAACACAAAAAAAATGCAGTTTCACTTTTTATTACAATTGAGAAATTGTACTTGACTTGAATCAGTACTTCTACTTTTACCAGAGTATTTTTTCACACCAGTAGCTGTACTTCTACTTAAATACAGAATATGAGTACTTTTACCACCTCTGCTTTTAAACAATTCACACAATGCAACAGACATGTATGAATGTAAGTCCAAAAAAAGTGGTGGGACTTCAGCTTATTCAGTTCAAAGTAGTAATGTAGTCAGTTCATAGACTACATTATTCTAAGACTCGGCTCAATAAAATATTTCCCAACGGTTCACCTTCATGTGACAGATGTAAAATAAGTGATGGCCCTCTAGCTCATCAATTCTTCTACTGTCCCTCGCTCATAAGTTTTTGGTCTGAGATCTTTATTTCTTATAAGACTGTATTCAACATGAATGCCCTAACTGCTTTATTTGGGTGTTCATTCCCAACCCTATCGTATTCCCCTTCCATTCAACAAATAATAATGTTTGGTATAGTCATTGCGAAAAGGCTCATCTTGAAGTAGTGGAAAGCGACCCCTCCCCCAAACTACAGTAACTGGTTAAATAACCTGATGTCATGTCTTTATCCTGAGGAGATCAGATATAGACTTTTCAACAATATGGACAATTTCACAAAAACCTGGGGTCATCTCATGGACTATATGAGGAAAAAGAGAGGTCCAACCTAATCTGTCTTTTTTTCTCTGTTGGTCTGATCTATTGTATTATTGAGTGCTGGAACTGTACTGGAACTACTATTGACTTGTGGGCATTCTTCTCAGCCTTTTTTTTTTCCCATGAGGTTACTGGCAAATGTAGGTGTGTGTTCTGTTTTTGTCTTTTGTTAAAAATGGTAAAAGGAATTAAAAAGTATTTAAAAATGTATTGGGATGCCTTGTTTTAGTGACATGAATTTGTGAAATGGGTGGAACACAACTACAACCGAAGCATAAGGCAGCACAGATGTCACTTCTAGAAACCAGGGGCAAGTTAACCAAAGAAACTGTCATGTCTTTAAACTGTGAGTGTTTTGTTTAATTTCACTGGTATTTCTTGCTCTGTTGTGGTGACAGATACTTCTTGGCATGTGTAAGCAAGTCTGCTGCAGAAACAATTCAGTACACAACCCACATATGGCTGCCAGGAAAGAGATGCAGATTTGTTTTGGCTTAGACTTGGACTAACAAACCTGGATACAATACTCATGAAATGTTTTATTTTATTTATTTAAATTCCTACAGCTACTGCACTGTATATACCTATTCCATATTAAGAATTACATGCATCATTAACTCATATGAGTTATTCTAAAAAGATTTAGGGGGATTTATAGGTTGATTTCACATGACGTGACAATGTAATATCGTCAGCACACCATTTTCAGATGGAGGGCAGGAAGTGAAGTAGCTTGACGACAATGTCTGTTTTGTGTAGTTTATGGATGCGCTAATCGTTTTAACTGATACAAGGAAAAGCAATTTTTTTTTTTTAGGGTACCAAAGATTGCCATTCACAAAGGTGAGAAATGGAAAAAGCTTGAGAGAAAAAGAAAGGAAAACATTTGAAAAAGAGCAGGATGGTGTTAAACCCCCATCTCTTATAACTACTCTAAATTCATATGTCAGATCACATTAGTAACTGAAAAATTCTACACATATCAGACTCAATTCTGAGGAAAAATTATATGCTTATCAAAAATAGACCACTTTGCAACAGCATTTCACATCAAAATAAACTCTGTCATTTTCTTAGCAGCGATAATACACATTTAAAACAAAAAAAATAAACTGTCCATTGCATAAACTAACACTCATAATCAAAAAACAAAACATAAACCTAGCCCATTTCATATAATAGTACACATATCAAAAAATAAAAAGGAATGAAAATACTGCTACTACTGAAAATAATCATTTTGACTTGATGCACAACTTGAAATTAAAAGTTCACAGAGTGATGATGATGATGATGATGATGATGATGATGATGATGATGATGATGATGATGATGATGATGATGATGATGATGATGATGATGATGCAGTGTACAGGAAGGGACAGAATGCTCAGGTCCTTTGATGTCTTCAGTGACTGGACCCTCTCAGAACTGTGGTGGAGCGGCAGATAAACAGAAAGCTGCTGGGAATCTTAGATGATGAAAAACACCTACTCCACCACATCCTGGAAGGACAGGGTAGCAACTGGGGCAACTGGGGCAGTGGAAGGCTGAGAGGTTCAGGAGATTCTTAGTCCCTACAGGAATTAGACTTTTAACAGTGACTGCCATATATATATATATATATATATATATATATGTGTGTGTGTGTATATATCTACCTACCTACCTACCCACCCAGACCCATCCATCCATCTATCCTCCCTCCACCCCCTCTCTCTTTCTTTCTCTCTTTCCATTCATTTGTCCATCTATCCATAAGTCCATCCGTCTGTAAATCCAGGACCAGACTGGCACACGTGAGGACCGGAACTTTTCCCGCTGCTCTGCCTGGCCTGACCCCCGCCCCAATTAGTTTGCTCGTAAACAATGGTAACGTGCTCGGAGCTCTGCGGAGAGAGAGATAATGATTGGTAGTGGGGTTTTTTTAAGAAACACATTATGATTGCAGTGTTTCCGCTACATTCATTTAGTAGCGGCGCCCTGCCGCGTCTTCAAATTTCTATACATTTTATGTTTGTTGCAAATACGTCACCGCGTCAAAAACAAAAGTAGCCCAAACTACAGATAAATATCTTGAATCCTATACTCTTTGCCAGAGCGCATCTTTGAAGTGACAGATCACGTGATCACACAGTCGGAGGAGGAGTATCTGTGTGATCCGGGAACGAAAAGATATATTTATTACGGTAGTTAGAGATAACTCATCATTTTTAAAAGTTAAATAGATATTTGCCAAATATTGACAGCCAGCTAATATTATATAACATAACAGTTAATTGTGTGTGGTGCCGACTAAGCCAAGTTATAGTATAGTATTAAGCTAATATCTACACAAGCTAATGCTAACTCCAGGTGAGTTTATGGAAGTATTTCTCAAAAAATGGAATGGAAAGAAAAACGTCACTCAAGGAGGAGGAGGTGAAATGTAAAAAATTAACTGAGTTGTTTATTAAACCCAGCAGCAGTCAGAGGGGCGCTAATGTTAACTCTACTGTTAGCTTTGGCTTTATATTGTGCTTTTATTTTTCCTTTTTTGCTATTTAGCATGATTTCAATTAATGTTTAGTTTAGCTATGTTTGGCTAAAATGTGCCACCTGCTGACCTTTTTTTTTCTTAATTGATCCCATATTTTGATCACAGCAGGGCTTTTGGACTTTATTTTATGTTATTTTCATTATAATTGTATTCATGATAATCTGCAGAGTTGTATGATTGTGTGAACAGTTTAACTTTTTATCACTAAAGGTTAGTGTGAGTTGACCTTGTCTGTTTTATTTGATCAATATTACAATATGTTGGGAAACAGAAAAACAGAATAGTATATATGAGCACATATTAATGAATGTAATGTAAATTTTAATGTATACAGTATTTTAATGCATATGGATCAAACTCCACAGGTGGGTTGCAGGAAGCCTGAAAGATTTTTAAACTTCATTTATAGGATAGACTGTTGACCTTTTCACTTTAACATTGAATATTAGTGTTTATTAGCTATACTAAGATGGCATCTAAAAAATTTGCTGACAAAATAATACAAACATGTTCTTAATAACACATATCATGTAAGTAACCTAAGACAAAAGGAAATATGGTGAGGGCAGGGAGAGGATGTGAGAACAGTACTGTACTGGGCTGTTGTCATGCATTAGTTTAATAGTGTGGTGTTGTGTCACACCCAGTGGAATAGTATTACTTTAATTGCTATAAGGAAATTAAAAAGCCCCCCCCCCCCAAAGGTGTGGTTTTTGGAGGAGATTTTTTTTCTGCCTCTGTGATGCTGGAATTGGCGTGGATGCTGCGGGATATCCCCGGCCTGAAATCCTGATCCAGTCCTTCCCTCCATCTGTCCACCTGATTTTAGCTGCTCACTAAATATTAACACATTGGAAAGTAGTGTTGTAAATAAAAATGTTTTCTTAATATGCCTTGTCGAGTTCAATAAAACTTAAATAAAAGTGTTAAAATCACATAGACTAATTAGCACTACCAGGCCTGATCAGCAGATATGAACTGACAGACCATGTAATCCAGTGAAAATTAATGCTAACATAAGGACAATTAAATACTGGTACTATGTCACAGAGATGCGTGTAAGGGAGACAGAGGTCCTTTATTTTATAGATTTATTTTACAGTGCACATTAATATATCTTCATCATCTCCTTGGCCAAATGCTTCAGCATGATCCTAAAAATAGAAATATCAGATTCAAATTAAAATGACCATTGTTATGAGGATCATTCATCGGCATTTAAAAAGGACATTAACCCTTTGTTGGGCGGAGGTATTCAATTCGGGTCCGTTTCTTTGTCCGTCTGTCTGTCAGCAGGATTACCCAAAAAGTTCTGAATGGATTTTGATGAAACCTTCAGGAATGATAGATAATGGGTCACGGAAGAAGCCATTAGATTATGAGCTATGAAGGTCAAAGGTCAAAGTCACACTAAAGGTCAACAGCCAAAACCCATCAGTGGTAATATCTCAGGATTTAGACAAGATAGAATCTTGCATTTTTTTGCATTCACATCGGCTCACATCAGATGGGTCAACACCTAGGGCTCGATCATGCCACATTTTAACGTCATATGACACCATCTTGAGCCTAAGCAGAGGTCTGCTGTCTCTGACTGTCTTGTTAGACGTTGGCATCTTCCTTCTCTTACCATAAAACATTCCAGACGTGCTTTCTAAAAAACTAAACAAAAAATAAACAAACAATAAAACAACTGTTATAAGGCCATAACCTGACAAAAAAAATCACCTGTATTTGGAAAATCTTTCAGAACCATTGTTTAGTAAAGCACACGGTTTTTTCCACGCTCCTTTTGGAATCTGATGGGTCACCCCGACTTACCAACACATGCTGCCTTTGAAAGTGGTTCATCACCTCCACTGGCTGCATACTGCATTCACAGAAAACAACAAGAGGAATGAGGGACACAGAAAAAGCCGGTCCATCTGACGTCAGATGGACTTTAGCGTCACCTACGTGGGGTTAAACCTGTCTCCAGCAGCGAATCTGAAGCAGCATTAGCATCTACAAGAGAATACGGAGCCACAGTAGCTGCTGCACAAACTGAAAAAAATGGCGGATCAAAATGGTTCATGTGCTCTCTGTGGAAATAAATATATTTTTTTTTTCCCTGCACATTTTCAGAACAAGCAACGGCACGAAACCTAGCTGGATGCTACTTGGGTAAAGCTAAATACATACACAGCAAGAGGGCAGGGGTAGTGTTCCTTCACGCATTCTGAGGCAATCTGAGATGCCTCATGACCGCGTCATGGACATGTATGAGGAAGTACCGGTAAACTCTGTTGTTTGACTTCAAGTCATTTTTCTACCGTGAAAAAACAGCTGGAAACAAAACAATCCGGATTTTGTTGTTGTTGTTGTTTTTTTTTTTTTTAAATACAACCAATACACAATGTATTTAATAACAATGGAGAACACAGTAATATTAATGAAATAACCAAAAAAGGGAAATTTAGTAATAAAAATACATTAAAAAGGATTATCCAAGACACCCTTAATCCTTATGAAGATAACTAAATTAAGGCCACATGGTGCAGACATACAGTCTTAAACCTTCAATTGATTTTAACAGTAAATTAAATAAATACTCTTCCTCTATGCTGTCACCACAAAGAGGGTGACAGGGCTCGAGACAATTTTACAGGAGGGTCTACTGCCGCTAGTTCCAGCTCACCTCGACTCAATTTGGCTCAACTCAACTCGGTAATGTTTCCATTCCAGCGATAGTACTGAATTTACAGTATCTGAACGTCATCGCGGTAGTATACTGTCTTTACTGTTGCCTTCAGTGGCGTTTGTTAATGGACATTTGTCTTTGACGGGTTTGGCACGGCTCGTGGACATGTTTTCGGGGTGTTTTTTTCCATGAATTTGGAGGGTTCCACCAACATGTCTTTTGATTGTGCTGGTGGAGTGATGGCTCCCTCCTTTTTTTAATCATCTCCTGTTTCACTTCTGCTTTTTTTTTTCATTTGCACCAGGAATCACTGTCTTTGGACTCATGATGAATAATGAATTCATACTGTGGTGGGGTTTCAGTGGATGCACACTGAGTGGCTTCTGATGCTGGGCCAGCACAGGTACGGATTGATGAATGAGGGTCAAAGGCTCATGAAAAGCATCATGGGTAGCTCCCTCATAGCGAATGGGATGCTACGTACAATACATACATGACATATTTATGTATATTACATACAGTAATGTACATAGTATTTATATCTCAGGGGTGTCGATTTCCTTTCATAAATAGAATTTTCTTTCATATTTAGAGATGAAAAATTGAGGTAAAGGATTTTCGTTACTTGGATTATTCATTAGCTGGGTCTTTTGTAAGTAGAGGTACCACTGTATTAATTATGATAAAATGTACTATAATCTCAGACTCATGATTGCAATAATTTAAAAGAAATAAAATAAAACATATATGAAATAATAAAAAAAACATTTCACCCATAAGAGAGAGAAAGCAGTAGCAGAGACCCTTGAGAGCAGCCTCGCAGCTGTTGGAAAGAAGCTGTCCCTCAGCCCGGTGGTCCTGCTATGAATGCTCTGCAGTCTTCTGCCTGAGGGAGGACGAACAAAACAGGCTTTTGCAGGATGGGTGGGGTCCTTTATGATGTGGTTGGCCCTCCTTCTGCATCTATAGTTGTAAATCCATAAACCATGACACAAAAAGAATTAATGCACAAGGCTACGACCGGACTACAAAGATTTTTTTAATTTGTTTTTTTTTTTTCGGTGAAGGGACACAATCATGTATTAATAGCCCGATTAGAAAGACTCTAATTCAACCTGGAGGTCGCTGTCATCACCTGATGCCACGGCCACTGGTGCAGATGTTGTTGGTTGTCATGGCTACAGCCCTGTGTGTGCTGTGTGTCTTTTATGCATGTGAAATGATTCTTGATGTCAGAGAGAGATGCGTGTCTGGATTTACTTTAGGATTAAAAGCAGTCACGTAAGCCATAATGTATTTTTGACCACTTTCTTCCATCTGAGAGATTTGTATTCGTACAGAAGTCGGTGTACTCCTAACTTTTCATTTCGTGAATGCAATTTTTAGTGTCATACATTTTTCATTCGTATTCGGACAAATATCAAACACACAACACATTCTAAATACAAATGGACTCATTTTAGAGTTTGCAAATATTTATTTTATGCTCACCTACAACCAAAGACACATGCATATCCCAAATATAATTATAATATATAATCCCATATATTATATTATAATTCTACGGGTTATTACAGTTTATTACTGTCACTACTCTAACAGACTAGTGTTGTGAAATAACAAATAAGATGCGGGTTAGGCGGGGCAGAGAGAGGGGCGGTGCAGACAGTTTTGGGCGGAGAAAAGAGAGAGACGGATGTACACAGTCAGGTCGGCGACCGGAGGAGGTGTTGTCCCGTTCTTGCAAATGAATACTGAAAATGAAGCTCACTGAAACCACTCCTTGTTTTCTAAAAACCAGCATAGAGGAGTTAACCCCGGGTTAAAATACTTAGTTCGGCCCTGGCGATTCTGTATGAGAGGAGGACGGATATTTCCCCTGATTTTCTGACTACGGTCAGGATAACCTCAGGATAAACTAGCCGTTACAATGGAGCGAACAGTGTTGGGAAAGTTCACCTTGATTAGGAACTAGTTCAAAGTTTAGTTCAAGTTACTCAACATGAATTAGTTCAGTTCATCGTTCATTCTTCCAAATTATGAACTAGAAGTTCATGGATCCCAAAATGAACTTTTTCGTTATTTTTTTGTGTTATTATTGTAAACTTATTATTTACCATTCCTGACGTTATCCTGACCATAGTCAGGAAATCAGGGGAAAATTCCGTCCTCCTCCCAGGGTTAACTTCCCTCTGCAGGTTCTTAGAACACAAGGAGCGGTTTCAGTGAGTTCCGTTTTCAATGTTTATTTCCAAGACCGGGACAACGCCTGCTCCAGTCGCCGGTCATACTCTGTACATTTAACTGTTTTTCTCCACTCCCAAAAACTCTCTGCACCCCTCTCTCTCTCTCTCTCTCTCTCTCTCTCTCTCTGCCCCGCCCAAAACACTTCCACAACATTATGTTGCCGACATTTGTTCAGAATAATACAAAAATGACATCTATGATAATGCTGTGTTTTGATCCCATTTTATTCCTTATAGGACTCAATAATTTCAATGTGATAAGAACGAAATGTGAACTACATAAGAGCACAGTTCAATAAATGCCAGAATAACCGCGTTCACAACTTCCCGTTCATTTGGCAAAAGTGAACGAGACGTCAAAAATATGATATAGTTCGTGAACGATCGTTCAGTGAACTCGTTCAGGTACAACACTGGGAGCGAATATTTACTTTAAAAATGGCTGACCTACCTGCGGAGTGATACGGTAACGTGAATCTGAAGTGACAAAACTCGTTGCCATTGGCAGCGGGCGTTAAGGGCGCAGTGGGCGGTTATCAAAAAAAATCTGCCCGCTGTCAATTAAAAGTGAACAGGAGCTGTCGCAACATGCTAGAGGGCTGTAGTATAAAAATAATAAATATAATGTAATAATAATAATAAATATTACTTTCCTGTGAATATGCTTAATTTTGTCCCAAAAATGCCTCCATATGAAGTGCCCTCAGTAAATAATGACTAAGAAAAAAGTAATGATTAGCTAAAACAAGACTCATATGCTTAAATTGGGAGACATACCTTTAAAAAAAACAAAAAAACAAAACAAACATAAAACAATAAAACAGAACATTAGAATTCAATCAGTAGTATTGCTTGGCAGAAGAGCTGCAGTTTTGTGCAGCACCGTTTCAATCATGTCATCACTTGATGACTTGGTAAGTGGAAGCAGGCCAGCAGCGTAAAAAAAAAAAGCAGCGCTGACATATCTCGTTGTCTACAAAAGTGTGCAGTTGTCTGTTTGAGTGTGAATGAATGATTATGTGATATATATGCAGGTGTGTGTGTGTGTGTAGGAATGCCAAGATGAGATGGCGTGTGATCAAGTGTATATGTGTGTGTGTGTTGACGTATGTGTGTCTTGCATGAGTGGATGAGGTAAGTAAGTTGTTTCAAGCACATTAGTCAGTCAGTAATTTGGGTTGATTTCAAGTATGAACCTTTTAGTGCCAATCAATTCAACTGAGAGCTTTTAACTTCCTCCTGTAAGAATTGTGGGTGTGTGTATGTTTGAGAGGAGGAAAAAAAAGACAAACCAGAGAGAAAACTTACAACAGAATAACTACGAGTGTGGTTGTAGGAATTGACCTTTTCATATATTTCCCTTATAGAATTGCTAATGCAGCAGCAAAGATACAAACGAATATGAGTCTGAACCACTATACCTATAGTATACGCAGCATTCGTATTCAACCCCCCCCCCCCCCCCCCCGCCGCTGCCGCAGTAACAGCAGAAGAAGACGTTTGCCCAACAGCTTTAAGGAAGGAAATAATGGAGGTGGTGGCTGAGTGGAACGCTATCTGACAAAACATAATTTTCTGCCTGTCACAAACTCTCTCAACTTCCTCCTTCTCCCATCATGATTTCATTTAATGAGCTCTCACTTTGCCATAGAATGCTCTTTGGACAATGACACCAGGAGAAGGGGGGGCAGTGTGTGAAATTTGTGACATTTTGTAGACTACTACAGCCGTGATTAGTGATTGTGGAGGTTGAAAGGCAGGGAATGCTATGAATAATTCTAGTTGCTTTCTCCGCAGCAGTAACATCAATGGCAAACAGTATGTATTGTCAGTTTTGTGTACTTTACATTGAAATTATGCGGATTCCCAACACTGCACGGTTGAAAATGTAATATATAAAGCTTCCATTTTTCCACTGACCTACACTGAGACGCTGTGTTCAGTATTAATTTAGTTGACCTGTACTGTGCGCAGTAGTTTTAATACTAATTGGCTACCAGCATATCGAACCACCAGCAAAATCCTTTTGCTGCCTGGCCAACATGTTGCCTTTCCTGATTGGCCTCATTAAGTCAAAGAAATACAGAAAAGGGTATTAGGGTAATTTTTGCTTCAGTCACTGCTAAGGAAACTGATCACCAAGCTCTGATATTTAGGTAACCTACAAAAGCAGTCTGCTGTGCATGTGCCACTTTTTGTGTATAGTCTGTTATTAGTAGCAGAAATGTGAACAATCCGTGTATCATTCGTTCATTTGTTTTTCAAAATAAAACTAAAAATAAGACAATGAAAAAAACAACTAGTTTTGTTTTGTTTCCAAAACCAAAATTAAATAACAGAAAAGGATGGGTTTTTTTCAGGTTTCATTTTTGTGGTTAAATGAATAATGGAAAAATGGATAACGGTAGTTTCCCGTTTTATCCAATTTTGACCTGAAGCAAATTGATATGATATGACGTGACACCAATTTTCTCCATGTCTTCAGACCTTCTCTTAGTTTCCCAAAATAGGACATAGTTTTCCATCTTTTTCACTGTGGATCACAGATATTTCGGTTTACTTGCTTCAGGACATTGCTTCAGTTCTAAATTGGATAAAACGGAAAATGGCCGTTATCCGTCTCGTCATCTGAACCCGCTTTATCCTCACTAGGGTCATGGGGGTCACTGGGGGCCTAATCCAGCTACAATGGGTGAATCTCACACCTATTTTGTGCCAACCGTTCCTGAAGTAGAGCCAATAATGTAATTTTGACCTTCCTGCTAAAAGCGACCTTGACCTTTTTCAATATTGATAATTATATATATCAATATATATAGTGCTAAACCTGTGGATAGTCACATGCTTATATGTGTGTGACAATTGTAAATACATTAAACTAGTGGTAATTTCATAATATCGCACCTCTGGGTCTTTACGTCGGATAAAAGTCGGATAAATGCAACATGGCCGTTCAGACTAAAGTCACATTGCAAAATATCGGATGCATATCGGATTTAGTACCACATATGAAAGTGGCCTGGGTCAGATTTGTGCTGTTCAGACCATCTTTAACAGGTCAGATACAGGTCAAATGGAAGCAAAAAGTCACATTTTGGAACATTTAACTGCAGTCTGAACACAGCCTAAGTCGTTTTAGATGCATACACAACTGTGGCCACAGTATATATTCTAATAAAACGGTGACATTACTGACAAATCTCCATGTATGGATATTTCAATGCATTGGAAATGTAAAAAATGTTCAGTTCTATGGACATATTCACATTCACACATTGCTGCTGCTGTTGTTTAGGAGGTAAACCACAGGAAATTCTTCAAAGATGAGGCTGATTAGCCACCGACAGCAACAATCTCATCTTAACCATTGATAATATCAGCTTCTACAGCCATAGTGACAGCAGGAATATTCTTTTTTAGCTTAACACAAAATCTCATGACATTAATCTAAACCTTTTCTGGTGACAGCTCATGTTTATAATAGAAATTAGTCTCCATTCACACTGATACGGTGGATAAAGATCTGGCCTGGTATGGATCCCCAGTATAAACCCCCACTCTTGTCCTCGTCAGCCATGATGAAGTGAACAATCAAAGCTGGTGAAATAAGTGGTGGCAGTGGAAAAGAGCATTGTTTCATTATCCAGGAGTGAAATACCAGTACTACTGGGAAAATTAGAATATGGTGTAAAAGTTGTTTTATTCTGGTTATTTAACATAAAAGGTGAAAGCAACACATTTTACAAACTCATGACCAGTGCTGGATAAGTACATTTGAAAAAGTAATGAACTACAATTACGAGTTACTTCCCCAAAAAAGTAATTGCGTTACTAACTGCATTAATCCACTAACAAAGTAATTGGTTACTAGGAAAAATATTTTGATTTCCCTTTTTTTTTTTTGCTTAAAAATGTCAAAGAAACTAAAAAAAAAAAAAAACGTTAAACAGGGTATTCATCCTTGTTCTGTGATGGTACTTTGGATGTGATTTAAGATGTTTCCTTAAAAACACTATTAAAGATCTTTATGACCTATCATCAGTAGTAAAAGTTAAGCAACCTGCAATAGATTATAAACAGACAAATACATTTTAAAATACTGTAATATTTACTGAAAGTTGCTTGAATATTCTTTCACTTTGCATTTCAGTATACAGGCAAGCAGGTAGTGATGAAATAATGATGTCTGTAAATTATTATTCTATTAGTGAAAGAAATACAATGATGTGTGTATATTCTTCTACGATTATACATTTATCTACTGAATTCTCATGAAAAACAACTTATGTTACAATCATTTGAAGTGTAAACACCCTCCATATTAAGGCACAGAAACTTGCTTAGAAAAGAAATTGGCAAAGAGAAAAGCAAATATTAATATTGCAATTGATATTTTTAACAAACGGAGCTCAAATGCGACCTTGTGCCGTCATATGTGTGTGTATTTGACTAGTGTGTGTGTGTGTGACCCCGCCTATCCAACTTCTTAGCAAATCATGATCCATTATGTTGTTATGAATGCAGCGACCCTGAGCTGAATGCCAACTTGGTGCAGACGTATGGGCAGCACTGAGGTGTTGCCAAAAGTCCAAGTTGTTGTCTGTACCAGGGCACACTTATGCCCAATTCGTCAAATTTTAACGTGTCACATTATTTACAGAGTAACGGTAACGGCTGCGTTCGTAACATCGTTATTCCCAGCACTGCTCATGACATGCACAGTGGGATATTTACTGCATTCCTTTGTTGGAATTTTGCTGATTATGAGTTCTAGGTATGGAGCGATTTTTGGGACATAAATTAAGTGTATTCACAGTAAAGTATTGCATGTATATTTGGGATATGCATGTGTCTGGTTGTAGTTGAGCATAAAATAAATATAACATGCAGCCAGACAACAAGTGAACCCAAATGCAGAACTCAGTCGGACATTGTGTTTGAAAGAGTTTAATAAATTCACATTTAGTAAGCAGAGTTTGGCTCTTCTGGACTAATGAATCTCCACTGATTACCACAACTAGGAGGCAGGGCGTAATATCAGTAGTCGTAGAAGCAGGGGTCAAACACAGGCAGTCCTAATGTGAATACAGGCTAAATCCAGAAATCGTTACCAGAGAACAGAAGATGGTCAGGCTGAGGATCCGAAGGCAGTTGAGGTACCAACAGGGGTCAGGCAGAATCAAGGTCGTGGACAGGCCGATAATCAGGCAACAAAGGATAGGCATCACAAGACCAACAACGGACAAGACAAACCAGAAAAACCAAAACACTTCATAAATGGTTTGTTTGACATGTTAGTGCCTTTATAGAGTTCGCCAGGGACTTTTACTGATGAGAGAAGTAGCCGATTCATTCATGCTAATGCTATCAGGGTGATGGCTAATCTGAAGCTCCGAAGGTGATAGCAGTGAAATATCGTGGGATGATATTTCACGAGAGTTACAACACTCCTGCCTAGAACAACTGCTAATGGATACACGTTCAAAGCGCAAATATACTTTGTTGACATTTTAGGAATATCGCTATTGTTTTGCGAAAAACTGTAATGGAAACGCAGCTAGCTTATTAAAACCTCAAACTGAAAAACTCCGAAAACTGGAGAGGGAGTTTTCTGAAGCTTTCTAATCAGCAAAATCAAAAGAAATAAAAGTGATAAATATATTGATTCACATACTATTTGTCTATATATTATAATATGTACAATATATAACAAAAATGCATTCACTTTTTCAGGAAATTAAAATTTCTCAAGTCATATCTGTACACAGAACAATGTGTGAAGGTGTGACTTGATATGAAAACGATGAATAAAGCATATTCAAACAGCAGCTGTTGCCTTCTAACAACAGGTCCAGCTTGGGGAGCTGTGTTAGTCACATCATCTTAGGTTAAATTGGGCTGGAGCATAGTGCAGCTTAGCTCCGCCTCCTTGGGTCTACAACAACCCCCACTGGAGCTCAGCTCTCTCTGCTGCAATGGAAACAAACCACTATTATTTCTGTTCTTCACTTTCTTCTGCTGATAAACACAACAAACGACAAAGTTGAATTCGTGCAAGATGACCCAAACACGCACCCAAAGAACAGTTTTTAGGTATCTGTACTTTATTTTTCTGGAAATGCTTACATTTACTCCCTACATCTTTGTATAAATATCTGTACTTAAAAACATAAGCAACAATATTACAACAAAGGAATGCTGTAGATATCCCACTGTGCATGCCATGAGTCTATAAAATGTAAAATTGGTTTCCAGAGGTGGAAAGTACCTAAGTAAAAGTACTTCATAACTGTACTTAAGTATTTTTTATTAGGTATCTGTACTTTTACTCCCTACATTTCTCTATAAATATCTATACTTTATAATCCTGAAATTTATATAAACATCTGCACTTTATACTCTTCACATTTATATAAATATCTGTACTTTATACTCTATATTCTCACAATAGGATGAAAAATAACTTGTAAATCAGAAATTGTGACTTTTCACTTTTTAAGTCACAATTTATATGTTTTTCTTTATATAAATATGCTTTTTTTTAAAATATCCTATTAGTGACTTTTGAATTTTTCCTAAATGTCCTGTCCATACCCACTAAACTGAGTACTATGACCCAATAAAACATACACTCTACACACTACACACTCACTTTTAAAGGGTTTATGTTTGGATTTTTTTTTTGTTGACATTTTTCAGTTTTTTTCCTGCTTAAATAATTATTACTTCATCCATAGCAAAACACCCCAAAAACTATTGACTCTATTACAATTGAGAAGTTGTACTTTTTTCCTTTTACTTCAGTACATAATGTGAGTACTTTAACTACCTCTGCATAACTAGTATAACATCACTTCTAGTATCTTACTCTGTCAACATCAGGGTGCTGCTGCTGTAAACCATCATCTATTCTAAACTGATCCTAGAACTACAGCCTACAGCAGCATTACTCATGTTTTGTTTTTGTTTTGTTTTTTAGCTTGTGAGCTACTTTTAACCTTTATTCCTCCTTCAAAAAAAGACAACTAACAAACAAACAAACCTCTGGTGACTCTTGTGCTTAAAAAACAAAAACAAAACAAAACTGTAACTAAATGACGTAACCCCAAATTTGTAGACAAGAAAAAAGATATCTGAACAACCATCTATCTATATACTTCACATCTCATTGTGGAAGGGAAAAAAAAAGTAATATCAATGTTTATATCCTATTTGGAGAAAAATATTGAGACACATAACAACTGCAGTTTGGAAGATGTCATGTAATATAATGCAATGTAAATAATATCCAACACATATCCATCCGTCCTTCCATCCATCCAAATTAATTCAGGAAAATCCAATTATTTTGGTCTGTTCTTTCCTAACTGTGTGTAACATGTTTCTTTTAAAATGTCTTGGTGTTATCTTGAATTACACCTTTTTGAAGGCTTTGGACTTTGCTCTAATTCTATCAACTTTTGTACATGTGTAGTGAAGGAGTTGCTGAAGGTGATCAATAGTTGTTAGCAGAGTGTATCCTTTGTCAAATAAGGAAAAAAACAGACAAGGATGAAAAAATAAACAATTTTCTCTTTTAGTTTATTACAGTTTATTCAGTCATAGTAATAGCTATAGTATTTTGGACAATGGCAATAGATTCTGTGAAGTCTATAGATGTCCATAGGTACAAAGAACATCCATATAAACCTTAGGATTGTGAAGCAATTCTTCATTTACTTTGGGAATGTTTTTTAAGCATTTTTAGGGTGGAAGAGGATAAAAACAAAGAATTATCAGCAGTACCGATCTGAAATATGCTAGCTCTATTATAGCTAGTATTATACTCTTTTGATATCAAGTGGTGGCAGTATAATGTCATTGTAAGTGGACACCAGACCCTTGTAGAACAAAATGTGGTATTGTGGTCTAGACAACAGAAAATATGAAGTCCACATATGTGGATGCCAGGTCCTAGGAGGTTAAATCAAAATCAATGAATGAATGTAAGCCACTCACCACAACGTCTCATATACGGGTGTAACATTTTTAAAACTTTTTAACAGCCATAATATGCATGTGAATGTTTTTTTAAATGTTTTTAATACTGCTTAATGTACACAATTGTGAATAAAATCCAATCATGTTAAAAAATAATTGAATTAAATGACTGTTTCAAATGCAGCTCTCAGCTAAAAAAAACCACTTTTTTAAATTAGCATGTACACCTTCAACACAACACATTTTTAACCACATTGTCACCATTAATAACCTAACATATATCTCTGGTTGGATTTTAAACATTGTTGTGAAGTGTAACAGTACATAAAAGTAAAGACATGTAACTAAAATAAGTGAAAAATTCGCTATGTCACCACCCGCTAGCTTAACAGGCTAAATGCTACAATCGGCTACTTACCTGAGTTTTCTTTGACAAAAATAAAATAACAGCATACAGCAGTACAAAATCCTCACGATGGTGCAGCTGCTATTTAAGACAATATAATATAAGACAGAATAAAGTTTTAACCACTTTTTCATATATTAATAGAATTCCACTCTCACTCACTGCAGTGCATCTGTTCTCATAGGTGTCACCAACCCACACTGCTGAACAACTGATGAAAGTAGTTTGCTTTGGCGCACAGTTGTTAGCAGTGACAACGTGCATTGGTCACTATTGACAGAAAGTAGCTCCAAGCAATTACCAGGTATGAGTTTTTGTTCTGTGACGGCTTTGTTATGCAAATAAATCAGTCATTCGAACACACTGTTTTGTTGACCCCAGGAAACCTGCCAGGACTACTTTCGCTTTGACCAGAATCGGATCAGAACTCGACTCACAGGACACTGTCGGGGGTACGTTATTGTGGGTGCGCCAGAGTACAGACGGTGATACCATGCACCAGGGGTTGCCAATTAAATTTGGCCTCGGGCCAGATTTTTAACAAACCCATTAACCAACCAAAACAATGTCTAATTTATTGAATTAATAGCAGTGGATGAAAATGATAGGTGCTGTGAAATGACACAACAGACAGACATTCAAGTTGGCTGATGTAGATTAAATTTACTGACTGACCATTTATTAATTATCTGCACATTTGTTAAAAAACAACAACCACCCCATGCACACATTTCCACAAGTTGCTATTTGTTGAAGTGATGGAGCTGATGGTTGACGATTGAGACGAATAAACTGTAAAAAACCTCCAGACCTGCCTGAGGATTAAAATGACGTCTATTTCAGCAGATATCCATAAAATAGTGACCAGCGGGAAATGTCACTTTTCACACTAGGTGAAAAGTTATGTCTGAAATCTGAAGTGTATTTTTAATGAATGTTGCTGGACATATAATTCAGGTCTACTGTAACCACGTCTGCTGTCGTTTTGCTTCCAACAGTGCAATGCATTGATAACCTGGACCCAAAGAAAAGCATTGCGATGCAGGAAAAATTTTAGAAGCTCACAACAGGAGCGGTGATAGACTGCCGTCCTGCAAACTAAAAACATGTTTAAAATAAAAGCTACACATTATTCATTTTTACTATCATGTATACGTGACACAGGGGGAAGTCCCATGAGAGGATCCTCTCTGCACCGACTCTGACCCGCCCAGGTTGAATCCTCCGGGCCGACCCTGCTGACCCAATCTATCAACAGTTTCACATCCTCTTGAATTCTATATTCAAATTGCTTTTGATTTGACTTGAATGATTTATTTCGAACATGTGCAGAATGCAACAATAATCAATACAACAATGATAATAATAATTTCAACTTTCCCTTCAAATAATTGTCAACGATCAATCTCATGTCGGCATTTAGCCTTAGATGGAGTTTACCACACATGACACATTTACACTCACCTCTGAATCCTGCAGGACTATTGGGTGGGAGCAGGACTGGAAATTGTCTTCCGATCTGACCTCTATTATTGGTTTATATTTGTTGTTACTCATCACAGTCATATAAAGGCCTAAATGACACAAACGTTATGTTTGAAACTCGTGCTGCTCACATGTCTGTTCCTATGATGTCTGGCTTGTTTTAATTTTCACAACAATATGACCCTTATGTCTGTTCTAGAGACTTTGTAGAGAATTTCAGCACAAGATGCTGTCTTCTGACGTCATTTGTTTTTACCTGTTGAGTGTTCATGCTGCACCTCACTGATGCACTTATTCATCCTCATATCCAGATATAGCAAATAAGAATTTAGATCAATTGAAATGAAAAATGAAGTTTCCAAATAAAGGGTTTTTGAGACTTTCAGTTCGATTTTTAAAAAGTAGAATTGATTTTTTTGGAAATTTTCGTTCTGTTGTTCAAACAATCTCACGGGCCAGATGTGTTTGCTTACGTGTGGCCCACAGGCCGCTAATTGCCAACCTATAAGGCATGTAGATGAAACATTTTAAGGCATGTAGATGAAACATTTGAAGCATATGGATTAAACAACAGACCTCTGAACATGTAGCTCACACATTGCCCTTAAAAAATAAAGGCAGTTCAAGGTTGAAGTATATTTTAACTTTAAATCAGCTTAAAAATAGTTGCAAATATAAGCCCTTTAAATGAATATTACACAGATACTTTGAGGACTAACAAAAAGTAGGTTGAGCAAAATATGACTGCTTTAAATCCTCTTCAGGCATGTGTGAGGGTTGAAAGTGAAAAAGAGGAGAGATCTGGAATACCAGTTTATGAATATGAATATAAATGTAAAACAAATTGGAAAATGTTTTGACTTTTCTTTTTTACATGGCTGTCAGCAGGTGTTGGGAAAGTTGAAGTAACATTAGCTAACAAGTAGACCCTCGGGCTCATGCAGCTTGTCCACTGTCATTACCAGCAGACCCTGTGTGTGGCTTAAATCCTCACAGTGCACTGGCTTCTACCTACAGCAGGATACGCACGGCTATTCTGCTGTTTATGACATTTACTATCAGCGCTTCATGCTGCGGATTAATGAACATGCTGGGTAAAGGCTGCAGCCTAGAGGCCCTGTGTGCGAACTGGTATTTTTAATTATTTAGATGTACTTAAAAGAGAGTAAAAGGAAAAACAAAACATGCCCTACTGGCCCATAAGAGGCATTTTAAAAATTAAGCAGTTGATTGGGTGCATGTGGACAAGTTCATAAGGTTAATTTGGTTTCCAAATAATGTCACAATTACTAGATTCTACTAGTGGAGCACAAAAGACTAAATGAAATATTCCTAAAGTAATTGGGTATTTCAAGGTTGCTGAAATGTCCTTGACAAAAAAGTTAACAAAGAACTCAGCCGAGGTAACTACAGGATATGATTTGCAACCCTCATATGCAGATATGGAGACCTGACACTTCAACTTTCCAAAACACCCCATCCAATTCGACTCCCTCTAATGTGCTCTGACCAGGTGCCATAGGAAACCTCGCCATTTAACTGCACTCTCAGGAAAGAAGTTACAGAGTTCTACTTCTAGGTCCTAGAAATACAATTGTCCGGTGCTAGAATCTAGGGGTACAAAGGCTTCCCAACCATCATCACAGACACATGTAAAAAAGGGGTTCACAACAGGATCTCTAGCCCCTGCCCCCAGGAGCAGGGCCTGCGCATGCTCCTGGTCATGGCGCTATTACATAAGCTGCTGACAATGTAGGAACATTTTCGGAGATGGCTGTACAAAGCAAGCGTTGGAGTCACGGCGAAGTAAAGTTTTTCATTGGAGCATTGGAAACATTAAATATAGCATTTAGTCTTCCATGTTGATAGTTGAATGTTCTGGTAGACAACAAGATGTCATGTGGGTGTTCTGTCCAATCAGAACCCTCTGTTCCCCCAGCTCTTAAAGCCCAATTAAATAGAGCAGAGTCCTGACCAATACCAGTAAACTGGACCACATCACACCGGTCCTCAAATCCTTACATTATCTTCCTGTGGGTTAAAGGATAGAATAAAAAATCTTACTCCTGGTCTATAAAGAACTAAACGGCCTTGGACCCAAATACATCTTAGACCTGCTGGTTCCCTATTAAGCATTCAGAGCCCTGAGGTCATCAGGGACAGGTTTACTGTGTGTTCTCAAAATCAGAACCCCCCCCCCCCCCCCCATTTTTACTAAATTTCCACCAAAATTAGTAACTGTGACTCGATCTAACATCTCCGACACAGTAATTCACTTTTAAAAGCTTTATTTTAAATACTTTAGAAAATTTTCAGTTTGTTCCTGCACTTCTACTGCAGTACAAAATATGAGTACCTTGTCCACCTTTGTTGGTTTCAGCTTTTATAGTGAATTACCTGAATAAATTTTTTTTACACAGAATTGTAATTTTTACAGTAGTACCTGTATTACATGGACATGTACAAAGACCAGTTGTTTCAGTTTTTAATAGCTGTTTTCCAATGCCTTATTTTTAAATGTTCTCTTTACCAGTGATGGCTGCTAATTAAAAATTTAGGGAGGGCACACTTGGGAGGGCATGGTGGGTGTAAAGGTTGGGAAAAAATTCTGAAGGCAACATAACTTAGAAAACTTGCACTTTTATTGTGCTGTCAACAGAAATATTAAACAGATTTAGTTCTTAGTTTTGAAAAGCTTCATTTCAAATGTTTTAAAGCTTCTTTTACACAAAACAACAACATTAATAGTGCAGACTACTTGAAGAGGAACTTACCCCAAAAAGACGTATCTTCAAACTATTATCCATGTGGCTTCAGCTGCTCTTGTGTGTTTGCATTATCTCCAATGTGTTTTATGTCTTTCACTCCTGAAGTAACACATAATTTGCCTGTATCAGAACTTTCAAATGGCAAACACGGGAAGAAAAAAAAGCATTACTCACTGGGCATCCAGCTAGACAACTCCAACACTCATAGACATTTTAGAGAAACTCCTGCTGTAGCTTCTGCCACAATCAGAGGTTTGTTGTTGAATTTTTAGTTCAGGTCCAAGGTCTTTTACTCTCTTTCTTCTTCATCCGAACAATGAGTGAATTTAGTTGTTGCAAAGAAACACCATTTTCTGTAGCCGTTGTCTGTGTCATTCACTTTCTCGTGAAAGTAGTTGACACAGCAACTTAACAGGACATCAATTAAGTGACAGGCAACTGCTAACAGTTGTCCAATCACACTGGACTGATACATATAAACTGTGACATCACTGGCCCCGAACACCATTTAATTTGTGATGCTGATAGGCCAAATACTTATTATTTTCCCCTAGCAACTATACACAATTGGCCGTTTCGCTGTGCTTTGGGGATGCATTTTCTGTCCACCCCAGACCAGTTATATCACAGTCTATAGCCTACGTATTAGTCTAATGTGATTGGAGGAGAAGGAACGTGGAGTCTCTCTGTAAAAATTCATTGCTCAATGAGTGCCAGTTGGTGGAAATATTGTTAAAATAATTCAGATTGTATGTTGGCATCTTTTTATATTTTTACCATCTACGTTGGGAGGGCGGCACCCTAACAGAGTTGCAACAAGTAAATACCCTCCACGTCATACCAGGTATGTTTTGTATCTGTCTACAAAGATGCAAGCTTGTCTGAGAAGGTCACCATTGATCTGCCTTTAGACCTCATCACAGGTTCCTACTTTAGTTCAGAGTATAGGGATAGTAGATGGGTCTCCTTTGTACCATACATATATTATATATATATATATATATATATATATATATATATATATATATATATATAATATATTCAAATCAGTTTCCAGTTGTAAACCTGCAGGTATGGAATGATATATAAGTACAATAAATATTATGTTGGGAAATGTATCACTTAACCCTCCATGGAACTATGTCATTTATAAATGATGCTTAAAAATGGGTTTAAAAATAACACAGGAGAGAGAGAGAATTGTATCTCATTCACATATATACTAAATGAATATGTAACCTTTCCATAGTTATATTTGTTCACCATGTTTCTACAGTAATTCTTAACTGAATCTTTTCTCTATTCTATAAATGAAATTTTAATCATCGACTATATTTGAGGTTAGAACAGAGTTAATTAAAAAGCCCAGAACAGATAACATGAACATTGACTGCAATAATGGTCCTACATTCCCACCCTATGTAAATCTCAGGAGAGCCCATTTAATTACAATATCATCACTGAATGTCAGTAATGTTCAGTAAACATCACTCACTTAAATATGAGGTTTTGTTTCACATTTTAATAAAGAGATGAATCTAATAAGTTCATATGCAGAACGTTCATAGCATACAATGATTAATAGTGGTTAAGTAAAGATGTTAAAGCCACCAAATACAACAACTGTTTATCATCTACTACTGTTACTTTAAGCTGATCCCTCTGGGGGCAGGGTACTCAGACATGCGGCCCGGGGGCCAAATGTGGCCTGCCAATGGTTCCAATCCCTGTGGGATGAAGAGCATAATAACCTATTAAATGACTCCTATAAATAACAACTTCAATGTTTTACTGCAAAAAATAATATTAAATGATGAGAACATGTACATTTACAAACTATCTTGTAACAGTTAAATGTGACTAACCTAAACAAATAATTTTCTGCTTCGGTTACTAAGAGTTGAGTGTCTTTGTAGTACTGATCCATAATAAAACACATAGACTAATGATAAACTGAGGCCGAATATTGTCAAAATTTACCTTATTTTACTTATAAGATGTAACTTTTTTTGCATTTGGATGATTTCTAAAAGTATTTTCATAATTTAATGGGAGGGGTTTGCACTAAAACAATGAGAAAAAATTGGAGCTGTCATTATTTATAGGTTATTATGTTTTCATTTTACTAGTCCGGCCCATTGGAGATCACATCAGGCTGAATGTGGAATGTTTGAGAGCCCTGGTCTAGGGGTTGAAAATCATGTTAGACTTCGACAGGCTTTGTTGTCATTCAAATATTGTATTGTATTGTATTGTATAAGCAGTTCAGCACAGTTAGAAAATGTATAAAATATCCAAAATAAATAGTAATATACAGAATAATTACTAGCAAGACAAATTTTCTGAACAATACAGAGTAAACTCAACGCAAAAAACAAAAAGTTCTTAATTGTTCATCTAGTGACGCTCTATAGAGCCTCAGCCAGGACCGGTGAAATTTTACCGGTCCAATCACAACACTCTAGATTGTAGAGCAGGCGTAGCACAATGACGACAAGGTTAAAGAAGTAGGAACTTACAGTACAGTCTATGGATAAGATGCATGTAAACGGACCGGGTTGGATTTTTTCCTCCACTGTTACCGTTGTGTTAACAATAGTTAGCCTAGCCTATAGGATGTTATAAAACAACCAGATAGACATGAGTTGAGACTTGTTTTCGTTGCTCTGTATACGTCACATTGTTCGTTGCTCTGATTGGTCATAGCGCTGGCCTATTACGTGCAGAGCAGTTTGAAAGACAGCCGTTGATCCCACCCATACGCTTAAGCTCAATCTATGGATCGTATCCATACTATGAAGGTTAGGAATGTGCAGATATTAGATAACATTTTTGTCCAATGCCATAGTTGGATTAAAAACTATAGTACAAATGACAGTTTAAAACTTTACAGTGTCTGCTACCATTTGACCCTGCTCTTCTTCTTACATACCACCATCCATAAACCTCTCTTTGGATTTTCCTCACTGTCTAATGGCTAACTTCTCCATCTTCATCATCCTTCTACCAACTCTCTCTCCTCTGCACATGTCCAAACCATCTCAGCCTGCCTTCCGTCATTCTAACCTTGTCCTGAAATGCTCCTACTCCTCATCCTGTCCATCCTCATTACTCCCAAAGAAAATCTCACCATCTTCAACTCTGCCTTCTTACTTTTCATCAAGGCAGCAGTCTGTAAACTGAAGCTGGAACTGAACTGAATCTCCATAATATATTTCCTTTAAATAATGTTAGCTGTCTCTTCTTAAGTAGACACAGTCAGCAGTGCAACACGGAGAAAAGTGAAAAATAAATTCCTCGAGGCAAATCATGTACAAAACAAAATGATAGAACAATCAAAGCAGCACTGCAGGGTGTCTATGCAGGTCCACTCAGCAGGGCTAATATTTACAAATACTAAGGTATTTGTAAAAAAAAAAAATTGAAGTGAACTGCCATCCTCAATCAGCATCCTATTCTTCACTATCTATGTGTAAATGTAGAGGTTTTCATTGTTTTTTTGTGCATACCTTGTTGATAGATACAGTCTGGCGGATCATCCTGAGTGTCTTTAGTCTCCTGATAAGTCATTTTCTATAGCCCTATATCTGCACCTTCACAATCCTCTTTGTACCCCTAACATCCTTATCAGATAACTCGCCATCTGGCTGAGTGAATTCTGGTACAATAAGATTAACCCTTCTCTCAAACAGAAAATTTCTGGTGGGTGACGGACTCTCCACTCAACTCAACTTGCAGTATGTCTGCTGTACACAGACATAAGAACAAATTAAATACATGAAAGAATTATTAAAAACAATTAAAGGAATTGAACATTAAAATAATAAAAGCCAACATCTTAAAGTGAGATAAAAGCCAAAGGGTAAAAGTATGTATTAAGGGGATTTAAAAACAGAAATTGTGTTGATGGTGTGAAATGGTAATTAATTTCATAGTCTTGGTGCAACAAATTAAAAGGCCTTGAGAGCTCACTGTGACTTCAAAGTGATAGAGAGTGGTTGAATGGGGTATTAAACCTTGTTCTGTGATATGATAACCAAAAAAATTGGTTGGGTCTGTAATGGCTCAGAACCTTCTTAAGAGGCTGTCTGAAACCACAATGTATTTATGGTGGGATTTCTGAGCTTGACATCATTTGTCATTGCTTATCTGGCAACCTCACTTATTTACAGGCTGCAATGATTATAACTGGGGTTGATTTAGTCGCAAAGTTGGAACTGACCCTCTTCGTAGTGTTAAGTCCTGGCTGGAGCCAGCTCCAAATTGTGGCAGGTTTGCAGAAGGCTGATGTGAAATGCGCTGAGCAAAGAAGCAGTGGATGGTTGAATGTTTTGGGGATCTGATTAAAAATGAAAACTAACCATTGATTCTGTGTATTGCTTTCTGGAGGAAAGCAAAACACGGGTGAGATAGTGGGTGAGTTGAGACAGCACCTAACCCTATTTATTAAACTTTCTCTTAGTAAATTAGAGATTGTCCTAGTAGAATTGTATAGAATTGAATTCTATTACAGATTCTAGAAATTCTAGTCGAGATGCCAATCACAACCTCCCCTAGGGGAGATGTCAATTGCGATCTCTACTTGTAGAATTGTCACCTTTCCGAGTAGAGATTGCAATTGGCATCTCTACGAGGAGAATTGGCAATTCTACTGAACTGCCATCTCTACTGCAACATGTACATTATGTGTAATAAGTTGTGTACAGTACATATGAAATATTTTGAGGTGCTACATCATCACCTCTACCTTGTCTCAAAGTTGTTGTCCTCTTTCTTTGTAAACCTCTATGAGATGACCTTGTTGTGATTAGTTTTTTTGTACAAATAAAAATGCATTTCTATAAAACATGCTTCAAATCTGCCTCTTTTGTTTAGTTATTGTTCTTCTACAGTGCCAATCATGTTAATGCTAAAGGGCATGTAGTGCCACCCAGCGTCTGGGAGTGGAACAGTAATTTGAATTTCTCTTGCTGGCATGTGACAGACGGCTGTAGCTCAGTTAGTAGAGTAGGTCGTCCAATGACAGAAGGGTCGACAGTTTGCATCCCAGCTTTGGCTGTCCACATGTCGAAGTGATAAAGCAAGACAATGAGTCTCATATAAAGCACTTTGAACACCCTGAAAGTGGAAAACAACTATAGAAGTGCAGAACATTTACCATTTAATGGGAATGAAGCAATAATTTGAATTTCTAAGTGCATGTAAACGTACAAACTGATTGATCTGCTGATCTGAAATAACATGAAGGGGGATATAGCTGGAGCACATCACACAGATACAGAGGAGCAAAGTGATGCAAAAACGTATTTTCTGAACGGACTTTATCCTCATTAGTGTAACAGGAGTTGCAATGAGCCTATCCCAGCCAGTTAAGGGCAAAGTTCCCCCTGGACAGGTCACCAGTTCATCATTTGGATTGTGGGAGGAAGCCAGAGTACCATGCAGACATGGGGTGAACAAACTTCACACAGAAAGGTCCCATCAACTGGTGTTGGAATTGAACCCATGACCCAGGCAGACCTAACCACTGCACCACTGTGTCGCCCCATGTAAAAATGAATGAGTGAATTCTAAAAGCAATTTGGAAAATGAACCAACAACCAATTGAGCAACATGTTGGGGTGATAGAATTTGAGCAGTCTCATTTTGAACCAGGTGGAATCGAGCAAGTGATAAGTGGCTAAGTCTACCATAAAGAGTATTGCAGTCTAAACCAGTTCACTTCACTGGAGTCCAGCTTGAAAATGTGACTTCATGTTCCTCAATGAGCAACAGAAATGAACCTTAGGTCACATGGAGCAACAGCCGCTAAATACTTGAAAGTACTGCCAGAGCAATAATGGTTGATTCGCTCGCCTTTGAAGCCAAGATTATGTGGTTTCAGCAGGGTGATGTCAAAGCATTTAGTGATGCAGGTGGTGTTGGAAGAATTGCTCCCTCAAGTACTGAAGCATCATTCTCTGGATTACCTCACATGGAAGCCAGGGATGGAGATAGATGCTTGTGCTTCTCTACTGTGTCCATCAGAATCTAATAGAAGATCTTCCTTACTATCATGGAGTGGATACTGTGATGGTTTCAGTTCCCTCCAGTGGTCACTTGTACGGTTGCAGAAAATTAAAAAAAAAAACAAAAACAACTTCAGCTGCCCACAGTCACAAAAATATGTCTTTTTTAAAATTATTATTTGGAGAAAATACTGTTGACATGTCATTGTTTTGTTTCTAGAGTGTTAGGGATGGTGGATTCTATCGCAGACTTGCTGTAATTAAACTGTTTTCTGTCCCCATGATTTAGTAACATGTGAACCACAAGGGGATACAAAAATTAACATGAATACATTGCGAGTTTCTAGTTTTGGAAATAAAGATTATAAGGTTGAATGGGTCCATCAGATATTTTGACTGTGGTTCATCTATGGAAATTAACCATCATTTCATTGTCAGAGTAGAACTCGAAATTTATTCAATACTTTTTCATCAACTGTGTATCACTTTTATGATAGAGTTCTGCATTTTATTAAGTTGTCCAAGAGTGGACTGGCTTAGCAGATAATAGACTTGGGCAGAAAAGTGGCCCGGAAATCTGTGCCTGACCAGGGCACTCAAAACTACAGTTGTCTGGTCTGTCAGTCATGAAACTAGTGTAGCATATGTGTTAATACAAAGGTACAAATGCTAATATGCATGTGTGAATGCTATTAAGGGTCTATGTAATGTAACAGTAATGACACCAGTTTATGAATTTTTATGGGAAATTGAGAAATTTTAATGGTGATACTTTTTATTGAGAATGTTTTATTTACTCTTTTAACCTTCTCTTTTATTTGCTGGTTTGAGTCTTTAACTATACTTGTTGTACTCGTATTCATCAATCTCCTTCTTCATCCGGGTCTGGGTCACAGGGTCAGCAGCCTCAGCAAAGAAGCCCAGACTTCCCTCACCCCACCTACTACAGCCAGCTCCTCCAGGGGAATCCCGAGGTGTTCTCAGGCAAGTCGAGAGATATAATCCCTCTATTGCGTGTCCTGGGTCAACCCTGAGATCTACACCTGTGGTCTAGGTGGAGGGCAGTGAGTCACAAAACACCAAAGTTACTTAGAAGTTCAAAACCTTTTCTTTTCTATAATTGCTAGTGACTTCTGCTTGAAAAGAATGAATGTAACTTTGGAGTCCAGCGTCCATTTCCCTGGTTGTATAGCAAAATGTGCAACATTAAAATGGAGTATATTAAAAGTAAGGTTCATCATGGTCATCTTGATTGATTATATGTAGGCTATCTTAAAAGTTTTTTGTCTGTAAAACTGCTACACTGATCTTTGACAGGAAAAAAAGGGTTTGCGTCGTTGTGCAGCATGACGCTGTTAAATGCAGCACCGCCTTGCATTTCTCTGTCAAATAAAAACTTTGCCTTTCCTCTTAATAGTATGTAACTGTGATCCATCAGTCCCCGAACCTCCCACTGAGGGTCATTATGCCCTGGTGACTCTGTTAACATTACAGTTGAGTCAGCCTCTGCAAAAATCTGCCAAAAATAAGACACATAACTCTGGCTAAGTGGTAGACAAAGTAAAATAGCTCAAGGATCTGCCTAACAGAATCTCAAAAAAAGTCTGTTTTAACTGTTAAAGTTTTGAGCTTCATTTAGCAGATCAGAAGTCTCTCTACATACTGTGTAATTCTCTGGTTCTTCCATATTTAAACTACTGTGTAGCAATATGGGACAATAATTATAAATCTATTATTCATTCCATATTTTTACTTCAAAAGAAGACTATATGAATTGTGAACCAAGCACAGTACTTGGTGCCAAAAAATGAATGTCATGTTGGAGTTTTTTTTATTTTAATTTTTTATATGTATGCATGTATTTCATGGTGTGGCACATGTGTTGGTGTTTTGTGTTATGGAAGAGAACTGTGAAAATGAATTTCTGCCCGTGGACAATAAATCATGAATCTGAAATTCACTATAAAATTAAATGCTCTAAAACCACATGATATTGTCGACCTTAATACCCTTAAGGGTTCTCACCAGTAACATTATGTTACGCTGTGAGTTCAAAATGTTATGCTGTGATTAGCACCATTATGCTGTCACCTTAAAATAATACACTGTGATTAGGGCTGCTACACTGCCTTTCAAGTTGTGGGATTGTGTTTTGAGCACATTTGCTTGCGTCATTTTGCCATATTTTTGTGAGAAAACTTCTTTATTGGGGCAGTTGGCGCTGTGAGGTACAGTGAAGGTTAATGCAGGTGGGTAGCAGACACAGAAGTGACAAAATAAAAGCATATTCATGGATGAAACCGTGGATCTGTGGTTGATCCACACAGCAGAATCATTTCATTTTGAAGGAATCTTTATATCCGCTCACAAATTTGTAAAACACAGGATGAGACTTAACCAGTGTGAAGAGGTATGATGTGCTTTAACCAAAAATAAAGCTCAACAGTGAGCTCCTGGGTAGAGAAAATGTTGGTTTACGGGTCTAATGTACAGGTTTGTAAAGTGGATTGTGGGATCCTGTAACAGCTGTACACCTGTGTCACATGACTTCCAGTAAAATAATTAATTTGTCAATTTGTATTGAATCACACTGAATGAAATCAGTTTGAACCAATCGTTTACAATTTTTTTATGAATCGCCCTGAATTGGATCATAGTCTATGAATCTAGATTTGAATCGGATAATTTTGTGAGTGAAAGATTAGTCAATAGTGACCTAAATCATTAATGAAGGCTATTGCGCAAGCGGATATTGTTGGGCCGTCCCTGTTAAAGTTACACTATACGAAATTGCTGCTGAGAACCCTGCTCTTATTCTAATGTCTAAAGCTCATGACCACATGTTCCTCTACAGTTTATAGCAGAAGTGACTAGAACTTAAGGGAACTGAAATTTTTCAGAAAATGAAGTGTAGAACAAATTGAAAACTCTAGTGTTTGTCTGTTAGAGGTAAAAATCTGTGGAATAATCTGGATCAAAATCTAAAAAGGTTTGTGCTTTTAAAAGGATGAATAAAACTAGTATGATAACAAAATACAGACCATTATCTGAATAAGAATGGATACAATATAATTTTATTGCAATAAATTAATATAGACTATCATGATTAGAGATATTATATTTATGAATTTATTGTATTTGTAGTTCATTTAAAGCGACTATAAATATACTTATAGTTGATTATATAAATCAGATTGTGTGAGGTGACTTATAAAACAATATGTATATAAATGGTTATGGATGGTTTGTGTTAATGAGAAATTGACATTAAAAAAAGTGTGTTAAATAATAGAATGTAGAATCTATTGGATTTTAGTTTGTAAAAAAGGATTAGAGTTCATAAATTTGACTTCTTCCCACTCCTTTTCGAGTGCAAGAAAAAAACTTTGTTGACCATTGTGATTGATGTTGTGATGATTTTTAATTTTTTTTTAAAATCATTGTATTATCTTAGTTTAGGTCCATTATATGGATTATGTTCCTCATTGTTGCATAAGATGTATTTTTTATTTTACGATCTTTTGTCAATAGCGGCTGGTGTGGACAAGCTAGCTATCGTTTAAGTTAGCTAATGTTACAAAAACGGTCATTTTTCACGGTGGTAATGTAGTTGTTTTATCAAGATAACAGCCTATATAACATGCTTGTGCTGATAATGGTATAAAATAACCGGGCTAATGTCATCTCCCGTAGCCGCAGAGTTAGCTAACGATAGTTATAGCTGGTGTTTACCTTTCATTGAGGCGTGGTATGTGGTGATAGCTGAATATGGTTGTGTTATTTATACAGATTATTTGTTTGATAGCTCTAACTGAAGGAATCATTTACAGATGGTCCACAACAATTTCAAAACCGTGGACCTGATGGACCAGTGGATGATAGCTGTGTTTGAGGCAGGGATAACAGTGCAAATATTAAAAAAATAATAAAGTTTTGTTTCATTTCAGGGACTACAGAAACAACGTGGGCCCTGAATAATTTCAGGGCCAGCATTTAAGGGGTGTCCCATTTCTAAGTCACAAATAGCCCTTAACATTTAGTTTTGAGGGCGACTGATTGAGGGTTAAGGGAGGTTTTGGAATTGGGCCTTAGTCTCCCAGTAGGACTGACAGAACCTTAGAAAACCTACTGGTGTATGAGTATGTGAGGCTAATGTAAGGCGCTTTGAGCACCATGAAGGTGGAAAAGAACTATAGAAGTGCAATCCATTTATTGTATTGCATGTCTTTTGTCTTACATATGTGCACATTTTAATATACCAATGTTGTCTTGCTTGACTTTTCAGCTTTTGTAATCTCACAGACTTGCTATACACTCTCAAGTGAGTTAACTGAATAGTTGGCCAGTATTTAGGTTAATAGATGAAGAAGTCAGAAAATGACTTTGAAGAAAAAAAAAATACACTGCATAACTGAACAGTCTGTATCTATTTCCCCTGTGCACTAGAATGGAAGTTAGAAGCAAAACCATTAAAAAATGATTATAAAATATCTGATCAAAGCTGTAAAAACAAAAATTTAATAAAGCTCAGTTTGATTTTCATTTGGCTTCTCTTTAAATTCAGTAGTTCTTTTATTCAGTTGGCTTTAGTCACGGTAGCTGGTGTCACTTTGTTCTTTAAAGGTGAATGATGTTCACATTTTGCCTATTAATAATAATAATAATAATAATAATAATAATAATAATAATAATAATAATAATAATAATAATAATAATAATAATAAGAATAATAATAATAATGGATTAGATTTCTATAGCACGTTTTAAGCCACCCAAAGCACATTGCATGATTGATCCATCATTCCTTCACTCACATTCTCCCTCTGGTGTTGCTAAACTGCCCTAGGGCTGGCTGATGGAAACATAGCTGCCCTCTGACCACCACTGAACATTCACATGCCTTCATGCACCAGTGTGGGTGGCTCTGCAGGTGAGGAGAGTGAAGTGTCTGGCCCAAAGACACAATGGCCTGACTAGGATAGAGCGGCGTTCAACCCACCAACCTTTTGGTTATTGGCCAACCTGCTCTACCATCTGAGCCACAGATGCCCCAGGGCAGGCTGACGAAAGCATCGCTGCCGATTTGTGTCTTCACTCAGGACTTACCAGGACTGTTTGGTCATGAGTTACTGTCTCACATTGTAATTTATGCAATATTGTACATTTACAACCATATTAATCAGTGGCAGAATTAGACGGCTATTGTGAAGCCTAAGTGAAGTCAGGGTGGGCAAGACCCCCCAGGGGGTGGGGGGTCTACTATGCTACTACTGCTATTACCAATAATACAACAACAATAATAATAATGATGGTGATAATAATAATAACAATAAAACACGCTGCACAGAAGAGCTCAGTTGGGAAAAAAAGCTTAATTATTAATTGCGATGTTCACTCCATTGACATGTTACTGACAGCACATTCCTTTAGTTTATTAAATTGATTAAATAGCCAATTTAATGATAATAATTCAATTCCATTGACATTTACAAATAAATAACTATATTAAGGATATTGATCAACATTTCAGTTTGATGAGGCAATGAAAATCGATCGAGAATTCTGTTTCTGAGCTTGTGATTGGGTGGGCACAGCTGTCAATCAGGGTGGGCCCTGCCCATAGATCCGCCCCTGATATTAATCTATTTATATCCTTATTTTATCTTTCCATTTTTACGTAAGTGTATATATATATATATATATATATATATATATATATATATATATATATATATATATATATATATATATATATATATATATATATATATATATATATATATATTAGTGATGCGCGGTTAGGGGGTTTTACAGAAACCCGCCCCGCCCAAACCCAAGACGTGGCTCGGCCCGCCCCGCCCAACCCGCATGATGTCACGTATCGATAAACCCAACCCGCCCGCTATCAAGTATTGATAAACCCAACCCGCCCGCTATCAACCCGCGAGCTTAAATTTGTCTCTAAACTCACATAGTACATTCGCAGCATCTTTACCTTGTGCTTCTGTTGCGTGGGTCAAAGGACATGGCCCTCCACTACATATTTAATTGTTGAAAAAACGTTTCCTTTATTTGATTCTGTAAGAGATACAAAAAAAACAACGACGACAATCAATGGACACTGCGGCACCGTAGTATGTGTACAGAATAGCCTCTCGCGTGATCTCTCGTTTCTAAAATAATACACATATAACAATCATATTACATATTACACACAGAAAAACAATACAAAGTACAAGAATGATATAAATTGACGTTATTAATCTAACGGTCGGTTTAACGTCTCGCGCTCGTGAGACGTTAAACCTAGCCACTTGCCCAACCGTTATATTTTCCCACAAGCAGAACAAACAAACAACACTTCACAATCGAAATACAACTACAAAACAATTCAATACATGTATAGAACAACTCCGACACTTGCTCTTTACCTGTAAGAGATACAAAAAAAAACAACGACGACAATCAATGGACACTGCGGCACCGTAGTATGTGTACAGAATAGCCTCTCGCGTGATCTCTCGTTGTCTCACGAGACTACTCTTGCCCTTGACCAGTGTCACCAACGCGCCCTCTGCTGGTCGGAGTTTGCTACTGCACAATGACATACACATATCATTCTCACCACACTGAACATGAACCACACCAAACCAAAAAAAAACATGCTAAACATTCAAACTAGAACAAAACTATATATATAGATATATGTATATTTTAGTTATTTTACCCCAACTATGGCCCTGTATGCCACACTTCTAATGTTAAAAGCATCATTTTTGCCTCCTTTCTAACGTCTCAATATGCACTCCAGCACATAAAATAGACTCCACCCACATCATCACTCTATAAAGCCAACACATACAACGTTTCCGTACAACCTTCGCATCGCCTGTTTTAATCTTCTCCCTGATCAAGTCCGACATTTTCACTCTTATCTCTGAGTGTTCAGGGAGATTTTGGCGCTAATAACAAATAACAAAAAGTTGGGATAAAACAGCATTCAAAACAGGAACTGACGGGCTTGCACATGCGCGAGCCGAGCACGTACGCACACACACACACACACACACACACACACACACACACACACACACACACACACACACACACACACACACACACACTTCAGCGGGTATTGATCATCCATGCACGCACACACCTCTCTATCCTCCCTCATCGGTCTTAACATGGTCTGTAAAGATATGAAGGCAACCCTTTCCTGTAGATGGCAATGCAAAGGATGTGAAAATAACGTGGCTGTTACCCATTCATTCTGACTGGAGCGTGCCGCCTCTCATGGAATGAAACTGCCGATGTCAATTGAGTTGTCTTTCATCATCATATTTTTTATATGTCGTTGATTATTCTTACTGAGGTTATTTTAAGTTGAAATATTGTATACCTTCAGTCTATCCATATTGTGCCATTTTTGGGAATGTCGTATGGAAAAATGCGGGTATTGATCGTCCCTGACCCGCCCCGCCCGCATCCGCAATATATATTAAATATAACCCGCCCAGCCCGCAATATGTATTAAAAACTGCGACCCAACCCGCCCGCCCCGCGGGTCACCCGCGGATATCCGCGGGCCAGCGGGTAGCCCGCGCATCACTAATATATATATATATATATAAATGTTTGTACATTATTATTGCTGCTGCACATTGAGCCATTACATTGTAATTTAATTTTTATGCAAATCAAAAAGGCCAAAGTAAGTCATACAGCCCCTACCACCAGAGTGATTGACACTGGAGGCAGTGTCTTGCCCAAAGACACAAAGGCAGAATCAGGGCTGGTTATAGTTAGGAATATATGAGGGAATGCAGTAAAAAGTTGAATGTGTCTTTTCTGTGGTTTGCAGATAATAGCCAGATAAAGATGTCCAAAGCCCCTGCAACAGAGACGATTACAGCTGCTGACGCCACAGTGAATTATTCCACAAAGTAAGTTGTCACATCTTTTTATAGATGACGTATCAGATCTCAAAAAGTTGTCTCATTTCACAGGGGGCTATTTCAAACCCATTGCTTCCGTTTTGAGGGATAGGGCTGAAAATGAGACCTTAAAGAACGGACCTTAGAGATCTAACACCATCAAGTCTTCTGATCTTTTTTTCAGTCGGGGTGTTACAGGTTGTAATTAACTACACAGGGGTAGAATAAAAATGATTTAACAAGATGTCTGATGGTTAACTAATGAACCTTTTCTCCCACTGTGAGGCTGTGGAGCGGCCCTGTGGAGCTCGCATTTCTGATATGATTTTTTTTTCTGTGAGCAGTGACAAGTGGTGGGTTTGAGTGGGGGTCGGGTTCACCTGTCAAACCTGAACGCAGGTGTACAACACTGATGACAAGTCTTCTACTGAGTTTTTCTACAATTACAACTAAACCAGCAGTTGTTCAGACCCAGAAAATGTCCCAGTAAACATAGCTGTCAGTGCACAGGCTTACATGTTACTTTTCTGACAGATTCAGCTCCATTCAACTAGACAGTAGCCGGCTTTTGTCATCAGCGTTTTCTTTTTTCCATTGTAGCTTTAGCATGTCCTCAATTTGGCTAGTTCTCATGGTGATGCAATGTAAAATACTTTCTCATCATTTTCAGTGCTACTTCAGCTTTGAGCAATGTGATGGAGTAAAAGTGATCATTTCCAAAATCAAATCATTTTTCCAAGTGACGATGTACTTCGCTACTGGTTTTACACAGCACTGTAAACAGCAATAAATCACACAATTGGTTTTAAAGGTATTTTATTATTAATTGTTTTTTTTTCATGTTCCTCCAGGCAGGTAATTGGTTGCTGCTCCTACAGAGCCACTATCCTGCTTATTTTAGAGGTATCCCTCTTCCAGCACACTGCACAGTCATTGTCAGTGTTCTGCACAAGTGGATGATAGGCTGATCATTTGAATCAGTTGTGTTGGAAGAAGAAAACATCTAAAACATGCAAGACAGCACTGCCCTACAAAGTAAAAAGGCAGTAACTGTACAGACACCAAAACTGAGAAAAATGTAGTTGTAGGTAGATTATTGGACATGAGGCAGTATTGTTACTGTAATTATCTTGTTCTACAAAAAACACAGTGGGCCTTATATATGGGATAATTCTGGTAGTGCTTAGTGACTGGGATTTAGACTTTTTGATCTCATAATTTTGGCTTTTCCTCACATAATTTTGACTTTTTAATCTTATGATTTCAGCTTTTTATCTCATGATTTTGACTTTTTATTATTTCCTGCCTCTGGATATATGCATTCTTTATCGTCAACATATCATTTATACACAAAAAAAATTCTTAAAATTGTAATGAATTTTCTTTAGACATTTCATATTATTCATACTTATTCAGATTTTTCACCTTTTATTGTTCCATTATAGTTTGTAAATGTGAATATTTTAATGTTATTTCATTAAACTGAAGCAAAGATACAAATTTCAAGTTGTCATTATCGCCATAATGTATAATGTTTTTCACATCAAACCCAGAAGAAAATATGGATTAATTATTTTTTGAAGGTTTTTTTGTTATTTGACTGTAAATAATATTGGTCTGTATGTGGAACCTGAACCACATTCCACAGCCTTGACTGTGGAATTATTGACCTTTGTAAATTCATCCCAGGGGCCGCACTGGAACATTTGGCAGGCCATATTTGGACCCCGGGCTGCATGTTTGAGACCCCTGCTTTAGACAGAGTGGAATATTAAGATTTCCACTCTAAGGTGGCTTCACAACACCCAAAATAGCTGTTGTCATTTAAATAAAATGCACATCTGAAAAATTATTTTGTCGTTTTTACAGAGAGCATTGTTGCATAAAGGGATTATCCAGAGTAAAATAAGTTTAGCTCATTTTTAGATGATTGGGAGTACATACATATAGTTGACATCAAAATCACACTGTACATTGAGAAATTTAGATTTTGCCACCCAGAGGGAAGCTAGTTAGGATGCTGCCCCCTGCAACCCCAACCCTAATAAGTGGAAGGAAGATAGATAGATAGATAGATAGATAGATAGATAGATAGATAGATAGATAGATAGATAGATAGATAGATAGATAGATAGATAGATAGATAGATAGATAGATAGATAGATAGATAGATAGATAGATAGATAGATAGATAGATAGATAGATAGATAGATAGATAGATAGATTTGCAATTTGTATCAAAGCAAGAGAAAATAAGCCAGATGGATGACAAACATCACCATGGACTTCTGCTCATGTTCTTTTTCAGTCTTCTGTTCATGCACGTCCTGCCAAAAAAAATCATTAAAAGTATCAGTTCAACAACTATATCCACACTCACATTTGAATTAGCTGAAATAACTCACAGATAAAACAGAATTTCTTCATTAACCCATAAAGACCCAAACATCCACCTTTAACCTAAACCATCTGCTGATGTAAAATGTGTAACACCTGCTCTTCCACTAATGCTATTAATGCATATCAATTTTAATAATGCATTGGTGTAAAATGTAATTTGTTATGTCTTCATAGTCATCAGATATAATGTTCAGAGGCTCAGCAGGGAATTTAGAAACACTATTATCTTCTACAATAATAATTGACCAGCAAAACCCATGAAGTTGAATCAATGATAGTGGATGGAAACAATAGTTTTATGTTCAGTTCAGCAAATATATGTTGCTGGAAAACTGACTTTTTCTTCCTTTTTTTCTGTTTCTGATTTAATAATCTTCAAAATTACTCTAAGCTTTTATGAATATCTACCTGATCAGAGAATGAAATGTAGAAAAATAACAGATTTTCACTGAAAAAAAGCTAAATAAAGAGGATGACATTACAATAAATTGGGATAAATCATTTAAGAGTGATTCGATATGGAGACACATTAATTTGGGAACTGCCAGAAGTTCTCCAGTAGAGTGGTACTGAGTTTTTATCTGTTAATGCACTATTTAGCTTTTTTGGGTGTTTAAAATATTTTAAAGACAAGCACCAAAACTTGATCTGACAGGGTTCGATTTTTTGTAGAAATACATCTGAGCTGAATGACTGAAATCTTAAAAGTACAGATGAAATAAGACTTTAAAGTTAATTCTTGACCTAGAAAAACAGCAGCTGAATAGCTGTTCTGGAGCAGTTTATCGAACTACATGCTTTTCCTCAGCAGATGGAAAAACGTACACATTTATTTGACCAGTTTGGACTGAAAGTCAACACTGCACATTATTTCCAGTACGCAGATAATTCTACAGTGTTAAAATCAACTCAGAGTGTTAAACTTAACCAGGGCTGTAGTCAAGACCACCTTTATCGAGTCCAAGACCAGGACCCTTCGCCACCAAGTCAAGACCGAGTCCAAAAGAGTTGAGTCCGAGTCAAGACCGAGTCCAGGACAGAAAAAAAAACAGTTATTATTTGTTGATGTAAAAGCAAAAACAGTGTCACAACACCCAGGATTTCTAAGTAGAACCATTCCCCTGGATATATCATCTAATCTAAAGAAAATAATATGATATAAAGTGATACCTATAATTACAAATACACCAATACACTACTATTACCACTGATAGGTACTAATACTGAGCATTTGAACAACTAAATTACAATATAGCTTCAGTCCAGATATAGACCAGAATGACCAGTATTACCAGTGTAACATAGACCAGAATGACCAGTAAACTCCTATGATTGGTTTATGAATTCCCCCGAAAAAAGAATATTCTATCATTTTTTTATTTAGATGTGCACTAATGAGAAAGACGGGCGACACGGTGGTGCTGTGGTTAGCACTCACACCTCACAGACAGAAGGACCCTGGTTCAATTCCAGCACTAGACCTTTCCTCGTGTCTATGTGGGTTTTCTCCAGGTACTCAAGTTTCCTCCAACCATCCAATCACATGCACTGATAGGTTAATTGGCTAATCTAAATTGCCCATATGTGAAAGTGATTGTTTGTCTATATATGTTCAGCCCTGAGATGAACTGGAGACTCATACAGGGTGTACCCCGCCTTCACCCATTGTAGCTGGGCTAGACCCCCATAGACCCCCGTGACCCGAGTGAGGATAAAGATGATGAGACAAGACTAATGAGAACAGAAAACATTAAAGTATGGTTGAATAAAAATAAAAGTGCAGAAGTTCTTTACAGAGGACACACACACACACACACACACACACACACACAGATTGTACTCAAGGAGTAAAATCATATGTAACAGTGGTATACTTCAATACCTTTTTTTTAACAAAAAGTCTAACAAGAAAAACAAATCTGAGTAAATTATTGACAAACTTCTAGTTGCTAACAGAATGCAACACTCTTTGTTGATGATTAACTCAGATTTGTTCTTCTTATAAGTGAGGTGAGTAAATCTACGAATGTGAATGTCTTGTGAATAAGAAAAATAAATCTGAGTAAATTATCCACAAACCATTCGTTGCAAAGAAAATGCAACAATCTAAAATTTGTTGATGATTAACTCAGACTTGTTTTTCTTATAAGTGAGGTGAGTAAACTACAAATGAATGTCTTGTGAATAAGAAAAACAAAAATTGTAAATTATCCACAAACATTTACATGAATGTGTAAGTACTCAGTTTTACAAAAGTGGTTTGATTTCCTTATGAGGTACGTAAAACTACTAATGAATGTCTTGTGAACAAGAAAAACAAATTGTGTAAATGATCAACAAACTTTTTACATAAATGTGTAATTACACAGTTCTACAAAAGTGGTTTGTTACATTTCAGAAAGATGAGGGAGGAGAGCATTTCTGCTCCGAGACTGGCTCTATGGGGTTTCATAATGAGCCTCCAGCACTAAACACTTGTTCAACTGGTGCTGAAGAGGTAGGTACAGACAGCATTTTGACAGCCAGGGAATGCAAATAACAGTATTTGTCCTTGTTTTTTAACCAAAGGACAAGGGCATTGTCCTCTGCTGACCAGCTCTGAATGTCCTCCAGGTATGCGTTCACTTCACTGTTGATGCTTGAATACCCATGGGAGGAATGGTTCTTTTTTTGGGTTTATATTTACCCAGGAGCATTGGAATTTTGGGGTTAGGGGGAGAATCCTGAGTTTGTTCTATGACTGGGAGTTCCTCACAGATGTTCAGGTCCACTCTCTGAGTCTGAGCAAACAAGCTGTCTGGAAAAAAGAACACACGTCTTCTTCCACTTCAATAACCTTGCAAATACACTATACTTTAAAGGGAAATGTTGTAATATATACCTGTTAGCAACTTCTGCGGTTCCTTCTTTGTATGTTGTATGGTGGTAGCACTGCCACTGGTCCTGACATCCAACTCATCGTAGTTCAACCCAAACTGGGGGTCCAGCATCGCTCCCTGCATGTATATCATGGCTAAATAGCAAAGCAAGGCCCAGATCGTCTGTCATTGGTATTCCAACAAAGATGCCAGCTAATCTTCCTCCTTGCTCTAAAGGCCCTGATCAATGGCCTACATAGTCTCTTTTCGCTATCCAATTGTGTTAAGTTAGAATGTAGCTTGAGGACAGAAGGAATAACCATGGTGATGGTCATCATTTTGTCACCCTCCATCAATTCAGTGGTCTCAGCAAATGGTCTAAGAATCTGTGTAAGTTCACTACACTGGGCCTATTCATGTGAGGACAACATTCTCAAAGTCCACTGAGAACATGTGAATTAGTGCAGTGTGATCCAATTCATTGACTGCTTGTAATTGTCTGACTTGTGAATACATTGGGGACTTGAATGCTCTTACCAATTCGACAGCTTCAAACCGATCCTTAAAGACCATGCTACTATGTAGCAGACTGGCATGTTTGGCTATTTTTGACAGTGCCTGGGACATTGCTTTTACTTCTTTCATCCCATTCCTGATAACTACTTGAAGACTGGGCAAAGCAGGATCGCCATTGACGGGAACCAAGAAGAGAGTCCAGCTGTTCCCCAACTATGTCCTCCTGATCCTCACTGTCATCTGAGTGGTCTGTCATGACAACCTTGAATGCCTTTTTTATGTTTGCTGCATTGTCAGTGATGATAAAATCTACCATGTCACTGATATTGTAGTCATTCAGTATCTCATCAAAGGTAGCTGAAATGTTGTCAGAACTGTGACGCCCTTTGGATTTCCTGCAGTTGAGCAGGTAAGTCAGAGTGTACCCACTGGCTGAAGAGTCAAGAACATGGCCTGTGACTCCCTGGTAAGATCTCATTGTGCGGTCTGACCCTGTATCAGCAGTAACAGAGATGGATTTGTGCTCTACCAGATTGAACTTGATGCACTCTTTCACTCTCATCACCAGATGAAGTTTCTCTTAGTAATACCAGACATACAGTAAGTGATGATAATTATGTCCAAAAACACATTATCTTGCCTTAACCTCCTCTATGTTAGCGAATGTTAACATTAACATAACACATAGCCTAGCTCAGGGGTCTGCAACCCTGGTCCTAGAGAGCCGCTATCCTGCATGTTTTAGATGTTTCCCTCTTCCAACATACCTGATTCAGATGATCAGCCTATCATCAAGCTGTGTGGAAGACTGATAATGTCTGTCAGGTGTGCTGGAAGAGGGAAACATCTAAAACATGCAGGATAGCGGCTCTCTAGGACCAGGGTTGCAGACCCCTGACCTAGCTTATGAGGCTAAGCACTGCCTCGCTCTGGAGTTAACTTAAGGATATCAATGATGCCTCTGTAAAGTGTCCGATAAAGGTTGAAGTCATCCCACACACCAAGATGATAGATTTTCAGAATCTACAATCTGCCCTATGTTTTTTTTTTCAGTGAGCCGCAGAGAAATTCTATGTGGTTCGTAAAACCAAATTTCATGACAGTGGAATTGGCTGAAATCTTCTCACTATGTGTGTGTGTGTGTGTGTGTGTGTGTGTGAATCAATAAATTAATGATAAGTATAAGAACGATGGCAAGGCTCAGATGCAGGGCACATGAAAATAAACTGCTGTGTGATTGGCTATCAAGTGATTAGGTTTCAATCAGATATTGTAACAAAATAAAGACGCCTGGACTCGGTCAGGACCAAGAACCATATTTGGCAAGACCAATGGCCGAGACAGAGACAAGTCCAAGTCAAATACCAGCAAGTCTGAGACAAGTCCAAGACCAGAAAAAAAGCGACTCGAGAACAAGACCGGACTCGAGTACTAGAGCCCTGATCTGATCACTATGAACATGTTTATATATATCCAAACTTTAAAGTGTTAATTTAACACTCCCTTAAGTGTTGATAGTTACAGTGTTAAAACAACTAGAGTTAATAATCAACTCTATGTTAACACCAAATAGTGTTGAGTTGTTATTACACTAGTGTACAGTTCATTTTTAAATCTAGACAAGTCTTGATTTTACACTAGTTTGTGTTTGATACAGTAGAGCATAGTTTTGTTTTTTTAATCTAGACTAGTGTTAATTTTACATAAGTTGGCACACAATAACTAGGACAATATTATTATAAACTTTGCAATGGCGTAAAATATCAAATCATTTAACATAGTGAAATATGGGTTATGGCTTGACAGGAAGTTAGCTCAGTAGAAGACATTAGCATAAACTGTGATTTTATTTTTTACATAGTAACAAAGTCAGTCCTCTCTCAGGAAAAGCATTGTTGTGCCTAGTGTTTTCACTCATGGTGCTGTTCTTAAAAAACAAATACAAAAGAACAAGGAATAATAATGGGTTGATTTCACATAATGCCATATTGCTATATAGTCGGCACACAAGTAGCTTCACGAAAATGCCTGTTTTGTGTTGTTTATGGCTGCACCAATTGTAACTGAGAGAAGGAAAAGCGGCTTTTTTTTGTTTTTTTTTTTGGAATATCAAACATTGCCATTGACAAAGGTGAGAAATGGAAAAAGCTCACAGAAAAATGCTGTAAAAAGTGGATTTTAAGTCTGTGTTGGCAGTTGGGAGGAGCAGAGTCTAATGCTAATGCTAATGCCTGTATCTGCAGCGACTACTTCGTCAGAGGTATGTTCCAAAGCTAACATTTTTTGGTGGATGTGCTATATATCATTAGGTTGTGGTTAAATGTTCATTTACACAGTTGTAATGTATGGTTTACCTAGACACATTAGAAGCTACTGCTAGCAGTGACTAATGTCAACACACATGCAATAAATCTTTACGTCGCATCTTTACAAATAAAACACGCACCCTGGCAAGGATTAAATGATAATTATCGCTGAGCCGTTTGGTACCAAGTTTGTGGACCCACCCACTGACAAAAAAGTTATATGCCGCCTATTTTTTCTACGCTTTCATCTGTTGCTTGTGTAGTAGGATGACTGCAGGACCAGTTGGTTAGTAATATCTACAGCCTCCATTGTTTGTTTTTTTGGTTTATTTGTTTGTTTATTGGCCATAAAAGTACATAAAAACAGTACGAATGAGGCAGGGATGACACAAAAAGCATTTGTGATGAAAACTCATTCATTTTCAAAGCTAATATATAACTAAATGTATATATCTCTGTTTCTGGATCTAAATCTCTTCAATGGTTTCCTCCAGAGCGGCATCCTCCATGCCTTCATAGTCACATGACTGCATCCTACCTTTTAAACACATATAAACTACCATTTTAACAGTTCACATATTACAATCAACAACCCTAATTAACCCCTGCTCATAAAATACCACACAATTACCCACAATGCAATGCAGTAAAACAAAAGTAAATGAGCCAAATATGCTCCAAACACTTCAACCAGTGTCAAACTTCTTTAATACATTAGAAATCATGTATTAAAGGATTTTAAGTATAAAACAGTAGAAATCATAAATGACAGAAAAATTCAACATAAACTGGACAACTAAGCGGGGATGACCATCAACTCCCACAAGAAAATGGCGGCTCAGTGTGTAGACTGTACAGCAAAATGATTTGAAATGTGGAGAGGTGTTGTTTAAATAACTCTGTTAGGGAGTTAAACATTCAACACTCCTCAACAACATCAACTGTTTTTCATATTTCACTCCTTTAGAGTTAAAATAACTTAGTGGGAGTGTAACTTCAACTCCTGCTGTGGAGATTTTGGCTCAACACTGGAAAAGTAACTCTGAGATATTGGCTGTGTAATGTGACAGTAGAAATTTTATCAGAACTCAGCAGTGATTTTCTGCATATCTAGTTCTTCTTTCCCCAAAAACATTTGTCTTTGATTGATGTGGTTTTTTTTTTCTTAGTGTTTCATCCTCTGGGGTTGAGGGCTCTTATGAGTAACAGCTTAGAAATCACAGATTTCACAACAAGCAATATCATTTACTTCTCATGAGATAGAAATGCTTTTCTTTGGTTGTCAGCTGCACCCCCCCCCCCACCACCACCACCACCACCACCACCTCCTCTGGGTACTCGTAAAATAAACACTGGATGTTTGAACAAAGCAACAGCATGCTTATAAACCCTTTTATTTAAACTTGGCTAAAACAAAACAGAATTACACATCCTATTTGTATGCTGATTGTTTTTATGTTCGACAATTTTCAAATTGACCATAGATAAGAATATCTAGAATTACCATTATTGACTGTGCAGATCAATAAAGGCCTTAGAAGTGCTTGTGCATTTTGTATTCACTCAGGCTGGTTGGCAACAATGGTTGATGTCTGAAGAATGTAGGCAGAGTGACTAATTATTTGGAAATTGAAAAGTTCATTTTAAACTGCATATAAAGGGACTATTAGTGGGTGCCAAAGAAAAGTATGTAAGCAATTTATACTCATGCCACTCTACCTGAGTTAATGATTTTCTGAATTCTTTGAATAACTCCCAAGAGACCCCAGGGAAGACTATAATGTAGTTATTCATCTATGTATGATGGGCAGAGAGGTTGAACACTCAGAAATACACCAAGAGCCATCCTTTTCCAAAAGGCTGGTACTAGTGGTTAGACCAGTGGTTCTCAAATCCAGTCCTCGTGGCCCAGTGTCCTGCATGTTTTAGATATCTCCCTTTTCTTCTTTTTTAATTAATAAAATAAATGAAAAAAAAAATACAAATTAATTAATTAATTACATTACATTACAAAATAAATACAAAAATAAAATAAAAATAATTAAAAATAAAACAGTTAAACAATTACAAATAAAAATAAATACATTTAATTCAATAAAAAATAAAACATAAAAATAAAGAATATTTTAATAATATTATTAAATTCAAATAATAATACAAACCTTTACAAAACTAAAAAATAAAGCCATTTTAAATATGTACAAATAAATTAATAAATTAATAAAATAAAAAATAAAATACATTAAAAAACTATCTCCCTCTTCCATCACACCTGGAAGCCATTACATCATTATCAGGCTTCTAAAGAGCTGATCAATAATTAAACTAAGTGTGATAGGGAAAACATGCAGGACACTGGGCCACGAGGACCGGATTTGAGAACCACTGGGTTAGACCAAGGTACTGAGTGGATCCTTACTTTGCATAGAGGCCCTTTTTCAAGCTTTGTTTAAAATACATTTCAGAGGCTCAGAACAAACCCTCAAGCTTAGCACATTCCTCAGACTGTACTGTCTTCTGTCAATCTGTAAACGTGGATATAAGAACATTATTAAAGCAGCAGTCTCTAACTATTTTTAGCATACTACCTGGAACTGTCCTGGAATTCTGAAAAATACAGAAAAAATGAGTTCTCGAGGTCCCTCCAAAGCATGTGGGCTTGTTTGCAACATTGCAGAATGGTCTGTTAAAAGGGAACCAATCAGGTTAGGAGGTGGGCTGTGCTGCCTGTCAATCACAGATTGTGCACACGCTACATGCTAGGCTCGTCCCCATCCTGGCTTATACACAAAGGTGGAGGTAAGTACGTTTGTGCTGTTTCTGTTGTTTGTCTTGATGCAGGGGTGCCATTTAAAATATTGGGGGTGTTCTAGGTTGTGGCCCATGAGCAAAATTTTCTGAATCTATCATCTATCTAAATTAACAAACAATTATCCATTAATGGTTAAATTTTTATATTAAAAAAAGTAATATATGGCCGAAAATAATAACAAAAATTTGTTTTTTCCTCAATTAAACATAACCCATAAATTATGAGATAAGTCAAAACTATTAGATAAAAAGTAAAAATCATGAGATAAAAAGTCTAAATTATGAGATAAAAATAAACGGATATAAGTTTGGATTTAAAAAATCAGACACTGATTTTACACTTACTGTACCTTTTTTCTTACAAAAATGTTTTGCCCATGTCAGAGGAGACTATTAAAAATATGTTCCTCAGGGGGAACATCACTGAAAAAAGTTTGACAACCACTGGCTTAGGGTATATGTCACAGAACAAGACATAGTTTAGTTAACTTACTTTAACAATGGCCACATTTGTCATTACTTATGAACTGAGGTGCGCTTCATTTACATATGCTGTTGTGGCGTTGGGGCGGGTAAACAGTTTAAACCATAGATATTGTAACAGCCGTGCAATGTTATTGCTGTTTGTTTGGCGCGATTGCGACCGACAGTAACCATTTATCCTGGAAAAAAAAGCAGGTGAGACTAACTCTCCATCTGTTTCCTGGATCCAGTAATGACACAATATATAAACTAAGGAAAAAGTGGGGGGTATGAAATCATCTGGTTGGAGAAGTGGGGGTGTCGCAACACCCCCATCCCCCACAGGTGCGACGCCCATGTCTTGATGTACCGTAAAATGTGTGTGGGGAGTGGGAGGGGTACCACCTAAAAACTTGAGTTGGCCTTGTCTTTGTTTGTGGCTAATGTGTAGGCTATGTGCTTATATGGCTAATGAATATTGCTACCAAATGTACATGGTTGGCATTGTGTGTGTTTTTTGTCAGCATTTGACACACTATGATCTGTCGGCCATCTTTCTTTGCTGTTAAAATTTGTCTGTAGATAGGTGCTTGTTTCTTTTTAAATAAAAGATTTCCTTCTCAATCTGAGAAGGACCATAGCACAGTAGCCTGCACAGAGTTAGCTGTAGTTATTATGCCTTGTTTTTTTTATATATATATGGAATTGTTTTCCAGCTGCAGCCATTGTTTTGGTATGTTCGCAAATGACTCCTGGTCGAAGGGACATTGTAATCATTTTGTCATCTGTGTGTCTGTCCATTTAATGACATAATCACATTGATGTTTTTGCACCAAATTTATACTGTCGATGAATCTTGGCTTGGAACAAAAGCCTATTGAAAATATAGGATCTTGACCTACTTTATCATGGCCTTGTGTAGTTACATATGAATACTTTTAAATATAAATATGTATGTAAATTTTTTAACACCAAGACAATCTAATCCAAATTATAGGGCAGTCATTTTCAACAAAATCATATACTATGGACCAATCCCAATTCACCCATTAGCCCTCCCCTTTAGCCCTATCCCTTGCCCTTGGTTGAAAGAATCCCCTATGAAATGGGGACAACCCTTTGTGACCTGTTCTGTCAGCAGTCAGATGGATGTTGCTATAAGCTGATGTGAAACCGTTGTTTCGTAAAGAAATCATCATGTACCTGTAACTATCTCAGTTCCGTAGCCTTTGGGCATCTTTGTGTGGTAGTGTTGTGCGGGCTACGCACTTGCCAGCGGATATCCGCGGGTGACCCGCGAGTCGGGCGGGCTGGGTCGCAGTATTAATACATATTGCGGATGCGGGTGGGGTGGGTCAGGGACGATCAATACCCGCTGAGGTGTGTGTGTGTGTGTGTGTGTGTGTGTGTGCGTGCTCAGCTCGCGCATGTGCAAGCCCGTCCGTTCCTGTTTTGAATGCTTTTTTATCCCAACTTTTTGTTATTTTGTTATTAGTGCCAAATCTCCCTGAACACTCAGAGATAAGAGTGAAAATGGCGATGCGAAGGTTGTACGGAAACGTTGTATGTGTTCGCTTTATAGAGTGATGATGTGGGTGGAGTCTATTTTATGTGCTGGAGTGTATATTGAGACGTTAGAAAGGAAGCAAAAATTATGCTTCATGACTTTTAACATTAGAAGCGCAAGGTAAAGATGCCGCAAATGTACTATGTGAATTTAGAGCCAAATTTAAGCTTGCGGGTTGATAGCGGGTGGGTTGGGTTTATCGATACGTGACATCATGCGGGTTGGGCGGGGCGGGCCTAGCCACGTCTTGGGTTTGGGCGGGGCGGATTTCTGTAAAACCCCCTAACCACGCATCACTATTGTGTGGTTATCAACGATAAACCACAGAAATACAACATAACTGCATTAAAGGGTCAACCAAATGATTACGTACGTTTGTGTTTTTCTGGCTGTTTACCTCCATCTTGTGAGTGGTGGAGAGGACACTGAACAAACTGTTATTTATCTTGGACAACCCTGACCACCCTGTACTGGACAGACAGCAGAGCTCCTTTTCAAAATGTCTCAGACAGCTTCGCTGTCTCAAGGACTATTATATGAAATCTTTCCTGCCACACACTATAAAACTATTCAACTCATCACTGTTGTGTTGGAGATAACAATATGAGTGACTGTAGGAACTGGCAATTTTTGCACTAATGAGGTCAATCTGTGCAGTGGAACTCTTATATTGTCTTATTGTTGACATTACTCATTGGGTAACTGTTTCATTTGTATGTAACTGTTTAACAGTTGCTGATTTTTGCACTGGTTCATTTTTCACTGATATATGTCACTACTTATTATTGTACTTATTATTGTTCTTGCAGATATTTTAGAATGTCATTTGTTCTGATACTACACAAGCACAGCCACTCATGCCTGTACTGCTGCAACAACTAAATTTCCCATCTTGGGATGAATACAGTACTTCGTTGTTGAAGTGATACTTTTAATGAAGTTTTTTTGCAGGACGTCCAAGAACAGAAGACTGAAAAAGAACAGGAGCCGCAGCCCATGGTCATGGTCATCCACCTACAACATTTTGTCTTGCTTTGATGCAAATTACAAATAATTCTATCTATCTATCTATCTATCTATCTATCTATCTATCTATCTATCTATCTATCTATCTATCTATCTATCTATCTATCTATCTATCTATCTATCTATCTATCTATCTACCTACCTACCTACCTACCTACCTACCTACCTACCTACCTACCTACCTACCTACCTACCTACCTACCTACCTACCTACCTACACCAATGTTTTGAACAGAATTATACAAGATTTTTCATACCCTTCTGTTTGTAGTGTAGTCTTGAATAATCTCAAGAATCAGGAGAACACCACCCTTCCAAATGGAGGGGTAATAGGGAGGGGCCAAGGGGTGAATTAGGATTCAACCTTTATTTAGTCAGGGGTGTTAAAAGTACACAGTACATTATGTTTAATAGTGGACTTGCTTTGATAATAACGTTGGTAAGAATTGTGAATATTTATAGAGGAAGTAATAAGAAATGTATTTCTTTTGACAGACAGTACATTTCCAGATATAACAAGCTGTTTATATCTGCAGTTGGAAGAAGGTATTTTGAATCTAAAAAGAAGATATATTCTGAAGCAGCTTGGAAGAAGTTCTTTAAAAACACACCATTTAAAGCTGAATGTTATAATTCTTCATTTAAATGTGGTCACATTTCCTTTTTTTCTTTTGTCCATAAATTCAATAGGTCTTTTCTTTATAGTATTTTGCTTTTCTGCTGTACCTCCATTTTCTATCTAGAAACCTTTTCAAAGGGCACCTTCCATCCGGATTTCATTATTTTTATGGTGATTGGCACAATGCATTGTGTGTAAGTTCTGTGTTAAAAACACACCCTGGTGTTCCTGTTTGAGCTGTTTTTGTCATATCTATCTTTCTATGGTCCTATTTTCTTCCCTCCTCTTGCCTTTTGACTCAGTTTCAGTCTCTGCATCATTCCTCTCACCTGTGAACACTGCTGTGACTCATTAGACCAGGTGTTTTTATTCACTGGTCTTCTCTGTGCGTGTTGTCAGATTGTTCTTCGGACCGATGCAAGACTATCCAGTGTTTACTCCTGTCGGCGTACCTGTTCTGACCCGGACCATCCCTGTCCTGTATCTGCCTGCCTGTTGTTTTGACTCGTCTTTCTGCCCAGCCCTGGTCACTGACTCATCTTTGTTTTCTACTCTGCCTTTGCTGCTGACTCTGGTAACAATCTGCTTTCTGACCCGGACCACATCTTCTGCCTGATTCTTCACTGGTTCTTACCAGTGTTAATTTTGTTGATGAAATTTTTATGTCAACGACCTATCTTTCCCTAATGAAAACTAGACTGATAACTACAGCATGCTTTTGGACTAAAACTATGATGAAAGGTGTTTACATTTTTGTTGACTAATAAAAATGTGACTAAAATACTTGACAAGACAAAACCAATTGAAAGTATTTCTGTTAATATGTGACTAAATACTTGCAAGGGATGAAACCCAATCAGATCTACTGTTATTGACAGGGAAAGACAACCAATAAGATCAAACTACACATTTAAAACCAGCACAATAATCAACCAGAGTTTGTTTTTCCTCTGGCTCTGGCATCCACCTTCCTGCAGTTAACGGACACTGCTTGGAATACCCCAACTCCACCACAGTCATGGGACTTTGTATGTAATGTCTGGGTGAACATGAAGAGAAAACCTATGCACTAATTTCACCTTCCTCACTTCCAAGAACAAATCCCTGTCACCTGTGTGGAGCATCACCGGCAAAAACACTACAAATCTGAAACAACACATGCAGACCAGCCATGCTGAAACCTATAGCTTCAAAATGTATGTTAGAATGTCATGTATGTACAGTATGTCATTACCTCCGCCAAGAGGTATTAAATTTGGGTCAGTCTATTTATCTGTCTCTCAGCAGGATTACGCAAAAAGTTGTGAATGGATTTTGATGAAACTTTCAGGAATGATAGATAATGGGCCATTATATATTGAGCAATGAAGATCAAAGGTCAAGGTCACACTAAAGGTCAACAGCTAAAACACATCGGTGGTAATATCTTAGGATTCAAACAAGATAGAATCTTGCATTTGTTTGCATTCACATCATCTCTTTTGATGTCATGATGCCATATCAAGCCTTGTAGGAGGTCTGTCTCTGACTGCTTTGTTGTTGTTCAGTGTTTCTCAAAGTTGCTTCTCTGGCCACCTTTGGTTTATCAAATGAAAAGGAGTCAAAGTATGAAGTCGTATCATCTGATTAGGTTGAGGAGCTACCTCAACACATAAGCTGTGTAGATAGCTATATGAAAAAGATGTTTCATGACTTTGTCTGTTCCAAATGTACAAGGTCACAATGACACTGTAGTTTGTTTTTTTTCCCCAGCTTGTTTAAGGATGTATAACAAGATGTGTTTTGAGCTTTCATCTTAATATGACCGACCAACATTGTCGGCATGGGTGAACTTTTAAAAAAAAAATCAATATTAATGTGGCTCTACTGTGAAAAGTTTTTAATTGAGAGGTACAACCTCGTCATTGATTGCGAAAGCAATTATGTTAGGAATTTATTGGTGTTTCTTTGTCGTAATTCCTCCCTTATTTCCACTGTCGTTACAGAAGACCTCCAGAGGTAATGTTGACAACCACACAGCAAAGACAATACCTCAGCAGAGCATTTCTGCTTCATTTGTGGGCTGCTCCAAATACAGAAGTGGCTCCAAAGAACAGGTGGTGGAGGTCATCACTAGATGGATGGGACAGTCAGCTTAAAGCCTGAAAGGGAAAGCATTTAAACTGTAAAGCTTCAGTGAGAGACTGTCTGAAATTTGTGGCACTTTGTATTTTGCTAATTTTTTTTAATCATCAGTTGATATAATAAAGGTATTGGCCTTGATGTATCTGTTTTTTGTGCTGCTTTGATTATCTACCACTACATTAACAGAATATTCTCTTGCCAACAATGCCTTAGCTGTCAATTCATGTACATTACAATAAACATTGGGCTTTATATAATTTTTAACAAACACTGGTCATATTGTAGTCGACTAAACTTACATTTGAGTCAAGACACTAAAACTAAAGTCACATTTTCTGACAACACTTTCTGACCTCTGTCCTGACCCCAACCGTCGGAGCTTGGAGGATTCTCTGGGTGTCATCTGGTTTGAAGAGCTTCTTCTGTCTGAACTGTCCTTATTAAAGACTCTTAAGGATGCTGGTCCTGCATTTGAGTGTCTTTGTACAGTTTTAAGTGTGCAGAAAATGAGTGTTGGCTCAACTACAGGTTTTTCTTCACTTTCGCATGAATATCCATAATGTGGTAATCACCTCTGATTGGCCAAAAAAACCCAGCCCTTTGACTGATTGTAATCAAAGCTTTATTCTGACTGCTTAATAAGTTTATAAAACGGTAAGATGTGCTCAGATACAGATTAAATTTTTTCATCCTGAATAAGAGGATGGAGAAATCAAACAACCAGTTATTCTTCATCTGTTAATGACTGTTGCAGAATGGTCAGTTTTGCATGTTGGTAACTATTCTGTTTGTGGACAATCATCATAAACTGTTAAAGGTGGAGATAATGGCATTATTCCGAGATCCCCATGTTTCGACACTCCAAAGTGACCCTGTCTGAGGATCGCTTTGCAATCGATCGGTACGCCCCCCGGGTACGGGTCACTGCATTTGTGGAGGAAGAACATCACTCTATACCCACTCATGTGTCCACAAGGTGGTTAAACCTGTGGCCTGTAGTGAAAATACTCAGTGACAGCTGGGAAGCTATCAAAAGTCTCCAAAATCACTATGGCAGCTGTTTAAAGATGGCAAGGATGGTGAGGAGAATCCCCTTGACCTGCAGGTAATTCGATTTTTTTTTTATTATTGCACTCAACTTTAACTTCTTTGTTCTTTATATAAAAAAAAAAGTAATGCAGTAATGCAAAGGGTATAAGTATAGAGGGGCACTGACTGTCTTTACTCCTTTTAGGTTTGCCTAAGTTCCTAGGTTTACCACTACACTGTACTGGAGCAAGAAGACAGGACTGTCTGTGAGCTCTATGAGATGATGATCAATCTAAAGACCAAGCTACAGTAACTACAGTTGGATGGTTGCTTTGGGATGGAGACAGATGTGATCCTCCAACAGTTACCAGAGATAAAAACAACAGTGAACAAACAGGATATATCCAACTTCTACCATGTTTCTCTCAACCTACCTGGAGCACTGATATGATTTCACTGATGGTAGCTACCATAAGACAGTGGGCAGCTTGGCACTATTGAAAAGCCAATTTACTTTCCTCTATCTCTGTGAAGCTGTAGACATCCTGCAGCTGAGGAAAAAGGTGGACATGGATGCACTGTGTGGTTCTGCCAACAGGCCATCATAGAATCAGGAGCTCCAGTTGTTGAGAAATGGTCCACCTTACTCAACCACACAGACACACCAAACCTGACTACAGTTGCGTTCCTTCTTCAGCATACCCATCACTTCAGTGGAGTGTTTTTGCTCATGACAGCATGTTGGACTGACACAAGAAAGCGCTTCTCAATGGAGCTGATGAAGTCAGAAATCCAACTGAAGATAAACTTTACATTCAGTTTTTCAAGGGATTCTATTCATATGCACTAAAAGAGAAGGCTTTGCCAGAAGCAGCATGCAGAAACAAGAAGTATAAAGTCAGAATTTCAAAGGTAAAAAAGCTTTGTTATTTTCAACCCCCTATGTCAAGTATGATTGAATTTTGAACACTGGTGTTGGAAAGTAATTTTGAAGCTTCTGATGACGTTGTTTATTTATAATCTATCTTCCTTTATTTGATTCAGATGCTTGAAGAGAGTGTGAAGCTGTGAAGCGAGTATCCTTTGGGTACCATCAAAGTGTTGGACTGTCCTTTCCCTGCTGTCAACCATCACAACAAATCATTCTCATCCTTCCCTTTCTCTCATTCCCCGAATCCCTTGACTTATGAGATGTTTGATACTATTACTGGTCTGAGGTTCTCTGGACTGAATTCATTATTGCCTTGACTGTTTCAATATTAATTATTTAATTTTATTTAACTATTTTTATTGAAGTCTATATCTGGTTGCTCATTGTTTACCCCTTGTTTACCAATTTTTAAAAAAATTTTGTCAAATATTTGTATTAAAAATAAGAAAAAAGCAAAACATATTCTGGTCATTGTTATTGTCATGATGGTGGGGCAGTGTCTGACATTGTCCCTCCAAAACATCCATGTTGTCCAATATTTGGCTTATTATGACCTGGTCACCCTATTAATTTGTCAAAGCTTCATGTGTACATGACTCCACCTACTCGTCAGGTGTAGAATCACAGGCAGCTCCACACACTGAACCAGTGTGTGGACCCATTGAATTTGTCTGTTATGGCACTTGGAGATGTCTATTAATAACAAAATGTATGACCAAATAATGTCTTTATATCAAGGCTCTCAAACTCATTTTCTTTCACTGGCTACGTTCAGCTCACTTAGCTGCACTAGACCCTCCTAGCAGCAGCAAATCTAATGTGCTACCGTAGTAGTCTAGTTACGCTCAATGTAACTTTTGGCTAGATTTCCCTGAAACTGGCCGACGAATCACGATGAAGTATAGAGTCAGAGGGCGGGTGTAACAAAGTGACACTGCGACGATTTGGAGAGAAACAACCAGAAACAACCATAGAACAACAACAACGATGATGCATGGTTACTGACTGGGTGACGATTTCCCTTTATCAAAGATGAGGGAAGAATGTGAGAAAACTTCAGCAATCTTTAAATTATTTTTACAGAAGTGACAACAGTCTTTCTCCCGACTCTAACTACGTAATTCTAAAGATTAACCTGATTGGTTATAGTTCCATCCTATTGCATACAGAGGGCTTTGACAGACAACCTTTTGGCCCTGCCTCCCCTGCCAATGAAGCACTACTAGACCCATACATGTCATGAATGGGGATGGCGTGGCTAAGCTAACAGTCAGCCTGATTCCCAGTAAAATAATAGAATAACAGTAAATAATAACTGCAAACTTATGTCTGTGATTTAGTGCAAAACACCCTCATTACATTATGAAAATATTTTCAAACAAAAAAGATGGGAATGAAGAAAAAACTCAAATTTCCTAGGACAAATAAATGCAATTTTAACAATGTTTTGCTACATGTCATTTTTTACATTAAAAAGAAACCAATGTTTTAAAGGTGTCATTCTGCTGAAAACCCCTTTTCCACGCTCATTTTGGAATCTGATGGGTCACCCCGACTTACCAACACATGCTGCCTTTGAAAGTGGTTTGTCACCTCCACTGGCTTCATACCGCATTCATAGAAAACGAGAGGAACAAGGGACCCCGAAAAGGCCAGTCTGTCTGACGACAGAGGGACTTTAGCGTCACCCACGTGGGGTTAAACCCATCCCCGGGAGCGAATCTGAAGTAGCATTAGCATTAGCATCTGTAAGAGAAGACAGCGCCACAGTAGCTGCTGCACAAACTGGAGACTGGATGCTATTTGGATAATGGTAAATACACACACAGCGAGAGAGGAGGGGGAGTGTTCCACAGTAGCTGCTGCACAAACTTGAAAAAAAAGGCAGATCAAATTGGTTCATGTGCTCTCTGTGGAAATATAGCTTAGGTTTTTTCCCTGCACATTTTCAGATCAAACCTAGCTGGATGCTACTATGGTAAAGGTAAACACACACACACAGCGAGAAGGGAGGGGGGAGTGTTCTGAGCCAATCAGAGATGCCTCATCACCGCGTCATGGACATGTATGAGGAAGTACCGGTAAACTCTGTTGTTCGACCTCAAATAATTTTCTACCGTGAAAAAAACATCTGGAAACAAAGCAATCCGGACGTTTTTTAAAATAGAATGAACACACAATGTATTCAATAACAATGGAGAACACAGTAATAGTAATGAAATAACCATGGAATGACAGCTTTAAATTGTAGTGAATTGTCTTTAGACATTTCATGTTGTTCATACTTGTTCAGGTTTTTTTTTTTTTTTTTTTTACATTTCATTGTTACATTATAGTCTGTAAATGTAAATATTTTCATGTTATTATTTAAACTGAATCAAAGATAAAAATCTGAAGTTCTCAGCTACATAACGTAAAATGTTTTTCACCTCCAAAATATGGATGTATTATTTTTTGGTAAGTTAGTCTGCTGTTATTTGACTGTAGATAATATTGGTCTGTATGTGGAACCTGAACTAAAATCTGTTCCACAGCCTTGACTGTGGAATTATTGACCTTTGCAAAGTCATCCCAGGGGCCGCATTGGAACTATTTGAGACCCCTGCTCTATATAAATGATCACTTATGTGTATAATAAAGTACTTTTAAAATGTATTACCTGTGTGTGAATTTTCACCCAAATGGTCGTATTATATATGGGAAGTTATGTAAAGTTTTTTCTGCCACTTTAGGAAAATGTCATGGACTTAATGGATTTAAAACATGCAGTGAATAGTCAAAGTGCTTGTGGAAGTAGGACAAAAAGCACTGATTATGCTTGTGTAACTCGGTCGATGATAGGACAGGGAAGATTTTATTCTTTTTTTAATCAGAAATAACAGGTTCTCAGTAGTTTTTGGTTTGAAGTGATTCTTTTGTTTTTCTTTACCACATCCTCTGGGCTTCAAAAACACCCTTTCACATGGTACAGAAGATGCTGTCCTGCACAAAAAACAAACAGCATTATTATATAAACTGAGGAACAGTCATTTTTGTCTCTTCCAGTACTCCAGATAAATAAACCTTATGCATTTGAAATAATGTTATATTTAGTTTGACTTTATAAGGAGTTATCAATGAGCCAAATCAGCATCATCAGGGCTTAGGTCCTCCTGGGTCAGAGGTCATGACTACCCAAAGTCCTCAAAGCTAATAATCACAGTGGATCAATCTGCAACTTTTTAAGGTGTTTCATCAATATTTCAGGTTCACATTGTTCTCTGCTTCATTGTCATAACAGCACACGGGGTCTCAAGAAGTGGATGGAAGAATTTTGGCCTATTCACGAATACAATAATGGAACATCTGGTTGCGTTTGCAACCCTCCTTTTGTACTGATCCCATTTCCAACAGAAAAGAAAGATCTAGAATGTCCTGCTGAATGGACTAAACTACTAAGTTTGTTATAATAGAATTAATTTACTAACCAGTTTTTGTAACTATGCAATATATAAATGTTACATGCTAACACTGTTTGTGTCTGATTAATATTGAGATTATTTCTAATAGATTAATGAAGATTTGAAGACATTTGAAGTGTACTTTCATTAAATGGTCTGCTCTTATATAGCGCTTTTCCACCTTCATGGTGCTCAAAGTGCTTTACATTCACACACACACCAGTAGGTTTCTAAGGTCTAAGGTCAGTCCTACTGGGGGCCTAAGTCAGGGTTCAGTGTCTTGCCCAAGGACACTTCGACATGTGGACAGGGATGCGAACTGCCAACCTCACGGTCATTGGGCGACCCAATCTACCAAGTGAGTGACAGCCACCCTCATTATTATCCTATTATCATTCGACTTCTTACGTCTCCACATTCAACAATGTTAGGTCTATTCCAAGGTAACATTTGTATGTGCATTAACTATATTTGATTAATAAACTATTAAATACTTGAATAACATTAATTTCACAAGCAGCACTGATCACCCTACTTATGGACTAAATTGGGGGCAGGCTAGTTAAAAAAAAATGTTGGTTGCAGGTTGTTTATACATCGACCCACGCAATGACAGGTATTACAGAGCAGCTCTAAAATGAACACATCAGCTAAAATGTTGTGTCTCCAGTAGGAATGACAGACATGTTCACTCCAGGACGTGGACAGTGTGTAAAGTCTTTCTGTGGTTTGTGATACTGAGCTGAATACAGACTCTCAAATGAAATTAAATATGTGGAAATGAACACAAATCAATGTTAAATGTTTCATTCATTATGTTTTATCTAGGGCTGTCAAAAGGTACACGTCGTTCCACCATTATGACTAATCTGATTAAAAATGTTAACACAATTAACCCTAATGTGCAGCACAGAATGACACCAGTGCAAATGGGCAGTTGATCCAGTAGTGACAGGCAGCAGAACCAACTGACACACATGATCACACGAAACAGCACGTGCATGTCTATGGAGACATTTTTGGGCCAAAATTAAGTGTATTTACTGGGAAAGAAATGTGTGTATATTTGGGATTTGGTTGTAGGTGAGCATAAAATAAATATTGTAAAACTCTAAAATGAGTCCATTTGTTCTTAGTTTGATATTTGTCAGAATATGAATGGAAAAGTTACCACATCAAAAATTACACTCACGAAATGAAAAGTTAGGAGTACAATGTCTTCAGTATGAATATGAACCTCTCATATGGAAGAAAGTCATCAGAAATATGTCATTTTATTAAATGTTTCGGTAATTTTTGCTAATTTTACAGATTATTTTTTCTCTTTTTACTGAATATTTTGCCTTTTTTCATTTTATTGAATATTTTGGTCATTTTTGTTAATTTTATTCAATATTTTGGTAATTTTTGTTTATTTTACTGAATATGAAATGAAAAGCTACAAATATTACAAATTTGTCAGATGAAGACAGTGGTCAAAAATAGGTTATTTTGTGTCTCTGTTCTGTGTTCAGTGGATAATGCCTGTGATGTGATGACATAAGCAATGACGTATTTTTGACCACTTTCTTCCATCTGAGAAATTCAACTTTTAACTTTTCCATTCGTATTCTGACAAATATCAAACACACATTATAAGCACAAATTGACATATTTTAGAGTTTTATAATATTTATTTTATGATCAACTACAACCACACACACATACATGTCCCAAATATACATGCATTACTTTCCAGTTCCAAGTTTTGTTGAAAGTTTGAAAGTAATAAACACCTTAAAGCTACATTTAGACAGTAACAATCTCAACTAAAAAAAACACAAGTGTCATGTTCTCAGTTTTAAAACTGCATGTGTTTCGTGTATGTGTGTGAAACTCCCTATTTATAGATAAGTATGCATCAACACCACCAAGACCAAGCGTCTTCGTAGACCCTTTTCACTTCTCTTCCTGGTTTCTCCTACTGTGAAATACAGTCACAAAACAGAAAACAGAACACTTTATGAAGTGCTTTATGAAGTTTCATGAAATGACACTTGCGTGTAAATTACAGTGGCCTGTGATGTAAACTGCGCAACAACAAAAAGGCAATACCTGTTTCCATTATACTTGGAAATTCGCAAAATGTAAATAGCAATGGGTAATGGAAACACCTAAATTTGGGAAAAAAAATAAAAAATTCAAATATTGCTAAAAATTTTTGACACTTTCATGACGTGGTTTTTCAAATGTTTCGATATTCTGATATATAATGATGGGTTGGATTTATATTGTGCTTTGGCCGCTCAAAGGGCTTCATATTAGTAACCCATTATTCATTCACTCTCACCTGAGCTCTCTGGTGTCGTAAACTATGGCTGCCATTCTGCACTTACGTCCCCGCTGTCCACCTCACCCACATTCATACACCAGTGTGAGTGACACTGGAGGCAAGGAGAGTGAAGTGACTTGCCCAAGGACACAATGGACTGACTAGGACAGAGCAGGATTTGAACCACCAACCCCTCAGTTGCTGGACGACCTGCTCTACCAACTGAGCCCCAGAAAATATGTTGCAAAAGCACAATGGAAACACTTTTTCTGCAATTATACGTCGTGACGTACATGGTCACATGATCACTTTTCTCATAGTGAAAATGGTTCCATGGACAGAGGAGATGGAGACTTTTATGGAAATGATTCAGTAGAAAAACACAAGTGCCATTTTAGAGACAGCAGACAGCAGAGAAATGCAGCGTGATATCAAAACATGGAAAGGTCCATCTTCCAGCAGTGAAATCTCATGAGATGATATTTCACAAGAGGAGAGTTACAACGCTCCTGCCTAGAACAACCGTCAATGGAAACACATTCAAAGCTGAAATACACTTTGTCGAAATTTTGGGAATATCGCTATTGTTTTGTGAAAAACTGTAATGGAAATGGAGCTATTATATATATATATATATATATATATATATATATATATATATATATATATATATATATATATATATATATATATATATATATATATATATATATATATATATATATATATATATATATATATATATATATAATATAATATCTCTATCTATAATATCTATTAATATCTCTCAGCTTGGGGATTATTTCTGCCTGATTACAACTGATACCACTGTTGTCTTCATCCTCCACCATTGTCTTCATCCTCCACCATAGATAGATAGATAGATGAAAAATATTGACCTTATACATGATGAGGAGAGAAAACCCCTTTGACCCTAAAATTTTGTAATTTCATATAGCACAAAAAAAGCAGAACCTTCATTGGTATAAGTAAAGAAGCCACCATACAGCCAGTGTAATTCCCTATTAGGTTTTTGACTTTCTGACAATGTCACAGTGTTCCACAGCAGCCAATAAAGCCCTTAAGCCGCCACAGCCCACACTGTGCTGGCTAAAAACACAACTGTTGAAAATAAATATGGTGACTGAGCTCACCCTTGCAGTTAAATTGAAGAGTGAGCCCTGTGGCTGCTGGAAATTATCACCCCACTTTCCCTCTTTTCCATGGCCATGGGCTCTGGCTTCCTATTCCTAAAAATAGCTCCATCCACTAGTTTTAATCATGTCACTCAAAATATCAGTGTGCCCCATAAACCTCAATCATGTTATTGTCAGAAGAGATGCTTTTGGCAACTTCTTTTAAAAGGGAAATATCTATGTGGAATATTTACACTGACAAAAAAAAAAGATTATAGCATAATAAGAGCCGCAAGCTAGTCAAATATGTGTTTGTAACCCAGAAATGGTCAGACTGTGTAAATATCATTCATATTTCAAAGTCAGAATTGCTAACTCTTTGCTATCTAGCATCACTTAAATAAGAAAGACAAAAACAAGCATCAAATCAGATTAAAATTGTTCTGGTGAATAGGTCTTTTATTGAGAAGCTGAATACTTGAGCTTCCCACCAGGACTGTGTCCAGTCTAATGGGAACGGTGTGTGATAATCAGTTATAATCTAATATTCAACAGGAAGCTCACATGATAGTCAGACTTGCCCTTTACCACATGCTGTACTCATAATAAGATCACAAACCAGCCTTTTTATTCAGTTTCCATCATTCTCACTGCATTTGTATGTTCCACAAAAGGTCATGAACTCATTTCTGTCCATGTATAGAGAGAACACATGAGCCTGATTGTCTGTTTTTGCAGTTGTGCTTATTCTATCTATTGTACTGGACTTATGGCTGAAGCACAAATTCACATTATTTTATAAGTGGAAGAGTAATTTCATAATGAAAGCTTATTTATGTATGCTTGAGATGTTGGAAAGAGTTATTTAACTTTTAACCTAACCTCTCAGTCATTCGGCGACCCACTCTATCAAGAGGACCGAGAGGTTAGCGGTTCGCTTTCCAGCTCTGGCTGTCCACATGTCGAAGTGTCCTTGGGAAAGACACTGAATGGTAGGCTGGCGGTAGGCCCCCAGTAGGACTGACAGATCCTTAGAAACCTACTAGTATTTGAGTGTGTGTGTGAATGGGTGAATGTGAGGCTAATGAGCACCATGAAGGTGGAAAATAACTATTTAAATATAGGCCATTTACCATTTATTCATTTAGAATTAGAATAGAATGTCTTTATTGTCATTATACAAAAGTACTATGAAATTGAACGATATCTATTTATCGAAAATTCATTTAGTTGACGTATTTTGAGTTTAATTTCAACTTAGTTTAGATGAATAGTGGTTTTATGCTTTGATAAGAACAGACAGGTTTTAGTTTAATTGAATTTCCTCTTTTTTAGGGGTGGCCATGGCTCAGTTGGGTTAAGGATAGAGTAACTGAAGGGCTGGCGGTTCAAGTCCTGCTCTGTCCTAGTCAGTCCGTTGTGTCCTTGGGCAAGACACTTCACCCTCCTTGCCTGCAGTGTCACTCACACTGGTGTATGAATGTTTGGAGGTGGTCAGCGGGGCCGTAAGTGCAAAATGGCAGCCGTGCTTCTGTCAGTCTGCCCCAGGGCAGCTGTGGCTACATATATAGTTTATCACCACCAGAGTGCTCAGGTGAGAGTGAATGAATAATGGGTCACTAATGTGAAACACTTTGAGCGGCCAAAGAAGCACAATATAAATCCAATCCATCATTATTATTATTATATATCAGAATATCGAAACATCTGAAAAACCACGTCATGAAAGCATCAAAAGTTTTTATCAATATTTGAGTGTTTTTTTCCAAATTCAGGTGTTCCCATTATGCATTTTTTATAGTGCTATTTACATTTTGCGAATTTCCAAGTGTAATTGAAACACGGGTATTGCCTTTTCTTGTTGCGTAGAGTTTACATCATCAGGATAGAGTAACCGAAGGGCTGGCGGTTCAAGTCCTGCTCTGTCCTAGTCAGTCCGTTGTGTCCTTGGGCAAGACACTTCACCCTCCTTTCCTCCAGTGTCACTCCCACTGGTATATGAATGTTCGCTGGTGGTTGGAGCGACCATAGGTGTGAAATGGCTGCCATGCTTCTGCCGGACTGCCCAAGGGCAACTGTGGCTACATATGTAGTGTACTACCACCAGAGGGAGCATGTGAGAGTAGTGGTATTAGAGAGGGCATCCAGAGGGATTTGAAAGACAACCTTTTAGCATCGCCTCCCCTACCTATAAAGCACAACTAGACCTATACATGTGATGAATAGGGATAGCGCGTCTACTTTGTTAGCGCAATGGATCCGGAAGTGAAGTTTTCTGCCATGACTTGCCAACCCCATTGATAATTCTTTTGCCCCATCCCTCAGTTGATGTGGTGATCGTACGTCGCCTGATGACCTTCAGAACAGCACTGCATCTGTCAGCACATAACTGTTTTGTGAATAAACATCTTAAAACTTTAATTGTGCTTCTGAGTTTAGCCTCTGGGTCCATCTTGTTTCTGAAACCAGAGGGTCGATTTGTTAAAAGCAGATCTGATAAATAAACAGCGTCACAACCACTAAGACTTTTAAAAACCAATAAAAGCATCCAGTGGCGGCTGGTGATCACAAATTCAGGGACGGCACACTTGGGAGGGCATGGTGGGTGTAAAGGTCGGGAAAAACATCTGAAGGCAACATAACTGAGAAAACTTTAACTTTTATTGTCCTGTCAACACAGTAATATTAGGCAGATTTAGTTCTTAATTTTTAAAAGCTATTAATAAAACAGTTGACTGTTAATTTTAAATGTTTTAAAGCATCTTTTACACAAAACAACAACATTAATAGTGCAGACTACTTGTAGAGGAATTAGCCCAAAAAGACGTAGCTTCAAACTATTATCCAAGTGGCTTCGGCTGCTCTCGTGTGTTTGCATTTATCTCCAATGTGTTTCATTTCTTTCACTCCTGAAGTAACACATAACGTGTATGTATCGGGACTTTGGAATTCCACACATAACACAGGAAGAAAAAAAAAGGCTTTACTAACTGGACATCCAGCTAGACAATTCCAATGCTCATAGACATTTTTAGAAAAACTCCTGCTGTAGCTTCTGCCACGATCAGAGGTTTGTTAATTAATTTTTAGTTCAGGTCTAAGGTCGTTCACTCCCTTTTTTTCTTAATCCAAACAACGAGTGAAGTGTAGTTGTTTCAAAGAAACAACAAAGTTCTCTGTAGCCGTTGTCTGTCCCATGTCGAAGAAAATAACATTTATTTGACACGGCAACTTACGGGGACGTCACAAAAATGACAACCAATTGCTAATAGTTGTCCAATCACACAGGACTGATACATATAAACTGTGACATCATTGGCCTGGGGTGCAGAGCCTCTGTGCCCTGAACACCATTTAATTTGTGATGCTGATAGGCCAAATACTTATTGTTTATCCCTAGCAACTATACACAATTAGCTATTTCACCGTGCTTTGGGGGCACATTTTCTGTCCACCCCGGGCCAGTTATATCACGGTCTATAGTCTACGTATTAGTCTAATGTGATTGGAGGACAAGGAACGTGGAGTCTGTCGGTGAAAATTCACTCCTTAATGAGCACTAGTAGGTGGAAATATTGTTAAAATAATCCAGATTGCATGAAGGCATATTTTTTATATTTTTAACACATCCACTTCTAGCGCCCCTATGGGCCAGCCACTGCTGAAAGCACCTTAAAGGACATTTTTCATGGTTTGGCTGAGGTGCAACTTAAATGTCAAAATATTCAAATATATGCAGTAATTGTACATGTTCGTCATTTTCACACTGACAACCACGGTACTCCATCTACTAAACATCTGCGTGAAGATCTGTGTAAACCCTGTTTCTGACTCTAATTTAGCCATTTTTCAATACTTCAGGTTTTTCCTTCCTTTTCTCTCATTTCTCTTGACTTATTTGGTATAATATTTTTTTCTACACATCTTCACTTGTGTGACTGTACAATAATTTTTGTTCAATTGACATGTTGTTGTACCACACTAAACCAAAACCTTCAAATCTCAGTAGGATTTTTATTTATTTATTTATTCATTTTTACTGTTGTTCACCAAAAACACAAGTGCCATATTACTTTTAAGCATCACATAATTCAAGTGGTCTGGGAGGAAAAAGGAATTGTACCCACTTGTGTGGACTGATTACAGGCTGTGGAAAATGTGTGCAACCACAGGTGCTTCCATACATATAAGGTGGTTAAAATAATGACTGACAGCTGCTGATGGGATCCACTCACATCTAGAACTACTGCTGTACTCTGTGACTCAACATAGAAGCTCAAAAAAAGTCTATCTGTTCAACAGCAGTGCAAAACTGTGGCAGGTCATGTGTATTTAGATGTAGTCTTCAGGTTTGGACCGAGCAGATAGAGTTGTGAAAAAAAACAAAACATTATGTATTTATTTCCCTTAGTTTTGACTCTCTACTTTTAAAAGGAGTGATGCTATTTTAAATTAAATTATGCATTTTAAAACATTTCCCTGAGGTCTATATGAACTGTAAATACTATGGTTTAGTCTGAATAATTCATTCATTAAATTCCAGAAGTCCATCTTCAGGTAATTTCTTGTGTTACTGGTGATTTTATCAGTTATATTTCATAGACTTAAAGGTGTCATTCCATTGAAAAACACTTTTCCACGCTCCTTTTGGAATCTGATGGGTCACCCCGACTTACCGACACATGCTGCCTTTGACAGTGGTTAGTCACCTCCACTGGCTGCATACTGCATTCACAGAAAACAACAAGAAGGAACAAGGGACCCAGAAAAAGCCGGTCCATATGACGTCAGATGGACTTTAGCGTCACCCACGTGGGGTTAAGCCCGTCCCCAGCAGCGAATCTGAAGTAGCATTAGCATTAGCATCTACAAGAGAAGACAGCGCCACAGTAGCTACTGCACAAACTGGACAAAAATGGTGGATCAAACTGGTTCATGTGCTCTCTGTGGAAATAAAGTATGTTTTTTTCTTGCACGTTTTCAGAACAAGCAACGGCATGAAACCTAGCTGGATGATATTTGGGTAAAGGTAAACACACACACAGTGTGTGTGGGGGGGTGTTCCTATTAATGAAATAACGATGGAATGATTCCTTTAACCTCTTAAGACCCGAACTCTTGCATGGCATGTATTTTTCATTTCTTTTGGCTATTTGGGGTGCTTGGGACCTGGTGAGTGTAAAAACAGACAATTATCTGGAGTGCCGATCTGAAATATATATCTATATATGTATATAATATAGCTGGTATTACACTCTTCTGACATAAGGTGGTGACAGGATAATGTCCTCGTAAGTGGACACCAGGCCCTTGTAGAATTAAATGTATTGTGGTCTAGACCAGTGTTTCCCAACCAGTGTGCCATGAGAAATCATCAGGTGTGCCATGAAAAATTATGTAATTTCACCTTATTGGTACTGTAAGTGAGCAGCGTGATTATAGATATAACAGAACATACCACTGATCTGGCTAAGAACAACAAGCCAGAAACACTGAACGATTTTAGACCTGTCGCCTTAACCTCACTGATAATGAAACAGCTAGAAAGACTAGTTAAGAATGAGCTTGTGGCTAGAACTGAAAGCATGTTGGACCCTCTCCAGTCTGCATATAGGACTGGGAGGGGTGTCCAAGACGCTATCGCCATTCTACTCCATCTACTACACAAACACCTAGAAGGTAGCAAAAACCACGCAAGATTACTTTTTATTGACTTTTCGTCGGCTTTCAACACTTTGCAGCCCCATGTATTGGTCAATAAACTAGTCAACTCCTTCGGTTTAGATCCAGGCCTGGTAGGATGGATATTCGATTTCTTAACTAATAGATCTCAACGTGTAAGAGTCAACGAGACACTGTCCAGCTTCTTGTCATCTTCTACAGGCTCGCCTCAGGGGTGTGTTTTATCTGCTTTCTTATATATACTGTATACAAACGATTGTACTAGCAGTTTTCACAACAGATTCATCATTAAGTATGCTGACGTCACTAGCCTGCTCAGTGACAGTGAGAACAGTCATGGGCCGGTTCTCGACTACTTTTTGTCCTATTGTGACAACGTATTCTTGCAGCTTAATGCGGATAAAACAAAAGAACTCTGTATTGATTTCAGACGTTCTTCTCCCCACCCCCCCAACGCAGTGTTGTCAACGGACAAACTGTAGAGCTTGTGTCCAGCTACAAATATCTCGGCACAATCATTGATGACAAACTAAAATTCGACCTCAACACTGACATGTTGTACAAAAAAGGTCAACAACGCCTATACTGTTTGAGGAAACTGGCTAAGTTCAATGTAGACAAAACTCTGATGAAACTGTTCTACTGTGCTTACATTGAGTCCATTATTACCTTCTCGATTATATGCTGGTTTGGTAATATCTGTGTCAAGGATAAGAACCACATAGGAAAAATTGTCAAACTGGCCTCTAAAGTAATAGGCACTCAGATGAATAGCTTAGAACACATCTTCCATAAACAGGTGCTTAGTAAAGCAAAGTCTATTCTAGCCGATGGAGCTCACCCTCTAAATGCAGAGTACTCACTTTTACCATCTGGACGACGCCTGCAAGTCCCACGTGTTGTTAAAAACCGTTTTAAATTTTCTTTTGTCCCTACCTCCATCAGACTACTGAATGATATTGAAGGGAGGTCTGGTAGGTAGCCTTAGCCTACTATTTCAGATGGCTAGCGTGTCTAACACGCTTTTAACTTTAACTTTAACTTTTAACTAGACTCAAAACGTGCTCCCGGATGGAATGGTTAATTCACTTTGGTTTGCACCTTAAGTAACGTGCACTTTAGTATTTTTACCTCTGTTTTTTTTTTTTTTTTTTTTTTTTTGCTACCTTTTTTATTGTGTGTATATATTGTTCTCACGCCTGTTTTTTGTATGAATGAATGCCTACGATGCTGCATCCCAATTTGCCCCTCGGGGACACTAAATAAACCTTGAACCTTGAACCTTGAACCTCAGAGCTGTTGAGCTGCGGTTGTCTTTCTTAAATTCCTGCAACAGGCTGTAGTTTTGCACTGAATAAGTAAATCAAGACTAGATTTGCATTATATTTCAATAAATATACTGTTTGTAAGATTTGTCTCTGGTACAGTAGTGTGCCTCGTGATGTTTCTAATGTAAAATATGTGCTGTGGCTCAAAAAAGTTGGGAAACATGGGTCTAGACAACAGAAAATATGACGTCCATATATGTGGATGCCAGGTCCTAGGAGGTTAAATAAGCCTAGGGGTCTGCCTAGTCCTTTGTTTGGTTATATTATTATTGGATATGTGTGTATGTGTACACACAGACACACACACACAACATGTGTGTATATATATATATATATATATATATATATATATATATACATATATATATATGTGTGTGTGTGTGTATATATATATATATAGTAATAAAAAATAATTGTGCTGTAACTAACTCATCTTTAACCCTGTGTTTGAGTAATGACACCAGAAAAGTAATTTTGAGTATATATATATATATATATATATATATATATATATATATATATATATATATATATATATATATATATATATATATATATATATATATATATATATATATATATATATATATATATATATATATATACATGTATATAATTTATTTATGTGATTATATATTTATAGTAATATATTTCACAAAATATGAGAGAATAAATTGCGTTTCAATAAAACTATCTGTAAAAATATCAAGGAGCTTTTGTCTTCAGTGCAATATATGATCAAATCTGATTGAAACTGTAAAATTATTTTATGTTTAAAACTGTCAACCCTGATATCCTGACATTCAGCCGAGCATATACTGTCTTACACTGTGTTTTTCTAAAAAGTATATATTTTTCCTTTATGTACCCTGTCGTCAATTGAAGGGCAGAACTGGTGTGGTGGGAGTGGCTGTTCTTGGAGAGCTTCTGTTTGTTTCTTTATAATTTGTATGTTTGGATGTACCCTTGTCTAGTACTGTTGTATTGTACTGTATTGTATTGTACTGTATTGTATGTACTGTTTGTATTGTTCTGCTAAAGGACCCCCTCGAAAATGAGATGTGACATCTCAAGGGGTTTATCCTTTCAATAAAAGACTAAGAGAACTGATAATTTCAAATATGTGATTGTTTTCTATCATTTGTTTTTAATGTAGTTGGCTTTTATTGTTCTATTTCACTTCAAATTAAACTCAAGTAAAGTGTGGAATGTGAGCGTCACTGGTCTGTGTGTGTGTAGTGGGTTCTTATTCATTTATTTATTTATTAACACAGAAAGGGGTAATAAAAAAGCAGCTGTTATGGCAGCTCATTTTGAATGTTTGTATGTTTTGGTCCCAAGGAGACACTATATTCATATTTTGGGTCTGGAGAACCTTGGGAATTCCTGCCCTAATAACATTTAAGGAAAATTAATGTCATTGTGCATGTGGATTTAGTCCGATATTCCCATGTTCTATTATAAATGCAAACCTATGGCCAGAGGTGGAAGTAACTAAGTAAAAGTACTTAATTACTTTTTTAGGGATCTGTACTTTACTTGAGTATTTATTTTTCTGGGAACTTTTTAATTTTACTCCCTACATTTTTGTATAAATATCTGTACTTTATACTCTTTACATTTATATTAATATTTATACTTCATACTCTTTACATTCTAAGAATAGACTCATTACCTTTCCAAACTAGAGTAATATGACAGAATGAAAAATAAGTCGTAAATCCGAAATGTACTCAACTTTTATTGAAAAAATTATTAAACTTACTATATCATAATTTTGACTTTTCAATCAAAATTTTATTTTACTTTTTAATCTCATAAATCAGAATTTTTTCTCATAATTTTGACTTTTTATCTCATTATTAAGATTTTTTTTTATCTCATAATAATTATGCTTTATTTCTTAATCTCCTATTTATGACTTTTGAATTCTTCCTAAATGTCCTGTCCATACCCACTGAACTCAGTACCATGACACAGTAAAACACATAATCTACACACTAAGTCACTTTTACATTTTTTTGTTTTTTTCCCTGCTTAAATATGTATTATTTCATCCATAGCAAAAAAAAGCAGTTTTACATTTTACTTTATTACAATTAAGAAATTGCACTTTTCTACTTCTACTTTTTTTTCCCACACCAGTAGCTGTACTTCTACTGCAGTACAGAATGTGTGTACTTTACCCACCTCTGCCTATGACCTCCCAGTGCTACAGTATTACACTGATATGTCCACACACAGCCCTTATCTAGTCTAGATTTATTACTGTGTTACTAATCTTATTTGTCAGATACAAATCGCACCATTACATTGCTTTTAGAAAAGCGTGAATGTTGCAGACGTATCAAGAATGTGAACGTATCTCTCTCCATCGCATAACCATGGACTACTTTCACTTTTTGAAAGCACATTAAGACGATAAAAAGAGTCTCTTTTTTTTTCTTCAATCTAAAAACATGTTTATCTGTGTTCTTACAATCATGTGTTGAGACCACAGGGGACCATTAAAGATAAACTATGCTGTTTGATAATAGAACACAGCATAAAATACACCTAAATGTGTCAGCCTCTCCGCTACTTATCATCACATGCATAATGAGCACTGTAGCTCATATTACCAGCACATCCATAACATTTTTACAGCGTCTTTGCTCCAGCCTCTGGGACAGACGCTGGCCCAGTTTAATAAGGTAATGATATATATGCCTTCCTACGCCCTTTCATCACTCTTTAAATTGGCACTAAAGGGTTTCTAGTTGACCTATTTACTCATTGTTTTTCTGATGTGGTTAATATGGTGTCGCCACAGCGGCACACGGCCGTACACCCACGGACATGTCCCCACATGTCAGGATTTGACTGTGTGTATTATCTAAGACACAGGAAAAATGGGACGTTTTCTTCAAAGCAATGAAATATAATAAGCGTATAAGCCATGGCTTTAGATATGGAAGGAAAGACAAGGGAAGAGCCACATGAAGACAAGCATGTGTGTGTGTGTGTGTGTGTGTGTGTGTGTGTGTGTGTGTGTGTATGTTTCTTTTGGATTGCTTGTGTATCCTAGGGTCATATGGTCAGATGTATGGTCACGCTCTCCCAGGTCTGGGTTTGCAGGTCTCAGTGTCAGACTGATGAGAAGGATATTTCATCTCCTCCCCTCAGGGTGTGTGTGTGTGTGTGTGTGTGTGTGTGTACAAGTGTGTTTTGAACTGAGCAGGTGGTGACATACTGTCCTAATACTGTGGCACAACAGATGGCAGATTGCACCACCTGCACCACCTTTAGACCTGCAGGACAGACCCTGCACCACCTCTAAAGGCTGCTGGTAAATGTTCCCAAATCTGACTTTTTGCTTCCATTTGACCTGTATCTGACCTTTGACCTCTATCTGACTTGTTAAAGACAGTCTGTATGTGACCTTTGACCTGTAGCTGACTTGTTATATATAGTTTGTACGTGACCTTTGACCTGTATCTGACTTGCTAAAGACAGTCTCTACGTGACCTTTGACCTGTATCTGACTTGTTAAAGACAGTCTGTACATGACCTTTGACCTGTATCTGACTTGTTAAAGACAGTCTGTACGTGACCTTTGACCTGTAGCTGACTTGTTAATGATAGTCTGTACGTGACCTTTGACCTGTATCTGACTTGTTAAAGACAGTCTGTACATGACCTTTGACCTGCATCTGACTTGTTATATATAGTTTGTACGTGACCTTTGACCTGTATCTAACTTGTTAAAGACAGTCTGTACATGACCTTTGACCTGCATCTGACTTGTTATATATAGTTTGTACGTGACCTTTGACCTGTATCTGACTTGTTAAAGATAGTCTGTACGTGACCTTTGACCTTTATCTGACTTGTTAAAGACAGTCTGTACGTGACCTTTGACCTGTAGCTGACTTGTTCTATATAGTTTGTACGTGACCTTTGACCTGTATCTGACTTGCTAAAGACATTCTCTACGTGACCTTTGACCTGTATCTGACTTGTTAAAGACAGTCTGTATGTGACCTTTGACCTGTATCTGACCTGATAAAGACAGTCTGTATCTGACAAAACCAGACACTGAACTAACTGTATGCAGGTCCAGGGGGGTGGGGCCAGTGGGTACAAGTCCAGGGGGTGGGGCCAGTGGATAGTTGGTGTCATAGTCGTATCCTTCATATCTCTGATCTTCTCCAAATCCTTTCAATCAGTGTCGTTCATCGCATCCTTCTTTCCTGCATGTCAATACTACGCTGTTGCCCATAGCAACCACGAGCGTCTTATCCTTCCACATATGTCATGTACTATGCCGTATTTCTTCATTCGTCATTATGTCAGAGCCTCTTGTGTATGCAGGGTCACTTCAGACACATTCTGTTCACACTCCAGACTGATAAAAGCCACATTTAACATGTAATATAAACAAACACACAAAAATGTTAACAAACAATCCGAATTATGCATTAAAACCTGCTGTGTGAGCGTAGTCATAGACCCACTGCTATTTTACACACATAAACAAACACACCAGTACAAACATATAACAACACTATAGAGAACAAAGACTAAAGGAAACAGAATCCAAGTCAATACATTTAAATTGGAAGCAAATTAAAGGTCTGAGTGCCTTTATAAATCACATTGACTTGTGTCCAAAGGTGGAAGTAACTAAGTGGATGTACTTCCTTTACTGTATTTAAGTAGATTTTTTAGGTATCTGTACTTTATACTCTTTACATTCTCAGAATAGAATCATAACTTTTTCAAACTAGACAAATGTGACAGTATGAAAAATAAGTCATAAATCAGTAAATTCAAAATTGTGAGTTACTACATCAGAATTTAAATTTTTTATCTCTTAATTTTCCACTTCTTATCTCATAATTATGACTTTTTTCACATAATTTTGACTTCAATATCATAATTTGGATTTTTTTAATCTGACAATTTAGATTTTTTAATCTCATAATTATGCTTTTTTTTTCTTTTTTTTTTAAATTTCTTTCCTATTTACAGGATGACTTGAATTGTTCTTAAAATTCCTGTCCATACCTGAGCACCCAATAAAACACATCAACTGCACAATAACTCACATTTAAAGGCTATATTTTTGGGATATTTTTTACATTTTTTCTGGGTTTTCCTGCATTATTTTTTTTTTACACAAGTAGGTCTACTTCTACTGCAGTACAGACTTGTCAGTACCTGGACCACCTCTGCTTGTGTCTTTGCTGTTGACTGCAGGGAAACAACTACAGCTTAAACTAATATAATAATTAAAAAAATATTCACCCAATTTATTTGCCGCTTTATAATCAATGTGCTCAGACAAGCATTTAGGTGGTAATAATACCATACTACTGGACTATACTTGATGTTTGCAGCTGCCTGAATGGGCCTTTTGTATACATAATACTTATCCAATTACTCCTGGTATGTGGGTTAGAGCTTGAGAGAGTCACCACACTGTTCCTTTCAAAGGTTACATGAAGTATATTGTTTGTTCGTGCAGCTTCCTCTTCATTTTGACTGGAATTTGCTGGTAATTGTTTAATGGGATTTAGAAGAGTCAAGTTTATCAGGAACGGCTGCTTATTATTTCGCTCACTGAGACATCCGCTATTTTTTGTTTGTTTTTTGTTTTTTTGTTCCCATGAGGCCATCATTTCATGTGTTTCCACTAGCAAAAGCCTTTAGCCCTTTAAGCTTTCAACGGTCCCATATATGGCCCCGAAGTATTTGCTCATAATTGTAAACAGAAAAACCCAAACCTGCGGCATATAATGCCCTGGAGTGCAAACTTTACAAAGGAATAACATTTCTAACTGTACACTAAAGCATTCAAGAACAGCAGCCTTTTCATCAGAGGTGGTCAAAGTACTCACATTTTTTACATTTACATGGTGGGTTTTTTATTCCAAATTACTTATTCTGAATAAAGTAATTCGGAATCAAAGCTATTTCCTTCATGTTTACATGGGCATGTTGATTCCGAATAAGCGTTTACATGGGAAACAGGTTTATTCCGCTTTCGTATTCCGAGGAGCTAGAATGCTGGGGGAAGTACAGGCACTGATCTCACTCTCTCTCGCTCTCTCTCGTGTCTGTATTTGTAATATCTTAAATCTATCCTACATACAAAGTCTGTTCATGGCTAGTCACCGGCTGCCACCCCCACCCCCCCTGTAGGGGCAGGAACTCCCTCAGTAGTATCTGCATAAGGAGCCATGGACAAGAGGATCTGCAGTGACTGACTTGTCTTTTATTTTCCATAAAAATAAATACTCAAACAAGTACAGATACCGAAAATGTTTTTATTTCAATAAGGAAATACTTTTACTAAGTTTGTTTCCACCTTTGCTTTTTATTCAGTTATGCCAAAGCTGTGCCACATACTCACTTCTTGCAGTATTGTTGTAAAATGTTCATCTGAACTAGGTAAGCCCTCCTGCTGTGGTACTATAGTGTGTTTCATCTACCACACTGCAGCCACACTTTTATTTTACTGGGGACAATATCAGGCTAACGACAAATTCAAATTCATATTTTGTTTTAGCCCAAAAATACTGAGTGCCAGGAGCACCATTCAATTGTCTTTTATTAAAGGGCCGTCTCCGAATTGCAGATACATTTTGAGTTGAGACTAAAGTAAAAAAAAACAAAAAAAAAACATTTTGTTATTTTTTTCTTTAAATTCTCAGAGAGAATACTTAAAATTTTACACTTGCAGTATTTGCCAAGCATAAACATGTACGATTTTTTATATTTTAACTGAAAACGAGTGAACTAAGAACACATTCTGCCAACTCTTTTATAGTGACATCACAAATCTTACCTTTACCAAAAAAGATACCCCCAAGTCTCAATGTTATCGTGTTATTCATTGTCAAACTGTTGCCACATGTAACACAGTTGACGATAACAGAGTTGACATTTTCTACCATTTTGTACCTTAAGGCTATCATTCCATGGTTATTTCATTAATATTACTGTGTTCTCCATTGTTATTGAATACATTGTGTGTTGGTTCTATATTAAAAAAAACATCCGGATTGCTTTGTTTCCAGCTGTTTTTTCACGGTACACAAATAACTTGAGGTCGAACAACAGAGTTTACCAGTACTTCCTCATGCATGTCCATGACGCAGTGATGAGGCATCTCTGATTGGCTCAGAATGCGTGAAGGAACCCTCCCCCCTCCCCTCTCGCTGTGTGTGTGTTTACCTTTACCATAGTAGCATCCAGCTAGGTTTCGTGCCGTTGCTTGATCTGAAAATGTGCAGGGAAAAAAACTAAGCTTTATTTCCACAGAGAGCACATGAACCAGTTTGATCTGCCTACTGCGGCACCGTTTTCTCTAGTAGATGCTAATGCTACCTCAGATTCGCTGCCGGGGATGGGCTTAACCCCACATGGGTGACGCTAAAGTACATCTGATGGGCCAGCTTTTTCTGGGCCCCTCGTTCCTCTCGGCAGCATGTATATATATATATATATATATACACACATACAGTAATAATATTAATTATAATGTTTGTTTTTTTTTACCTTTGGGGAAAACATATGATGTGTCGTGTCACAAGCATAACTAACTAATTTAATGAGATTTTGGATCAGTGTTGGGAACCATGCAATATATGTCATGAATTATGTAGATCCATTCTGAAGAGAGACGGGGGGGGGTCCTATCAGTCCTCGTGTGTTTCACTTTGTCCACAGTGTAGGCTTTACATCCTCATATACAATCATATCATCAGCTCGACAGCAGCCAGGCTTGAAATGGAGCTGCTTTCCTCAGCTCTCCTCTATTCTTTTAGATGAGTTGCATGGCTCTGCTTATAGTCAGGATGAAATGAGCTGAACTAAAGTGGTTTTGCTAGGGCAGTTATGCTTGAATCAGAGAGAGGAAAATGAATGGCCGGGGTGTTTTACTTGACTGGCTGTAGATAGGAACTACTGTTTGAACACTGGGAGGAGGAGGTGGACTCATACAAATATGGATGTGTGTTGTTCAAGTGAATATAAGATTATAGCCAGTCATATTCCACGCACCTCTCATTTCTGTCTCTGTTCAATCCTCTGGGATATATGTCCTGCACCATACGTTACTGACAGCAAATTGAAAGCAACACATCAGCCGCGCACAACAGCCAGGACCGTAAATCCACTGTGAGTAGATGTGTTAGGTCACAGGAAGCATTTGACAGTAGTGGATGGGGAAATAATTCTGTGGTGGGGCGCAGTATCCAAGACAGTTTTCAGCAGTACTATAACCACAAATCACCAGTAGGATGCTCTAACGCAGGGGTTCCAAACTCATTTTAGTTCAGTTCTACATTCAAGCTCATATGTTCAGAAGTGGGCCGCACCAATAATATAATAGAAATAATAGGATAAAAATGTATAAAATGTCAATGCCAAAAATGTCTGTTTATGAGTGAAAAAAAAGATACATTCTGCAATAAAAATGTTTGCATCTACAAACTGTATGTAAACATAACTCAAACAAACATGAACAACCTGTAAATTCATGAGAAAAATAAGTGCTTTAGCTTTAGTTTATCATTTATACACGTCAGTGATGCGTGGGTCGACCCGCAACCAACCATTTTTTAAAATAGCCTGCCCGCAACTTGACCGCAAGAAATATTTTTGAAAAGGATGCACCTAACCCACTTCTCGAACCATGTTTTTAAGAAGTAGTGAATGGCTTTGCTCATATACCTGCATTTATTTCTGTGTTAAAATCCCATGTCATTGCTTGTATGTTAATATGTTGAGAAAATATTTTTGTCCTGCTTCATCATTCTAAAGTTATCAACGCTAACGCAGCATCTAAACCAGGGGTCAACAACCTGTAACACCCAAAGAGACATGGAAAAGCAAACATTGGGAGTCGCTCATCATTTTTAAAAACCTCAGTGAATGTGTCCCAAACCTTACTTTTTTTGTTTGTATGTTTCCAGATTTTCCACTCTGTCAATTTTATTTTCCCTCTTGCTCCGTCCGAACCGTAGGATACTGACGACTTTGTACGTCACCTTCACGGAAATTCAGTCAATAAAGTATATGTATTAATAATAGAAAAGTTTACCTAATATTTAAATTACAATGATTCACCAAATGATTTTAATGTTTATCTCAAACGACCCAACCGACCGCAAGCCGAATATCATTAAAAATATTTTTCAATGATACGTAACTGCAGATGACCGTGGGTGACCGCAGGTGCCTGGTCACTTCAGGTCAGCCCGCACATCACTGATACACGTGTATCACAACTTATAGATCACAGTAGATCGAGGTTGAATATTGGTAAAATATATTTCAGTTTATTTACGTCCTCCCAAGGAGGTATTCAATTTGAGTCCATTTGTTTCTGTCTGTCTGTTTGTCCGTCTGACTTTCAGCCAGATTACGCAAAAAGTTCTGAACTGATTTTGATGAACCTTTCAGGAATGATAGATGATGGGTTAAGGAAAAACCCATTAGATTTTGAGCAATGACGGTCAAAGGTCAAGGTCACACTAAAGGTCAACAGTTAAAAGATAAGAATTTGGCGGGGTTTTTTTCATTCACATCATCTCCCCTCGAGACATCAGATGGGTCAACACCTATGTCACGTTTTGACGCCATATCAAGTCTTGGTGGAGGTTTGCTGTTTCCGACTACCTTCTTCAAATTTTTTTGGTAAACAGCTATTTTTTTTCTTTTGTTTGTTTGTTTTTTACACTAAAACAAAAAGAACAATTAGGTTAAGGTTGTTTTTCATTATTTGCAGTTTATTATAAAAGTATTTTACTATTGAATTCAATCAATTTTATTTGTAGAGCCCTAAATCACAACAGCGTCATCTCACAGGTATTTACAGGGTTGACTGGAGAGAACAATCAATCACAGAAGATTTTCTTTTGTGCATCGTGCACTGGCATGGATAGGGGCCCACTGGCATTGAGAGTGTACAGGGCCCAGAATTTGGTGCTACGCCCCTGCATATACGAACTCAGACAGAATGCATAAAGACATGATATTTGAATTAAAGGGACACAATGTCAGTATTAAAAGATGAAAGTCACCGTCACAGGCTGAGTGTGAAGCATGAAATGACTCATTCATGAAGTAATGAACACAGCAAATTGTTCACATAAGTTTAGAAATTAACACAGAATGTTGCGACTGTAATTTTGGAGCGCATCGCGTCTGGAAAAATAGTGCTGTTGCTCAGAGCTGTGCCAAGTGCTTTCAAAGGTCAGACTGATCTGAAAGTGGATTATACAAACAGTGTGTCGGCTGCTCATTATGGAGAGAAACACTGATTTATCTGATAAACATTTAGTGTAGGACAGCGGGAGTGAAATGACACAGAATGTATGTGAATTAATAGACCCAAAATGTCACATTGTTGAAAATGCTATCAAACTTGCGCTGGAGTCTTAGAACTAGTTCTGGCATCCCTGGTTGTTCCCTTGGCACTTGGAGGTAGGCCATCAAAGGTTTTTGTTTTCTCTTAAATATACTCAAATACATGTAAATTTAATAAATTATGGAATTAAACATGGTATAAAAATAACATTATAGGAGCAGGATTCCATTATAAGCCAGCCAAGAATAGAATTCCAACTGGGCTGGCCAGATTCTGAAGCCAGATTCTGTTTTGGGCCTATATACATACACACACACACACACACACACATATATAATATATATATATATATATATATATATATATATATATATATATATATATATATATACTATATATATATTTCTGTATGAAATATGTGTTAAAAGAAAATGTAAATTTAGATTTTAGCCCGTCAAACCACCACAGTGGGTTTTACCTGTGAGAGCATGGATTCTGTCGTTGTCAGGGACGGAAGAGTTGATCCATGTCTGGGTGAGAATGAGGATGCAGCAGTCTGGTGGGTCATGTTTGGTGTTTAATTCCAGCTTCGGGTAGTGAGCGTACGTTGGTGATGGAAGTGGCAGTAGAAACGGGTTAGCTCTTAGCTTAGCCACCATCTACTTCCTCCCACAGATGCGGAGGCATCGGAGGTGTAGAATGGTCCGCATCCAAGAGTCCAACGGTCAGAGTCCAAGTTTTTAACAGTTTTCCTTAAGCTGATGATAGTCTGCCCATCAGATACTCTTCTTGCACTGTTTAGCTGAACTTTTGATACTAAAATCGCTGGTCTAGGTGGAGAAATGTCTGTTACCAGGAGAAACAGCAGCAGGTCTGTGATGACTGAGGGTCAAAGAGTAACAAAAAAGCATCATGGGTAACTCCCTCATAGCCAATGGGATGCTACGTACGTGACGTATAGAAATGTACTGTAGTTTTGTCTAGGAGGTTTCAGTTTCTTTTCGTATTCAGAGCCGAAAAATTAAGGTAAAGGTGTGGCATATATGTGACCAAATCAAATATATTTTCTAAACACTAACTCTCTTTTAAGGTCTTTCTTTTTTGAATATTCTTGAAGCTTTTCAGATTTGTCCTGGTTAAGTATTATTTTGTCCATGGAAAACAAAATGCAGTTTTACTTTATTACAATTGATTAGTTGTATTTTATTACTTTTACTTCAGTAAAGGAGTTCAATCAATACTTCTACTTTTACTCAAGTATTTTTTCACACTTGTAGCTGTACTTCTACTTACTGTAAGTACAGAATGTGAGTATGTTGACCACCTCTGGGTCTATAGATCTCAGTATACAGTTGTGTTGGCACTTACTTCACACAGTGAGTTTTCTCTCCAAAAATCTTGTTGGAAACACACTTTCTGATGAAAAAGGTTTCTGTACCAACTGTCTGACAAAGCAGATAAAACATCCATCAAACATCATCACAGATATTAAAGGCTCCACTAAAACATTTAAACATCCTTTCACAAAGACATCAAAGACTGGAAAGACATTTGCATACTTTTAAGAAGGGGAACCCACCATGAAAAGAAAGAAGGTGCTGCTTTACTTTTATTTCTGGGAGAATAAATGTTCTTAGGTTTGCAAATATGTGTTAATGAAGAGTATGCTGAAAAGAAATGTTGGAAAGTGACAATTCTGATTCACTTTAAATTAAGTGGCAGCCATGGCTCAGTTGGTTGAGCGGGTCGTCCAGTAACCGAAGGGTTGGTGGTTTGAATCCTCTTCAGTCTGTTGTGTCTTTGGGCAAAGACTCTTCACCCTCCTGCCTCCAGTGTCACTCACACTGGTGTATGAATGTTTAGTGGTGGTCAGACTATAGGCACAAAATGTCTGCCACACTTCTGTCAGTCTGGAACATATGTGGTTTACTACCACTAGAGGGAGCATGTAAGAGTGAATGAATAATGGGTCACAAATGTAAAGTACTTTGAGTGGCCAAAAGAGCACTATAGAAATCCAATCAATTATTATTATTATTAATACATTGAAGCACTGGAATGAGCCAGCATGTTCACTCACTAAATGTGGCTTTTTATCTAATAAATTTGACTTTTTATCTCATAATTTATACTTTTTTTCTCATCATTGTGGCTTTTTATCTTAGAATAAAAAAAAAAAGTATAATAATTTTGACTTTATTTCATAATTTGGACTTTTTATCTCATAAATGTAGCTTTTTATTAAATAACTTTGACCTTTTATCAAATAATTTTTGATCACCATGAAGCTGGAAAAACTCTGCAGTCCATTTACCATTAGTTGCTGCTAGCTGCTAACAGTAGCGACTGTCAACAAACGTCTTGATGTGTCTAGGTAAACCATATTACAACAGTGTAAATGAACATTTAACGACAACCTAATGATATATAGCCTATCCCCCCCCCTCACCAAAAAAAATTGCTTTGGAACATAGCTCTGATGAAGTGGCCGCTGCAGATAAGGCCATTAGCATTAGCATTAGCATTAGCAGACACTGCTCCTCCCGACCTCAGACGCAGATTTCAAATCCACTTTTTACAGTGTTTTTCGGTGAGATTTTTCCATGTCTCACCTTTGTGGATGGCACAATTTGGTACTCTAAAAAAAAATATCTTTTCCCTCTCTCAGTTAGAATGATTGGTGCAGCCGTACACTTCACAAAACATAGACATTTTCCCAACGGTAAACTCACCTGGATTCACTTCCTGACCTCCATCTGAAAATCATGTGCTGACTATATAGCAATGTGATGTAACATATCAAATATGTGCATTTCTGTAAATGAGCGACAAATATTGTAATATTATCACATTACTATTACTGTACTCCTTTGTCACATGTTGCAAGTTTTGCTAAAATCCTGCAGTCCTAGTCTGTATTACATGCACCAGAACACCACTGTTGGTCCTACCATTTCACTGAAAGCATTCTTCTGTGATAGTCTTAAACAGTCCCAAGCCAAGGATGAGCTGGAAACTAGTCATATGAGACACATTATAGTCCAGCAGTAGAACATTCAAGAAGGATGTGCTGCAGCATGAGTGACTGATGGAAGCAGGATGGGACACTTCCTCTGTGGGTACTAACATGTGTTGATATACCAGGCATAGCTCTAGGGAGTCTAGTTAAAATAATATACAAGAAACAGGGATGTTCTAGTTCTTTCTTATTGACAATTTTCCTCTTCATTTCTGGTGGGATTCTGCTGGGGGAAGAGATGATTTGGAATAATAAAATACTGTGAAACAAGGAAGGAAGTGGAAAATCAGACACACTGGCTGTGGGTGATGAACAGAAGTGGTCAAAGTAGCATTTTCTGGACTGTAAGGTGCACTTTAAAGGCTTTAATTTTCTCCAAAAACCACAGTGTGTTTAGTGACTTGGAATTTTTTACTTTTTATCTCATAATTTTGGCTTTTAATCTCATAATTTTCATTTTTTTATCAAATAATTTTGACTTTTATCTAATAATTTTGAGTTTTATCTAATAATTTTGACTTTTTATTTCATGATTTTAACTTCACATTATGTGCCTTATAGTTCAGTGTGCCTTACAGTGTGGAAAACACAGTAACCCTCAACTTTAATACATCTATATCATCAATAAATCAAATAGGAAAACACCAGATTTTCACTTAAACATACAATAATAAGACACTTGTAGGTCGGCGGTAGTAGGACTGACAGAACCTTACAAACCTATTAGTGTATGAATATGTGTGTGTGTGTGTGTCTGTGTGTGTGTGTGAATGGGTGAATGTGAGGCTAATGCAAAGCGCTTTGAGCACCATGAAGCTGGAAAACCACTATATAAGTGCAGTCCATTTACCATTAGTCGCTGCTAGCAGTAAATCATGCAGTAAATCATAATTTTGAATTTTTTATCTCATAATTTGTGCTTTTTATGTCAGAAATTAAATTTTTCTCTAATAATTTTTATCTACTGATTTTGACTTCACTTAATGTGCCTTATAACCCAGTGCAACTTATATATGAATAATCTAAAAACTAAACAATTTTTTGACAGTGTGCCTTATAATGTGGAAAGTACGGTACTCCCATTATATACTGCAGTAGAAGTACAGCTACTGGTGTGAAAAAAATACTAGTATAAGTAGAAATACTGATTCAACTCCTTTTCTGAAGTAAAAGTAAAAAAAAGTACAACTTCTCAATTGTAATAAAGTAAAAAGTAAAAGTGCATTTATATTTTATTTAATCATGAATAAAATGCTGAAATACCCAAGAACAATCAGAAAAGTTTCAAAAGTATCAAAAAATAAATCCCTTAAAAGTGAATTTCTCTGTAGATAATGTGTTTGGTGAGGCCGCAGTTACTCAGTTTTGTGGGTATGGACAGAAAATTTAGGAAAAATGTAGGGAAAAAGTCACATTTGAAATAAACAGCTATCATTGTGAGATAAAAAATAAGTCATAAATTTGTGATAAAAATGCATAATTACGAGATAAAATGTCAAAATTGTGAGACAAATCAAAATTATTAGAGAAAGTCATATATACAAGATAAGAAAGAGAGCTGAAATATGGAGATAAAATGGCAAATTTGATTTAAAAAGTCATAATTATCATATAGAAAGTCACACAGATTTTCCCTCTGAAGCATTAGTTAGTGTTTTAGCATTTTAGCGTTCTGTCTATTTTGAAAAAGTAGAGAATGTTCTAAAAAAAAAGTACAGATATTTATATAAATGTAAAGAGTATAAAGTACAAATATTTACATAAATGTAAAGAGTATAAAGTACATATATTTACATAAATGTAAAGAGTATAAAGTACAAATATTTATATAAATGTAAAGAGTATAAAGTACAGATATTTATATAAATGTAAAGAGTATAAAGTACAAATATTTATATAAATGTAAAGAGTATAAAGTACAGATATTTATATAAATGTAAAGAGTATAAAGTACATATATTTACATAAATGTAAAGAGTATAAAGTACAAATATTTATATAAATGTAAAGAGTATAAAGTACAAATATTTATATAAATGTAAAGAGTATAAAGTACAGATATTTATATAAATGTAAAGAGTATAAAGTACAGATATTTATATAAATGTAAAGAGTATAAAGTACATATATTTATATAAATGTAAAGAGTATAAAGTACAGATATTTATATAAATGTAAAGAGTATAAAGTACATATATTTACATAAATGTAAAGAGTATAAAGTACATATATTTACATAAATGTAAAGAGTATAAAGTACATATATTTATATAAATGTAAAGAGTATAAAGTACATATATTTACATAAATGTAAAGAGTATAAAGTACATATATTTACATAAATGTAAAGAGTATAAAGTACAGATATTTCTTTAAAAATGTAAAAAGTACAAATATTTAAATAAATGTAAAGAGTATAAACAACAAATATTTATATAAATGTAAAGAGTATAAAGTACAAATATTTATATAAAAATGTAAAAAGTATAAAGTACAGATATTTCTGTAAAAATGTAGGGAGTAAAAGTAAAAAGTCGCCTGAAAACTAAATACTCAAATGAAGTACAGATACCTAAAAAAATCTACTTAAGTACAGTAATGAAGTACTTCTTCTTCTTCATTTGTGGTGGGAGTCTGCTGGGGGAAGAGATGATTTGGAATAGTAAAATAAAGTTAAAAAAAAAAAAAAAAAAAAAAGGAAGGAAGTGGAAAATCAGACACACTGGCTGTGGGTGATGAATGTCTCCTACAGTTCATCCCAGGAGGGTGGGGGGGTGAGGGGTGGGGGGGTAAGAGGAGGAAGAGGAGGTTTGTCTGAATCAACATGTTTCTTAAGAGGGATGTGAGAAACTGGGACGGTGGTGGCATCACTGATGTCCCTGGGCTCCATGTGCTACAATCACACACACACACACACACACACACACACACACACACACACACACACACGAGCAGACATGCAAGCTCCAACAAACACACATTTACACATGCAGAGATTCTCTCCACCCTTAGGGAGCCCCGCTTTCAAAGTGCTTTCAAATGGTATGGTGCAAAATCTCCATACATTATAGTCAGAATTGATATAAAAAGGCTGTATTTGCATATATGTAATCACATAGGGACCAAATACAGCACACAGAATATTCAAGTGGCTTGACTTGTTAATCCCTCTGACACACACACACTCCCTGCAGTTTACAAACATGCACACACACACACACACACACTCGCGCACAATTCACACATTTAATCACGCATCGTCCAGGAGAGCCGTCCTATTATATAGAGGTGTCACCTTAAAGCAGGGCTATGTCTGATTTGATCTCCTGTAAATAATAGCAGCTCCAACAACTCCAATTTGTTTTGTCTTTGTTTTAGCAGGAAAAAAAACATGCTTCCTTTTATTAACTATCCAAATGAAAAAGATGTGAATATTCCCCCAAAAAAACATTAATTTCTAAAGCAAAATAGGTGTCATTTTTAACAATATTCTGCTTCAGTTTATCATTAGTCCATGTGTTTTATTATGGATCAGTTCTATAAAGACACTAAACTATTAGTAACAAAAGCAGAAAATGGTTCAAATTTGAGACATGTCAGGTTGTTCATATTTGTTCAAATTATTCACATTTTATTGTTACAGGATAGTTTGTAAATGTTAATATTTTCATCATTTAATGTTAGTTTTTTTATTAAAACAAGAGACACACATTTGAAGTTGTCATCATTTATAGACAGAGAAAAAACTGAGAGGAAATATAATCTTTTTTAACTCATCTGGACGAAGTTAGAATGAGTTATTACCATCGTGCGTCATCCGTCCGTCAGCGTTCACTAAAATCACTTCTCCACCCTCAATTCTGATTATTTCATTAGACAGATCGAAGCATTATGCACAAAACGTACCACTTGTTTTGGCAAAATTTAAAATTGTTCTTTTTTCACTTATTTTTATTTGAGCTGTTCATCTTTAAAAAAAATAAACAAATAAAATACAGAACAAAAGAAACAAAAAACAAAATAAGGATTTCAGAGCCACCACTCAAAATTAAAAAAAAAAAAAAAAAGATGTATATTTTTACAGTCTGTCACTAAAATCATTTCTCCTCACTCAGTTCAGTTCATCGGATTTCAATTCTGGTTTAATGATCTATTGAATGACTCCTCTTTGTTAATAGCAAGACATCACACCTGTGAGGTTTGGATGAGCACAGGGATATTGGCACTTTTTTTTTAGCTTATCATGCTCTTCAGCCCAGGGGCCGTATTGGAACATGTGGCGGGCTGCATTTTGGCCCCCGAGCCGCATGTTTGAGTTCCTTGGTTTAGAGTGTTAAATCGTGTGATGTTTATGAATTGCATGTGAGCCTAACAATCTGAGCCATTTGATTGGCGTTTGAATATTTTTTGGGGAAAGTGATGCTAGGTCTATTAGGTGTCTGATTGCATTAAATATGCAAATGAGGCCCAGCTGGAGCCAATCCTGAGGCACCTGTGGGTCCTCGAAGCCCTGTCGTGACAAAACTAGAAAGACGTGTGATTTTAATGATGTGCTCCAAAGACAGAAAGAGATTCTCATTCATTAAAATTAATCTGTAAAACACACTTTTTTATGTTTATTAAAGTACATTTTAGAAAGAGGAATACCTAGGGAGAGATGAATTCACTTTAATCTCATGTAGATGGGTTAAGATTCTAAACGTGTCCCTATTGTAAAAATGGAAATGAACTGTGCATTTGAAAATACAGCCTGTGTATGATTATGCTCTGTTGGAAACAGTTCAGGTGAATATGTAAGACAAAAATAATTAAAAGGTACTTTATGTGGATGTGTTTCCATGTAGAGTTGAGGTGGGCACTTCATTAGAAGTCATCAAACTCACACTGTTCACAGTTCCTTTTCCTGCCAGTAAATACATGGTGTAAAGCCCAGTTTAAAGCTAAGGCTCACTATGAGATGGACTGGAAGTCAACACACTCCTGCACTCTGACCAATACACAAGAAAATACATGCACCTCTGCTGAACACTCTGTCATTCTAACTGAAACCATTCATAAAAAATATAATAATAATAATAATAATAATAATAATAATAATAATAATAATAATAATAATAATAATAATAATAATAATAATAATAATAATAATAATAATAATAATAATGACCCTTGATTTTAGGTGTATTAAAGCCTAAAATACTTTTTTGTGTGCTCACTTTATAGAATTGACATTTGACCTTTATTTTGGGGTACCGTCATTTATAAATCACGCACGCACAGACAGACAGACAGACAGATAGACAGATAGACAGATAGATAGATAGATAGATAGATAGATAGATAGATAGATAGATAGATAGATAGATAGATAGATAGATAGATAGATAGATAGATAGATAGATAGATAGATAGACAGACAGACAGACAGACAGACAGACAGACAGACAGACAGACAGATAGATAGATAGATAGATAGATAGATAGATAGATAGATAGATAGATAGATAGATAGATAGATAGATAGATAGATAGATAGATAGATAGATAGATAGATAGATAGATAGATAGATAGATAGATAGATAGATAGATAGATAGATAGATAGCTAGGGGCCTAATGCAGCTACAGTGGGTGAAGGTGGGGTACACCCTGTATGAATGTCCAGTTCATTTCAGGGCTGAACATATATAGACAAACAATCACTCTCATATTCTCACCTATGGGTGATTTAGATTAACCAATTAAGTGCATGTGTTTGGATGGTGGGAGGAAACTGGAGTACCTGGAGAAAACCCACACAGACACAGAAAGATATATATATATATATATATATATATACAATTGATTGAATTGAAACGATCATCAGTGGAACATGTAGACATCTATGAATATCTTGGGACTATTATTGACAGTAAACGTACTTTTGTGGCACATTGTCATGGTATAAAAAGGCTAACCTGTATACTGCCCAAGGAAACTGTCATCCTTTTACATTGACAGGAAGCAGCTTACAATGTTTTACAGATGTTTTATAGAGACTATAATTTCTATTAGCCTGGTTCAACAATCTAGCCCTGAAAATAAAAACAGTCAGATTGTGAGGTGGGCCAGTGAGATAATTGTAGAGGAACAGCTGAACGCAGAATCACTTTACAAAGGTTGATTACAGAGACTAACGGCGTCCATCTTTAATGATGCATCCCATCCACTATTCAGGTCGTAGGTTCAAAATGTCTGCGTGCAGGACCAAAAGGTATAGATGCAGTCTTGTCCCGTCGATGATTAAAGTACTGAACAGCACATAAGGGCAGCCCTATGGTAATTTCTTTTTACATCCTGTCTGGAACACTTGTGTTAGTTACCTGTGTTTTTGGCCTGTGTCTTATGTTCTGTTGTTTGGTGTATGTTTTTACTTCACTTTTACATGCAACCAAATCTACCTTCGAGTACATATAAAGTTACCTTACCATATCTGGATAAAAGAACAATGTCTTTATTATCCATGAACATATTTGACTGAAAATCACTTAGAACATTTCATTTCAGAAAATCATACAAAATTACATACAAATCTTTATGTTATAGTTATGAATTCTGAAAAGTTGATGAACATAAGGTTGAATGGACGACTACAAATGAAATGTGGTTCAACAGGTGACAATTAAGTATCAATATTTTCTGAGTTTCTGGGAATTGTACATGTATTAATATGAAATGATTAAAATAGCTAAAACAAAAAAAACAGGTTTAGTCTACTTAGAAATATTTGTTCATTGGTGATTTATGTGTGTTTTACTCATGCATGTGACCCAACATGTGCTCTTGTCTCCTGTACTTCCTTGCTGCATCACATGACATCAGAATTTTAAATAATCTTTGATTGTATTGGTTAGACAGGATTTTAGGTGATAAATGTAGGCTACAATATGATTGGTTAGAGGCTGGTGTTATTTTTTAAAGCTGTTTTTAAGCATTATTTATACATGATATAGTCCCATAGAGGGTTAAATCAAATTGTTAGCATTAACGGTAGCCAGACAGGGGCTGTTTCTCAGTCTGAATTCTTGTCCGTACTTGTGTTCTCGTGTCCCTCTGCAATAGCCTACCCGTGCTCGAGACCTATAGCAGCAGTAATTCTAATGTGCTACCGTAGTAGTCTACTTATGGTCAATCTAACTTTTGGCTAGATTTCCTTGAAACTGGGCGACGAATCACGGTGAAGTATAGAGTCAGAGGACAGATGTAACAAAATGATTTTGCAATGATTCAGAGAGAAACAACTGGAAACAACTATAGAAGAACAACAACAGGTGGTGATTTCCTTTGATCAAAGATAAGTGAAGAATACGAGAAAACAGCAGCAATCTTTAAATTCTTTTTACAGAAGTGGCAAGTCGTTAAGATCCATCATCCCTACTTTTGTTTAGTCATTCGTAACTTTCTCCGGACTCCTCTGTGAACTTTCCGACGTCTATCTACATCATCCTAAAGATTACGCTGATTGGTTTTTGTACCGTCCTATTGCATACAGAGGGATTTGAAAGAAAACATTTTAGCCCCGCCTCCCCTGCCTATGAAGCACCACTAGACCCATACAGGTAATGAATAGGGATAGCGTGGCTAGGCTACCTCTGAAACATCATCAGTTGGAGCCCAAGGTCCGTCCACATATTGTCCACACCATTTGAAATTCCCAGAAGTGTTCTTGACACGCCTATTTTATCCAGGATGTATCAGGTAGTGACTTGTGTTGACTTGGGGCAGCCTCCTATCCCAGAATGCATTTGGTACCAACCATGGTGAGGAGCAGGCCCACAACTGTAAGTTAAATGTATGGAAATACTACGTATTTTAGTATTATGGAATGCAATATTATGTGAGAAAGTGGATGTTAAAACTTTAAGTCTCTGGTCAATTAATCATGATAGTATGTAGTTTTAAATTTGCTCAGAAATTTTCCGAGATGTGCCATCCTGATAAGGGGACGCCAGCTGAGTAGGTGATGTAATCAAGTACACTGCTGTCCTAATTGCAGATTAACTGTCCAGCATCCTCCCATCCTTCAGAGACTGTACTTTGAAGTCCAACTTGCTAAGTCCGAACTGCCAAAGTACGTAAGTCCAAACCTGGCGGACTAAGCATTGAGAAATGACCCTACAGGATGTACCTGGGAAACAGCTCATCGTAACAGTTGCTACAGCCTTTAAAGGTATCATTCCATTTTTATTTCATTGCTGTGTTTTCCATTGTTACTGAATGCACTGTGCATTGGTTCTGTTTAAAAAAAACATGTGGGTTGCTTTGTTTCCAGCTGTTTTTGGAAGGTACAAAATGACTTGAGGTGGGCAGACTTAACCCCACGTGGGTGACGCCAATGTCCACATGACATAATGTGAACAGACTTTTTCTGAGTGGCTCATTTCTCTGTGTTGTTTTCTATGAATGGGAAACACAGCCAGTGGATGTGACATACCACTTTAAAACACAGCATGTGTTGGTAACTTGGGGTGACCCATCAGACTCCAAAAGAAGCGTGGAAAAGTGGTTATCAGCGGAATGACACCTTTAAATAGAATGAATAAACATATATAATCTGAAGATATTGAAATGGATTTGCCAATGTTTTAAACCTCTGAACTGGATAAAGTGAAAGACTACAGCTCACTTGTTCGTTTGATTGAGTGGACTGGGATCCTCTCTGGTGTTAATTTATTTCTCTGATCTGCAATCAAATAAAACACATTTGAGATGAAAAGTTTGCAATCAAAAGTGAAAGCACCACATGCCCAAAAAAATAATAAATCAAAGCAAAACTACTTGCAGTCCAATGAGCTGGAGCTCAAACACAAATTGTTAGAAATTTCTTTTCAGTAAAAACAAATAAAACAATAAACAAACATTTGTCATTTCTGATGTACTTCTGTAATTCCTTTGCTCGGTCTCTAACACATCACAAAAACTTATGGACCCACATGCAGGACTTGGAGACATGGACTCAGTTATAAAGTGTTTATTAAAGGAGTCATTCCAAGGTTATTTAATTAATATTACTGTGTTCTCCATTGTTATTGTTGGTTCTATTCATAAAAAACGTCTGGTTTGCTTTGCTTCCCGCTGTTTTTTCATGGTAGAAAAATGACTTGAGTTTACCGGTACTTCCTCAAATATGTCCATGATGCGATGATGAGGCGTCTCTGATTGGCTCAGAATGTGTGAATGAACACTCCCCCTCCCCTCTCACTCTCTGTATGTGATTACCTTTACCAGAGTAGCATCCAGCTAGGTTTTGTTCCGTTGCTTGTTCTGAAAACATGTAGGGGAATACAGAGAGAACATGAACCAGTTTGCTCTGCCATTTTTTTCAAGTTTGTGCAGCAGCAACTGTGGTGCGATATTTTCTCTCGTAGATGCTAATTGTAATGCTACTTCAGATATGCTTTTTCTGGGTCCCTCGTTCCTCTCGTTGTTTTCTGTGAATGCGGTATGCAGCCAGTGGAGGTGACAAACCACTTCCAAAGGCAGCATGTCCCAAGCATCCCCTGTCCTTAGACCCTCCTTCTCGGCAAGAAAAAAAGTCAAACCCAGTGGGAAAAAAAAGAACATTTGTGGAGAACCACTCTTAAGGACAGATCTGCTCCCATGGATGGACAGGCTACAGATGAATGTCCATCTGTAGATAAAGGAGGGGAGGCAGGTCCATCAGGTGAGGGTAAAGGGGGATGTCTGGGGTCACAGAGATCCTGTTGTCTATGGCTCCTTATGCGGAAACAGACTTGGTATGTAAGATAGGTTTAAGAAGTTACAATGACATGAGAGAGAGAGAGAGAGGGAGGGAGAGAGAGAGAGAGAGAGAGAGAGAGAATGATCAACGGTGGTGAGGGTAGTAATCTTAGGAGTTCTGTTATACACCTAAAAAGATGTCAATGAAAAGACTTGTTATTTTAAAATATGCTGTATTTTACCATTTTGAAAAGACTTTAAAGAGTATGTGTCTAATCAGAAAATTCCAGATTCTTTATAAGACTGTAATAATAAAACGACTAAAACATCTCAAATTCTCCTTCCCATATTTGTTTCTTTGCAGCTTACTGTCTCATTCATGTTGATTTTATTTGACTCAGAAAAAAATAGAAAAAGAAACCATTTGTAATTTTACAAACATTTCCCACCAGCCAAAAATGGACTGAGAGAATTGGCAAGAATTATTGTCATCGTTGAGAAAGCAGGCATCAATTTACTGGTAAATATTAAACTGCTGGACTCAATTTATTCCTCATAATTGCAGCCAAATGCCCCGAGGACTGACTATTTGAAATGAACTCTTTTGGGGTCTATGGTAAATTTTTAGATCCTTGTGTCCTTTTCTTTTGAGAACTTAGTTTTTTGAGGTAACATTTGGGAAATAATATGTCAATCAATCAAATTTTATTTATATAGCGCTTTTCATCAGTCAGACACTCCAGGCCTTCAACTCTTTACTGGTGTTGGGGACAGGTGGTGGTGATTTGGGGCAGGGGGGATTGGGTTTGTGGTGGGGACTGGCAGTGTTTGTGATTTGTGGTGGGGACTGGTGCTGTGCGTGGTTCATTGGGGGGGTTGGGGTGGTGGGGGTAGGTGGTGTTTGTTGTTCGTGGGGGGGTGGGTTTGTGGTGGGGGTAGATAGTATTGGGGGCATGGCTCTAGTGAAGAAGGAAAATAGAATAGTTGGTAGAGGAACAGGGAAGGTGAAGGAGTTAATTTCAGGAGGAAGAAAGACAGACAAGACAAAGACAAAATATCCTCATATTCATGATAACACAGTGACCTTTGAACTCTGGGTAATCATAGAAGTCATGAAGGTCTGATGATACAGGAAGAGCAAGTAAAGAAGGAAATGACTTGGAGGAGACAGACTAAGAATGACAGGTGGGGACAGGAGAGCAGGAGATAAAGAATGGACGATAAGGGAGACCAAAGACACCTGGAGGGTCGAGACCAGGGGTCTCAAACATGTGGCCCTGGGGCCAAATGTGGGCCGCCAACAGTTCTAATCCAGCCTGTGGGATGAAGAGCACAATAACCTATGATATGACTCCATATTTTCTTCTCAGTGTTTTTCTTTTTTGCCTATAAATGATGTAAAAAAAAATGTTGTCATTGTTTTACTGCAAAAAATAATATTAAATTATGAAAATGTTTACATTTACAAATTATCCTGTAAAAATAAAATAATACTTGTTTTTCTGACGAAATTTCAGTGTCTTTTCAGGTTATTCAGAGTTGGGTTTTTTTGGTGGATAGTTTAAAAAAGTAGTTATTTTCCTAATTTAATGGGGTTTTTTTGCTCTAAAGTGCAGACATGCATTTTGAATTGTCATTATTTATCGGTCATTATGCTATTGTTCATTCAATTATGAAAATATTGACATTTACAAACTATCCTGTAACAATAAAATGTAAACAACCTGCCATGTCTAAAGTAAATTAGACACAATTTGAACCATTTTCTGCTTCTGTTACTAAGAATTTCATGTCTTTGTAGAACTGATCCATAATAAAAACACATGGACTAATGAGAAACTGAAGCAGAATATTAAGATAAGATATGATACGATAAAATAATCCTTTATTAGTCCCACAGTGGGGAAATTCCCATAGTTACAGCAGCAGAATGGACACTCAGAATGAGAAGCGTGATTTATAGTGAAAAAGAAACAGACAATAAATAACAAGAAATATAAAGCAGAACATAAGAACTATAAGAAATAAAATATGTACAAAAGTGTAAAGTGAGGTACAGTTGCCAGTGTATGTGCAATAAAGTACAGTCATGGATGTTCAAATGAAGTACATTTATGTAGGGTGTGTTAAAATAAGTAAGTAAAATTACTTACTTATTTTACTGGTCCAGCGTATTGGAGATAAAATTTTGTTAAATGTGGCTTCTGAAGAAAATGAGTTTGAGACCCCTGTTCCAGACTCTGCCTAATAAACAAGGAGAGAATGAGGGGGGGAGTGAAAGAAAGGCAAAAAAAATAAACAGGGAAATTCAAAGGAACAGACAGAGAAAATAAGAGGCTATAAAAAAAAGAAGCTTTTATAATGTCTGTGCTCACATCATTTGCCTCAAAGTGAAAATCTATTCATCTCTCTTCTCAGTCTGGTTGATTCCTTTCAATGTAGTACAATTTGTCCCCAGCCATCAATAAACAGCTGCTGCCATGTGTGTTTTTATCGTCCAAAAACTACCCTACCTAGATCCTTTGATAAGATTTGAGTTTTTAGATGAAAACAAGAGCCATGTTTAGAAACGCCCCCTGTCTCACTTCCCCTTCTTGTCACATAGACTACATTCACACATTTTTATTTTTTTTTTGTTAAAATCATTTTTTTTTGTGCGCCCGTTCATATTCCACGTTAAATGCGAACGGAATGCATCTCTGAAGTGACCTTGCATGCGCAAGATGATGAATGAGGAAATACAGCATAGTACGCAACATATGTGGAAGGCTAAGACACTAGTGGTTGCTATGGGCAACAGCGTAGTATCGATGTGCAGGAAAGAGGGGGAAAAAGTCAAGATTTAAGATTAATAAATGTATAAAGCAGAGGCAAAAGCAAGAGGTTCATATAGAGAGAAGATGAATGAAGTGACTGAAGGGTTTTGGAGAAGATCAGAGATATGAAGGATACATCTCTAGCTGCGTTTCCATTAGTTTTTCACAAAACAATAGCAATATTCCTAAAATTTCAACAGTGTATATTTGCGCTTTGAACGTATTTCTATTTACGGTTGTTCTAGGCAGGAGTGTCGTAACTCTCGTGAAATATTTCCCGGCTAGAAGAGTGACCTGTTGTGTCTAGGTGTCGTTATGGGAACAGCGACTGTGGTTGCCCTGTCAGTTTTCAACAGGAGATGCAGACGATGGTTCATAGGCCAAGCCCTTATGTGTGGAAAAGGACGTGAATCACAGATTTCTGGGAGAGGATAGTGAATGATGAATTCACCGCCGAGCTGTGGATCCAAAATTTCAGAATGACTAGAGCTACATTCAATGATAAGTGACGCTATTGAGCCTCTTGTTGCACCCAACTTTTCATGCCCTTGGGTGCCACTGCCTACTCAAAAGTATGTTGCTATTGGCCTCTACAAACTTGCAAACTCTTCCGAGTAAAGAAAGAAAAAGAAGTGTTTCCATTGCGCTTTTGCGATATATTAGAATATCAAAATGTCTGAAAAACACCTCATGAAAGCGTAAAAAAAATTATCGATATTTGAGTGTTTTTTCAAAATGCAGGTGTTTTCATTACCAGTTTTTTTATAGTACTATTTACATTTAGTACATTTCCAAAGGTAATGTAAACGCAGCTACAGATACCAACTATTGGGATTCACCAGTAAAATCTACTTAAAGAGATAGTTGGGTAGTTTTTACATGAATCTGTATGGGATCAGCGTCTTTACCCTGGTGCACCCACAGTGACTGTGAGTCAAGTTCTGATCCGGATTAGGTCAAAGCAAAAGTAGTCCTGGCAGGTTTCCTGGGGTCAACAAAGTAAAACATGTTTCTTCTCAAAACAGTATGTGTTCGAATGAGTGATTTATTTGCAAAACTAAACCTTCATGGAACAAAAACTCACACCTTGTAATTGTTTGGAGTTACACAGCCACAAACACTGCTGAACAACTGATGAAAATAGTTTGCTAAGGCGCACAGCTGACAACACGCATTGTTCACTATTAAGATAAAGTAGCTCCAAGCAATTACGAGGTGTGAGTTTTTGTTCCGTGACGGTTTTGTTATGCAAATAAATCACTCATTCAAACACATACTGTTTTGAGAAGAAACACGTTTTACTTTATTGACCCCAGGGAACCTGCCGGAACTACTTTTGCTTTGACCAAAACTGGACCACAATGAGACTGACAGGACACTGTCGGGGTTAAGTTACTGTGGGTGCACCAGAGTAAAGACGCTCATACCATACAGATTCATGTGAAAAATACCAAACTATCCCTTTAAGTACAGTAAAGGAAGTACTTTTACTTAGCTACTTCCACCTCTGTAGAATACAATACTTTATTATTGTCATTAAACTAATGTAGAATGGAATTAAAAAGACAACTCTCTGTGTTGCATAATTGGTAAAAGTTCCAGGTCACAGTCACAAGTTCATAAGTTATTTCCTCTGTTGATCATTATTCTATAATTTACTATCTACATATTTATGATAGTATATGACCCTTATCGTTGATATTATGTTCAACGTTCAATATTGTCTTCAATCATGTTTCATCATTTTTTTTTATTTCATCTAAGGTGGAGCTGAGGTGGAGGTTACAGCTGCTAAAAATGTTTTCAAAATTGGTTTTGCTGCAGACCACAGATGGTGACTACTCGGTCATGAGTCACAGAGGAATTTTTTTTTCCACGTAATGCCAACATCGGGGCTCTACAGTATATGTCGTAAAGATTAGTGAGAAAATACCTATTGATTTAGTATTATTTTGGCTAAAAGTATTGATCTTGGTCCAGGGTTTCAAAACCCAAGACAGGGGTGGGGGTTGGTGGTGGTTATGTAGTGGCATCATTTGAACACGTTGGGTTAGGTATTTGATTCTCATATAACCACTTGTGTAACATTTCCATATTTGGGGTTTTATTCACCGTTATAAAGTCCATATCTGGTTTCATACATGCACCCAGGGTTAACCACACTGTCCTCCTTTAGGGACTGTCTCTGTTTTTCTTCCTGGAGTTTCTTCATCTCACTGTTTGCTGGTCATGACCCCTTTTTTAACTGCATATATCAGTCACTTCATATATATATATATATATATATATATAAAACAAAAATGTTCCTCTCGCCCCACGTGGGCGGTGTCTCCTTCAGGCTCGGGTCCTCTACCAGAGGCCTGGGAGCCTGAGGGTTCTGCGCAGGATCTTAGCTGTTCCTAGCAATGCGCTCTTTTGTACAGAGATCTCTGATGTTGTTCCTGGTATCTGCTGGAGCCATTCTCCCAGCTTGGGGGTCACTGCCCCTAATATATATATATATATATATATATATATATATATATATATATATATATATATATATATATGTATATATATATATATATATATGTATATATATATATATATATATGTATATATATATATATATATATATATATATATATATATATATATATATATATATATATATATATATATATATATATATGTATATATGTATGTATATATATATGATTATTTTAAGTAAATAAATACATTCAGCTCAATATGAAAAGGACCAGAACAGTCAAATAACAGTGAAAAGAGTCAAATTACATCCTGATAATGTTTACTCAGGATCGACCGATACATGTTTTTTAATGGTCGATATGAAATGATGATTTCCTGAAGCTGATATTTGGGGCCGATATGGATAAAAATAAAAAATAACAAATATTGCAGGTCTCAAGTTAAAAATAAATATTTAACAGTAACAAATAAAATAAAAAATAACTTGAGGTAGAACTTGTGACATTTTAAACAACCTGTAAAACAGAAAATACTTAATTATATTTAAAACAATTGCAAACATGTAACATTGTGCACATTACACTTTCTATATTTTAGGACAGACATTTTCACTTTGAAATTCAGTATTATGCATGATATTTTTATTTTGGACATTACTGGGTTATTAGAATGGGTCAAAATGCATACAATGCACAATTTTTTATATTTTTTATATAGTTTTTGTTTGAATTGTTAAAATGTATTTTATTTATTTATAATTATTATTTTCACTTTTTTTACATTAAAATCTGCAGCTTTCATTATTTGTTTTATTTTTTTTTAATCTTTTTTTAAGGTATTTAATTATTATTATTTTCACTTGTTTTACATTAAAATCTGCAGTTTTCATTATTTATGGTTAATTATTATCATATTTTACTGGTCTGACCCAATTGAGATCTAATTATTCTGTATGTAGAACCTGAATTACAATAATTTTTACACCATTAATATTTTCATTGTTATTCATCCTGCCGGCCAGAAGGGACCCTTAGGCAGGCCGCATTTAGCCCCCAGGCCTTATTTTTGACACATGTGCTTTAAAGCACAGTACTGTAGGTAATCCTCCCAGGACAGTCAGGCTGTGTTCAAAACCACAAACTACACACAGTACTTACATATTCATACTATTCATACTTTGTCCTGCCTATTCAGCGATCGGACAGTACACAAAGTGTTTACACAAAACTGCAGTTTTCATTATTATTTTTTTAACACATTTTTTTTTTAAAAAAAAGGTTTGCTTTTTTTTTTTTTTTTACAAAAAATTCTTTAAAATCTGCAGTTTTAATGATTTGTTTTATGTAAAATTATATTTATTTATGTATGCAAAAAATATTGCATATGTATCAGATTTAGTACCACATATGATATGATATCCTGGGTAAAAAAAAATGGGATTAGTGTTGTTCAGACTGTCTTTAACAGGTCAGGTGGAGGTCAAAGGTCAGATACAGACTGTCTTTAACAGAGCAGGTAGAGGTCAAAGGTCAGATACAGACTGTCTTTAACAGATCGGGTAGAGGTCAAAGGTCAGATACAGACTGTCTTTAACAGATCGGGTAGAGGTCAAAGGTCAGATACAGACTGTCTTTAACAGATCGGGTAGAGGTCAAAAGTCAGATACAGACTGTCTTTAACACCCAGACTATATCAATTGGCAGCAGTCTAATTGATTATCAGTATATAGTGTAAGTTTTGAACATATAGCATAGTTTTAAAAAAAAGCAAGATCTGGGCTCTAAAATGACTTGGTTTAGGGGACAGGAATCAGGAAATTAAAAAATAACAAACATAAAAACATGAGAACAACAGATTGTTTTCTTAGACAGAATTGCATATCTCCTGTGTGTTTCATTATTTTCACCACAAACACCTCCCTCAGGCTTCTGTTCATTTGACAACATAACCTTATTATATGAATTTCTGATCTCTAAGGGGTTACATTAACGTCTGTTGGTCTGTCTTGTACACTGCCCGCCCCCAAAAAAGTGGCACATGCAGTATTTGACTACACCACCTTTGGATTTGATTACATGAGACATTCACTTTGCATTTTGATTGCCATATAATGCTTATACGGTTTATTGTATTTTTTTTTTTACATCCATAGTTAATTCATTTTTGATTATTGATAATGATGATGATGATGATGATGATGATGATGATGATGATGATGACGATCAGACCACTGCATCAACTCTTCATCATCCTAAATTAGAATCTGGAGTTTTTGGAGGGTAATTTTAGTGTGAAGATGATATCTGATAGTCCCTGAAACACAGTGGTACCTCAATTTACGAAAATTAATTCATTCAAGAAGTGGTTTCATAGTGTGATGTTTTCATAAGTAGACTCACATTTTACATGTAACAAGACTGATTCATTCCAAGGCCCCCCAATACTACCCCATAATCCTTTTAAAAATGATAAAAGTATACACATTTTGTATGAAATATGTGTTAAAATTAAAAGGAAATTATTGAACGATTAAAATGAGCAAGACATGCAAATCATTTACATACCATTGTGATTGTTTTAATTGTTGTCACTGCTTCTTGCCTGTTTGGGTCCTTGTTTGTTGATGGACTGGGAATCACTTTATTTGGGCCCATGATGAATAACGAATAATAAAGTTGCAATGAGCACACTGGAAAAACTCACCAAACAACAGTAAAGATGCTTCCACACTGACCGCGATAAGAACTCTGTGAAGAATGAGGGTCAAAGACACACAAAAAGCATCATGGGTAACTCCCTCCTAGCCAATGGGAGGCCAGCGGGGTGTTGGGAGATAGCCAATGGGAGAGCAACTCTATCAAATGGCAAATAGGATGCTACGTACAAATGTATAGTAGCTACATATTTACATTTAGTACGTACGGTATTGTATTTACGTTTCATGTTTCGTAACTTAAATTTTCTTTCATATTCAGAGATGAAAATTTTACGTAAAGGTATTTCATAACTTGGATTATTCCTTAGTTGCCTCTTTCATAAATTGAGGTATTACTTTGTTTCCGTGCATTTTTTTATTGGGTATTCAGACTTTACATACAATTCTCTCAAAGGACACACAACCCAGTTATATTTTTTCCCCAATATAAGAACATCTCTTACAAAACACCCAACCCCACATATACATATACTGTGTATGGATAACAAAATAATCATAAAACACAGCATTGATAATATACCAGAAAACACACACACAAAACCACACAACAAAAATACATCGAACAAATAAGTAAAACTAACAAAATTTCAATAAGTTATAATAAATAAATAAATAATAATAATACAACCAAAAATTAACGTTTCATGTTTCGTAACTTGAAGATGAAAATTTTTCGTAAAGGTATTTCGTAACTTGGATTATTCGTTAGTTGGGTTTTTCGTAAATTGACGTATTACTGTATTCTGTCACAATCCTGATGACCCTGATCAATCCTGGTAGTGTCCCATCTGTTAAACATTACAGACATGAGAGGACACTGTGGTAGAATTTACAATGTCGGCAAGATGAAGGTGTGGCGCTAAGTTGTACAGTGTAGAGTTTCTGTACAACCTGACTGTAGAGTGACGGTCTCTGGAATATTTATTGCATTTATTGCATACAAGGATGGTTTCAAAGCAGACTGTTCTTGCCTTCCTCTTTGTCCTCTCTTCTGCCAGATGAATTTTTCTAGTGACCTTGACTCCATCGAGAAGGCTAATTGTAAGCTATGATTGTGATATTAAATTAATGTAAAGACAATGAGAAGACTCAAAGAGGTCTATTCACGTTTACAGCCTAGGCTAGAAATATAATTTGAGTAGAGTTAAACATTCTTACTTAATAATTATAATATAAAGTATTAGTTAAATAATTTAAGCTAACACAACACTTACTGTATCAAACATTATTAACCACTGGTGTATTTAACCACGGAAGGATCTGAACTATTAGCTTACCGTGGGATGCCCAGTGTTGTAATACTGCAACATAACATCTGGGTCTTTAAGGGTTAAAGGTCTGGACCTCTGGGGGTTAAAACGAGTGTCAGTCTCCTGGAGTTAAAACCATAGGTGGTGCATGTGCACCTTTTTTTTTTTTTTTTTTTTTTTTTTTTGAACGGGAAGTGTAGCTTAAAACATAAGACAATAAGAGTATGTGACTTGGTAACTGAGATGGAGAGACAAGAAAACCCTACGGTTGTATTTTTGTTCTTTTCTTTAACATCATTGGTAATTCCCAAATGAATTCTCTTTGATTTGAGCAGATTCAACTGACAACACGAGCTTCAGTGACTTAGTTCAACTTGGCTCTCGCTTCACATTTTGTCATATATTTTTAATGACAGTAAAGGTTGGAAAACATTCATAATGATCTGGATGTTTTTTTTTATTATTATTTATTTATTTATTTTGTCTTTAAATGAGAAGATGCTGTATGTTATATTTACTGGGATAAAACTGTCTATATTTCCATACACCTTGAAAATGATCAAAAACCTTTACTTTGGATCTTGAATGAAGAAACATTTTCATACAAATGTTGAAGGCAAACGTCTTCATACACCTTTAATGTTTCATTTATTTCATTTATTTATTCATTCCATTCTCAATTTTAAAGGAGCAGGATGAAGAAAAGTTCTAATACCTCCTCCTGCTCCTTTATTAAAACATGCGCTCCATCACAGTCACCATTACAGCAAAAAGTAAAAAAAAACATTTTACGTAACAATCAACTAACAACTAAACCCAAAGTCATAATCAAAACTAATTCATTTCTCCACTCTCTCCTTATACATCCTCTTAAAAGAAACAATTTTATTGCCAAACAATTTGTTTTCCAGTTATTTTTTCCAGTTCTTTTGATGCTTAAAATGAATTAAACCTCCTTCTATGTTGTTCAACCTGTAAGATGAAATAACAATTAGAAGATAAAAACATGTAACTGTGAAAAAAACACAAACAAAAAAAAGAAATAAAAAGCCAACATTTCTAAAAATGAAAATTTTAGATTTTAGATTAAAAAGTCAAAATAATCATTACAAATATCCTAATTGTGCATTTCATTGCATTTATTTATTCATTCCAAACAAACAATTCCACATTCTGACACTAAAAACAGAAATAAACATTTGTTTTTCTACTCATTCTCACCTTTGGCAGGTCGGCCATTGACCAGACAGGGTTAGGGTCCCGGTTTTCCCGTGTGTCAGTCCGGGCCTGGTCTAAAGTAAAGACAATATTTTATTGATCTGATCCATTCTGATCTGAAATAAAATTATCAATATATTCACTATCATTTTTGTATTTCACTAATTTATCCCAGGGGTCGGACTGGACCATGTTTGGCACCCCTGAGTTAGGGCAACAGGGCAATACCCCCCCCAAAAAAAACAAAACAAGAAGAAACACTGAAGAACAGATCCACTCCCATGGATGGACAGGTTATAGAAGAACGTCCATTTGTAGATGAAAGGAGGGGGGGGAGGGGGGGGTAGATAGGTCCATCCATCAGACATGTGAGGGTGGGGAGGGTCTGGGGTCACAGGTCAGCACAGGACACAGGTGGGATCCTGTTGTCTATGGCTCCTTACACAGATACTGCTGAGAGAGTTGGGTGGCAACTCAAAGAATAAGTAAGAATTAATAATAAGAAAACTCAAAGAATAAGTCAAAAATATACAGTAGAATTATCTCATTGCTTTATAATCTAATTCATATTTAGCTTTATTCAATATCCAAATATTCTTGGATTTTTTTTTTTTACATTAGCGATATGTGGTTTCTATGTTAGTCTATCATCTACTATTACACCCAAAAAGAAAACTTTTCTGAAAGCTTTTCAACCTCAATTAAACACATCCCTCCTTTTTTTTTTTTTTTACATTTTCATAAACACCATGAACTTAGTTTTATTCCCTATTATTTTATTCTCATTTTAATGTGAATGTACACTCTGTATATTCTGTGAAAATGATGACACAAGGGAATACGTGTAGCTATAGAGTGGTGTAAAATTAAAATGAAAAGTGTAGACTGAGAAGAGACATGAAAGAAGGTGGAGTGGGCGTCAGAAAAAGAGAAGCTGAGAGGGAAATATTGAACAGCGCCCAGAGGCGGGAACGCATCACTTAAAGTGCTTCGCAAATTGGATGGACATAGACTCAGCGACTGTCTGACGAAGTGAGGAAGAGGAGAGAATGAGGACAGAGGGCGTTGGCTCTATAATGTGTAGTGGAGTGTAAAGCTATGTGTCGCTTGGAGCACAGCTTCAGACAGTAACATGCAGAATGAAGACACTCATTAAAACCTGGAAGGCAGCGAGAAAAAAAATATAATGGACCATGTGGAAAGGGAATCAAATTTGAGCCTAGATTTAAATGAAATGTGGTGCATTCATTCGTCTCTCTCTCTCTCTCTCTCTCTCTCTCTCTCTCTCTCTCTCTCTCTCTCTCTGTGACACTAACTTTTTTATCTGCTTTGTCTGTCTGTCTGTCTGTCTGTAAAAGATGGACTTCATGGTAGAATTAACAGCTTGTCCTTTTTTGCTGCTCAGACCATTTTAGGTTTTAATAGTGCCTAGGCTCATAAAGTCCAGTAATGTATTGCATAATAATGTTTGAGGGCTTTTCTTTTTCTTTTTTTTTTTTTTTTCCCTAAAACACAATCATTAGTACAGAATGTGTAAGAGATATGACTATTATTATGTAAAATGATTCACTTATGAATACATATATCTAGCCGTGCGACTGCAACTTGGTTACTCAAGTCAAAGTCTACCAGTTGTTTTTGTATAAAGCTATTGACCTTTAGATCATTTTTTTGTCAGTATTAGTTCTCTCTGTCTTATTAAATAGATGACATGCATGATATCAGCTGTGCTATGCACCAATGCTTATATTTTCTATGTCTAATTATGCCTCCCATGTAAGTTGAAATTGGTCGAGGTTGGTGAAGTAGACAATGATGAAATAATTAACCACTAAATACACCACCCGTCCAAAAAAACTTAGCCTCATATGCAGTATTTGACTGCACCACCTTTGGTTTTAACTGCAGGACACATCACATAATGTTTATGTAGTGTCACAATAAGGTGTATTATATTTTTTTCCCATCTATACTGTCCTAAAAAGTAAAAAGGCAGTAACTGCACAGACGCTAAACTTGTTGTTCAGCCCCAGTAGTTGTAGGTAGATTATTGGACATGAGGCAGTGTTGTTACTGCATATTATCTAGTTCTAGAAAAAACAAATATGGATTCATTCTAGTAGTGACTTTTTATATCATGATTTTGGGTTTTTATCTCATAATTTAGACATTTTATCTCATAATTTTGACTTTTTGTCTTACAGTTTAGATTTTTTTATCTCATGATTTTGACATTTTATGTCATAATTTAGATTTTTTTTATCTCATAATTTTTACTTTTTATCTCCTAATTTAGATTTTTTTTATCTCAAAATTTAGATTTTTTATCTCATGATTTTGACATTTTATCTCATGATTTTTACTCTTTATCTCATAATTTAGATTTTTTATCTCATAATTTAGATTTTTTATCTCATGATTTTGACTTTTTAATCTCATGATTTTGATCTTTTATCTCATAATTTAGAATTTTATCTCATAATTTAAGTTAAGTTTGAATATGTTGACTTAAAGGCCCCAAAAAGCAATGGGTCCACCTTTAGTTTTGGATATTTTTGATTTTTTTTTTTCAGTTTTTCCTGCTTAAATAAGTATTATTTCATCCATAGCAATAAAATAAAAATGCACTTTATTACAATTGGGAACTGTATTTTTTACTTTTCCTTCAGGAGAGTAGTTGAATCAGTACTTTTTTCACACCAGTAGCTGTACTTCTACTGCAGTACTTTAATACATTCCTTTGAAAATGTGAGGAGATGAAAACACAGATGTAAAAAAAAAGCAGAAAAGTTTAGTGCTAACGCTGCTAAAAGGAGATGTGTTGACGAAAAAAAAAATCAGTTGTATGTGATTTTTGCAAGTGAATGGACCTTTTTACCATTTTAGGAACATGAGAGACATGGGACTTTTTGCGGCTGAGTGCTTTGTTGCTTTTCCATTGTTGATTCAGCATGTTCTTTGTTAAATGCTCCAGTGAAGCATAAGCACATATGTGTGTTAGTATGTGTGTCAGAGGAATACTGCTGTCTTTACTGCAGCCCCACGTGGACACACACACACACACACACACACATGCATCAATGCATGCGTGTCACAGCTGCATCCCCAGTTACGCAGTTCAAAGGCAGAGGTCCACTGAGGACGTCCTGACACACAAACACACATTCCATCCATGCAGGTGCCAGAATATTTAAATAAATACACACTAAAACACACACAACATATTTACTGAGCCACTCATTCCCACTGAGGTTAAAGTCTTCTGTTTGCTGGGTTTTATGCTGAGACACACACACACACACACACACACACACACACATACTCGTTTCCATGTTTCGTGAGGACCAAGTTTGTAGTCATCACTTGTAGGTAAAGTAGCCATTGGGTGGTGAGCATAAACACATCTTTCAATTAAAAATAATAAAATAGAAAAAATATGTTTTTTAATTGTGAAAAAAAAATTACAACAAAATTTAAAATTATAAGAAAATAAAAATAAAAATTCAAATTAAAAATAATAATTACTTCACTTCAATTAATTCACTTTGCACTGCTTTATGGGGACTTCAGAAAAAATAAAATAAAATAATGTATTCTTCACACAGATTTATATTTTACTAGTGGGGACCTAGAGTTACATTTAACCCACGTGAGGAATTGAATTTTGGTCCCCATAGTGTCAGAGGTCCCTGTGGGGTGACTGTGTAAAGATATCAATGTCCCCATAAAGAGAGGAATACAAGCACACACACACACACACACATTCATTTGTAATCAAGTAGACAATGGGTAGTGAGTGTAAACACATATTTTTTTCATATAAAATAGAATTATACAAAAAAATATAAATCTATAACATTTTGAAAATTAAATTAAATAAAAAAATAAATTAAAGAATAATTAAAAACAATGGTAAAAAAATTATGAATAAATTCATAAGAATTAAGTCTAACTAAATAATATAACAATAAATACATAATTTTAAAAAAGGCATTAAAACAGATACAATCTTCACACATCTTCAAACCTTTGAAAAATACACGTTTCCCCCATGCTTTATGGGGACTTCTGGATTTAAAAAATGTATTTATAGGGCCACATCATTCCTATTTTACTAGTGGGGACCTTTATTTATATTTAACCCTCGTTTGGACCTGGATTTTGCTGCCCATAGTGTCAGAGGTCCCCAGGCATGACTGTGTACTGTATAAACATATCAATGTCCCCATAAAGAAAAGAGTACAAGCGCGAACACACACACACACACACACACACACAGATTCCTTTGTTATATTTAAGGATAGAGAATAAAAGTGTTCCTTCTTTGGTTTACCACCTTCACCACTCAGTCTAAAATCAGTAATGACACATCACTATGATGACTGGCCAACATGTCCCCACTGGGTAAGAAAAAAAGGAATGTCCAGAGCCGTCCTTTATAAGTATAGTTTAACCTGACCACACGTGCACACACACTCATATTCCTGCTGGTAAAAGGCTGTAATTCAACATTTTATTTTCAGAATTTGTTTCCTCCTTCCAGTAAAACTGTCTGTAACTATTCTGCATTTATTCATATTCTGCTTCATTAAGTAAATGGTGTCAAAAATAAAAAATATAAAAAAGTTTAATGGGAATGACCTTTAAGGATACACAAGATGCAATACATAACTTACATTTTTTATTATTACGCAGAGGTGGTCAAAGTACTCCCATTCTGTACTGCAGTAGAAAGTAAAAGTACTGATCCAACTCCTTTACTGAAGTAAAAGTAATAAAGTACAACTTCTTAATTGTAATAAATTAAACAGGAAACTGGAATTTTTTTTTGTTTTGCTATGGATGAAATAATACTGATTTAACGAGAAAAAATTTGAAATTAAAAAAAAAATATATCCAAAAATAAAACCTTTACAAGTGAGTTAGTGTTTAGACTAAGTGTTTTATTGGGTCATAGTACTGAGTTCACTGGGTATGGACAGTCATAAATAGGAGATTAAAATTCAACCAGGCAGTAACAGCTGATCCAAAAGAGTCCTGACCAGTACCAGGAAAGTGGACCACATCACACCGCTCCTCAAATCCTTACATTGTCTTCGTGTGGGTCAAAGGATAGAATTCAAAATCTTACTCCTGGTCTATAAAGAACTAACTAACAATGACCAAGACGTTGGTGGTTCACATCCTGGCTCTGGCAGTGTCCTTGGGCAAGGACACTGAACCCTATTCGCACGGGATAAGTATTACCTATGGACCACTGGTAATTCAGCATAATGTCCGAGTTCTTATTCCCTTGCGAATGCGCCATGTCTGTGATTTTCTCTGTAATAATTCCCCCGCAAATTATCTACTGTGTTTGGGAGAAAAACAGACGTCCATATATATATATATATATATATATATATATATATATATATATATATATATATATATATATATATATATATATATATATATATATATATATATATATATATATATATATATATATATATATATATATATATATCCGGCCATAATGTCTGTATTTTGTGTAAATTACAGACTCTTGTTTATCCCGTCCGAATGCACCACACAAAAACACAGAGGTACGGGGGTAAGTGAAAATTACCAGTGGTCCACAGATAATACTTTTACCGTGCGAATAGGGCATTAGTGTCCCAGTAGGACTGGGACACTAAACCTAGAAACCTACTGGTGTATGAGTGTGTGAATGTGAGGCTAATGTAAAGCGCTTTGAGGACCTTGAAGGTGGAAAAGAACTATATAAATGTAGAACATTTACCATTTACCTGCCGGTTCCCTATGAAGCATCCAGAGCCCTGAGGTCATAGGTCATCCGGGACAGGTTTACTGTGTGTTCCCAAAATCAGAACCAAACAAAGTGAAGCATCATTCAGTTGTTCTGCCCCTCACATGTGGAACAAACTACCTGAATACCTGAGGTCTGAGAAAAACTGTCAGTTCATTTAAATCAGGCCTGAAAACATTACTGTTCACTGGAGCTTTGACTGAAATTATTAACTCATTCACTGCCATTGGCGTGTTTTGGCATCAATTCAATTCCAAATAAAGAGTTTACACTTTATTTTGATGGGTGCAATACTTATGTAGTCTTAGAATATTTTATTATACTATAATATTATATAATATTGACTATATTCTGAGTCAATTTTCTGTTCTCATTCACCTGGCAGTGAAAGAGTTAATTGTTTGTTTTTTTTTTTTATTTTTTTTGTGTCTTGTTTTAGATCTGTGGGATCCAGGTAGTCTGACATGTATATTATTTTTTGCAGTAAAGCAATGACAAAAATGTGAAGTTGTCATTATTTATAGGCCAAGAAACTAACTCAGAAGAAAATAATTTAAAGAGTCCTTTAATAAGTTATTATGCTCTTCATCCATTCATCCATTGGAACCATTGTCGGGCCACATTTGGTCCCTGGGCTGCATGTTTGAGACGGTTGCTTTACACACATCAAACCCTAAGGTTCAAAGTATTGGTAAAATACAAATTAAATAGAAACATTAGTTAACATTGAAAAGCGTGTCTTAATAATTTTTCTCAGTCTGACTAAACAGACAAATCACATGTTTTATTTTCTTTAATTACACATGATTTTACCTAGATTAATCCTATAATATTATTAAGCAATTATAGTTTAAAGTAGTTCAGTCAATTTAAGCTTATTTCCACCTGTAAAGTTTGTCTGGTTAGCCCAATTATGATGGAAAATTGTCAATCGAAATTACTCTGCGCAGAAAAAAACAACAACTCGACAGACAAAAACCTTGAACATCCAGTCAAATCATTTTTGTATTATTTTCTTGTGCAGAGAACATGTTTTTTCCTAATGATCTGTGTGTACTTTATTTATGTGAGTAAACGGTTCATCATGTGGCAGAACGAGCAGAACACAAGACACGTTTACTTTTGTAAAAGTTGTTTTTCTTCAGTTTTTTCAGGCATTGATGACTCCACAGATCATATACAGTTCATCCATTAAAATAGTTACAAATAAAAAGCACAGCAGATCTAGATGCCAGTCACATATATCTTCTAACACAGGGATGTCAAACTCATTTCAGTTCAGTTCCACATTCAGCTAAATTTGATCAGAAATGGGCCAGACCAATAAAATACAAACATAAAAATATATGTTAACACTTTGTAATACCTACACACAAAAGGTTCATACTAGTGTAAATGTAAAATGTGATTATTTTTAACCAACAGGTGCAGTGTTTACAACTGTTCCTTTGTTTACCTGTAAAGCAGATATACAAACACTGCACCTGTTTGTTAAAAATAATCTAATTTTGCATTTATCTTTGGAAGACACTAGTATGAACCTTTACAAGACATTAACAAATAGGTAACAAATGATTAATACATAATGAACAACCCATTTATAAATGGGTAATAAATGGTTAATCCATAGTTAATTGTATGTAGGTATTATAAAGTGTTACCATCTGGTTCCATTCCCACACCAGACCTTTCTGTGTGGAGTTTGCATGTTCTCCCCATGTCTGCGTGGGTTTTCTCCAGGTACTCCAGTTTCCTCTCATCATCCAAACACATGCATTGATAGGTTAATTGGTTAATCTAAATTGTCCATAGGTGTAAATGTGAGAGTGATTGTTTGTCTAAATATGTTCAGCCCTGAGATGAACTGGAGACTCATACATACCCATTGTAGCTGGATGTGACCCCATGACCCCAGTGACCCTGTCCATCCATGGCAGTGGATCTGTCCTTCACTGTGGTTGTCCCCAAGATTTATTCTTCGGTCCACTGGGTTTTGGAATTTTTTCTTGCAGACAGGGGATGCTTGGGACCTTTTCTCTATTTCTGTGATTGATTGTGTTTTTGTGATTTGGGGCTTCATTAATAAAATTTAATTTAATTGACCCAAGTGAGGATAAAACAGGTTCCTATGATGACAATGACAGTATCAGACGAGACAAGACGAGAATCAACCCCAAACTATTATCCGTGTTTTAGAGAGGGGGAAAAAAGTCAATTTAAATTATGAAAATGTTTACATCTACAAATGTGAATGTGAATAACATGAATGAACTAAAATAAATGAATAATTTTCACACAATTACGCTTTAGTTTGTCATTGTATATTATAGTTTACAAACACACAAAACATTTAGTAATAGGTGGAATTTTGTTAATTTTCTTAAAGCTGTCATTCTGCTGAAAATCACTTTTCCACGCTCCTTTTGGAATCTGATGGGTCACCCCGAGTTACCAACACATGCTGCCTTTGACAGTTGTTTGTCACCTCCACTGGCTGAATACCCCATTCACAGAAAACAATAAGAGGAACGAGGGACCCAGAAAAAGCCGCTCCATCTGATGTCAGATGGACTTTAGCATCACCCACGTGGGGTTAAACCAGTCCCCCATTGCAGTGAATGTGAAGTAGCATTAGCATTAGCATCTACAAGAGAATATCGTGCCACAGTAGCTGCTGCAGAAACTGGAAAACAGATTTAAAAAATCGAAATTGTGAGGTTAAAAACTCAAAATTATGAGAAAAAAAATCTGAATTATGAGATAAGAACTGGATAATCATGAGATAAAATATCAAAACTACGATATAGTAAGTCCCAAAAACAGACTTATTTTTATATTTTTCATACATTTCTCTATTTTGAAAAAGTAACGAGTCTATTCTGAGACTATAAAGAGTATAAAGTACAAATATTTATATAAATGTAAAGAGTATAAAGTACAGATATTTAAATACATGTAAAGAGTATGAAGTACAGATATTTAAATACATGTAAAGAGTATGAAGTACAGATATTTAAATACATGTAAAGAGTATGAAGTACAGATATTTAAATACATGTAAAGAGTATGAAGTACAGATATTTATATGAATATAAAGAGTAGAAAGTACAGGTATTTATATGAATATAAAGAGTAGAAAGTACAGATATTTATATGAATATAAAGAGTATAAAGTACAGATATTTAAATACATGTAAAGAGTATAAAGTACAGATATTGTCGGGAGTAAAAGTAAAAAGTTGTCAGAAAATTAAATACTCCTTTAAAGCACAGATACCTAAAAACTGCATTTAAGTACAGTAACAAAGTATTTTTAATTAGTTACTTTTCACTTCTGCTACTCATTATTGGCTGCTTATCCTTTAAGAATGGTGAACACAGAGGTGTAGGAGTAGAGGTGGGGGGGTGGAGGGGGGCCTGCATGTTCGGGACTTATCCATGTAGTTGGATTCAGTGCCACAGTATTCCCAGTTGAAGGAGAACTTACATGCATACGGCCCGGGAAGCGGATCTGACACTCTGAAATCGGCTCAGAGATGCTCTTAGTGAATTTTTGCACATTAATGCTTTTAGAGCATCCACAAACATACACACACACACACACAGAAACACACACACACACACACACACACACACACACAGACAGACAGACATACTGGGGAGGACCTCATCCCTTGCTAATTCGTCTCTCCTCCTCCCTCTTTGGTCTCCTCTCCTCCCTCCCCCTCCCTTCTCCAGCTGCCAAGCTAAGCCCAGTGCAGTTAAATAATCACTAAGGCTTCCAGCTGGCGGAATATTCTGCCATTTTTCTGAGGAGGGAATAGAAGCAGGGATGGCAGGACACATGAGCGTATTGATATTGTGCTGACAGTAAGTGTTTGTCAGTGGAGGATGTGGAGGATTGTTAGTATGACACACTTTCTTTGAACAACACACTTTTATTGGCGGGACATTTTTTCACCCCACCCCTCCAAGGGGACACAAGTGGCATTGTTTCTGCTTCTGTTTGTTTGTAACACTTTAGCACAAGGGTCTCAAACAATAGTGTAAGTAACTAAGTAGAAGTACTTACTTTACTGTATTTAAGTACAGTTTTTAACAGAGGTGGGAAGTAATTGAGTAAAAGTACTTCATTACTGTACTTATGTAGATTTTTTAGGTATGTGTACTTTACTTGAGTATTTATTTTTCTGGGAACTTTTTACTTTTACTCCGTACATTTTTGCATAAATATCTGTACTTTATACTCTTTACGTTCTCAAAAGAGACTTGTTATTTTTTCAAACTAAAGACATGTAATAATAAGAAAAATGAGTCACTTCAGATGGAAAATCAGTCGAGGAGAGAAACTGTGACTTTATATATTATAGTGATTATTGATTATTATGTCACAATTTGGACATTTTGGGCCAATTCCAATTCCTCCCTTAACCTCCTGGGACCCAGTAGGAAAACATTGTTTGCCATTTTACATTAAATAATTGCCTTAAATGGAAATAGCATGATGCAACAGTTTATTCAGATACATTTTAAAAAAATTTTTTTAACATAATGTCCTTTTCAGTGGACATTTTTTATTTATTATTTTTAAATAAAAGTGTGAAATTCTTGTCCACTACAGAGGACAAAAAATGTATTGCTGGGACTCAGGAGGTTAACCCTCAATCAGTCGCCCTCAAAACTAAGTATTAAGGGCTATTTGTGGCTTAGAAATGGGACACCCCTTAAATGTTGGCCCTGAAATTAATTAGGACCCACGTTGTCTCTGTAGCCCCTGAAATGAAACACAACTGTATTATTTTTTAATATTTGCACTGTTAACCTGCCTGTTTAATCATAAGCCACAAACACAGCTATCATCCACTGGTCCATCAGGTCCATGTTTTTGAAATTGTTCTGGACCATTTGTAAATTATTCCTTCAGTTGAAGCTATTAAACAAATAAACTGTATAAATAATACAACCATATTCAGCTGTCACCTCCTACCACGGCTCAATGAAAGGTAAACACCAGCTACAACTATCGTTAGCTAACCCTGCGGTGACGGTAGATGACATTAGCCCGGTCATTTTATACCATTATCGACACAAGCATGTTATATAGGCTATTGTCTTGATAAAACAACTACATTACCACAGAGAAAAATGACTGTTTTTGTAACATTAGGTAACTTAAACGATAGCCAGCTTGTCCACACCAGCCGCTATTGACAAAAGTTCATAAAATAAAAAATACATGTTATGCAACAATGAGGTACAAAATCCATAAAATGGACCTAAACTAAGATAATATAATGATTTTCATAATTTTTATATCTATATTAACAAGGAAAATACTGCATTCTGGGTAACCCTTGCTCCCACGGGTAGTGATGTCAGAGAATGTCAGTATTGAGGGTGATACAGCCCTCAAACTTGCCCCTCAACTTAAACGTTCTAAGAATTGGGACAACACAGACACTTTACAAGAACACGAGATTGAGGGTTAAGGGAGGAATTGGAATATGCCCTTTATCTCATAATTTTGACTTTTTCTCATAAAATTATGCATTTTTCTCATATTTATAACTTAAAAAATATCTCATTATGACTTTTTATCTCAATTGTGACATTTCCTTTCTACATTTCCTGCTTATATCCACAAAACTGAGAACTTTGATCTGATCGAACACAATATCTACACAGTAACTCACTTTTAAAGGCTTTATTTTGGATCGTTTTTCGTGGTTAAATTAGTATTATTGCATTCATGGCAAAAATGATTCATAAATAAAATGCAGTTTTACTTTTGTACTTTATTACAATTGAGAAATTGTACTTTTTTATCTTTTGCTTAAGTAAAGGAGTTGAATCAGTACTTCTACTTTATTTATTTATTTATTTTTTACAGAAGTAGCTGTACAGAATGTGATTACTTTTACCACCTCTGGTTTTTAGGTATCTGTACTTTACTGGAGTATTTATTTTTCTGGCAAATTAACATTTTTACCATACCATAATGGTACATGTATTTGTACCGAAGCATTGAAAACAGACGTTCGGTTCGGTACAGCCTTATACCAAATGTGACCATGTGCATATTATGCGGAGGTGACCGTAGAAAAATGACTTGAGGTTGAACAACAGAGTTTCCTGGTACTTTCGCATACATGGGAAGCTTAAGTCTCCGCCCCTTCCGGAAGGTTCATGGGCCCTGGGATAAGAAAAAGAATGAATGGTAAATAAAATTCTGGTTTGTCATGTGCCCTACAGTGGTAGACCTGGAACTGGGTTTTACTAATTCCCCCAGCAGTAACACCTGACACCATTAGCATTATCATACTCACAGAGTCCAGTACACACTTCCAAAACAGCCCCAAATAATTATTATAGTCTTTCTTTCTGCTCCTTTCAACTCATTTCATTCACATTAGTCGTAAACAATCTCACATTTTCTACCGACTCTGCACTAGTTCTGTACAATTACTGAAATGATTCCTGTACGTTTACTGGAGCTGCTAGAAGGTCTGTGGGATCCAGGTAGTCTGACATGTTTGTAGTTTTCGTGGCTCGGTGACGTAAAGGTGTACGTCACGTTTCTCATCATTTAAATGGAGACACTACCCCGGCTCGTCTTCAAACTCCCCACTCTGGAAGGAGTCTGATGATTTTTGTGTTTTCAGACCTCGACTGCGTGGTTGCCGTGTAAACGAAAGGCACATTTTTAGCTGCAATTGTCCTCATGTAAACGACGCCTTATTATTGTGAAAACACATTTTGGTGACTGTGACCTTTGACCTACATTCACCAATATTTAATGGGATCTATTCTGGACTACCTCACACTTTTCTTATTATATAAGTGCAGTCCATTTAACTAATAATAATAATAATAATAATAATAATAATAATAATAATAATAATAATAATAATATTAAAGTAAAATAAGTTCTGACTGCAGCTTTAAAGGCAAAAGTATATATATATTTTTTTTACATTTATTTAACCAGGAAAACCTATGAAACCTAAAAGTATGAAATTGTAAAAGCTGCTAAATTATTATATTATTATTATTATTATATTTATTGATAAACAGCTTTTGGGATCACAATTGGTAATTTGTCGCATTGCAGAGTGGCCTGATGAAGATGAACCAACTGAGGAAAAAAAATGAAGCTGATTTGAAGGGGATGTGGGAGTGAAATGAAAGAATTGCAAATTATTACATCAGACTGAACATGAACATTTTCAGAGTTCAAGTTCAGTGTTTTCTTTTTCTTCTAGCAGAAGATGCACAGGGACAAATATCTGTAAACAAGGACAGTGCAACTCAAAAAAAAACAAAACAAAACAAAAAAAACCTGATATGTGTGCCTTTTAAAAAAATAATGTTTCCCTTTTCAGCCAGTGTTGAGTTCGTAGTGTTCAAGTGTACATGTCAAGACACCTCGTTCACGTTCCAAGGAAGTCTGGAAAACAGAATAATAAACAAGTGTTACACTAACCCACCCTTCACACTGACTGTAGCTTAGCTTAGCATTGATCCAGGTCATGTCATCATGTCTATACGTGTGCTGATGTCAACATACAGATGTACACCAGTAAATCTCTATGTGTAAATGTTATAATTAATACACATACATATGTAAATCTGTATGTAAATGGAAATAAAAGTGGTTTACTTTGACCTATAGGGTGCACTGTCAATGAATGGTGTATTTTCTTTTGTTTTTCATATGTGACCCTCTAGCATCAAACCAGTTACTTAGGTCAAATTCAGATTTTATATTTTTCTGAAAGTAAAGTACAGATAATTATGCTAATTTAAGGAGTATAAAATACAGATAATTATACAAATGTAAAGAGTATAAAGTACAGATATTTATATAAATGTAAAGAGTATAACATACATATATTTATATAAATGTAAAGACGATAAAGTACAGATATTTATATAAATGTAGGGAGTAAAACTAAAAAGTTTCCAGAAAGGTACAGATACCTAAAAAAATCTACTTAGGTACAGTAAAAGAAGTACTTTTACTTAGTTACTTTCCACCACTGGACCCTTGTGAGGATAAAGATCCATAAAATAAATGAATAAATGAATGAATGGATGAATATTGTTATTTTGGAACTAATACCTTATATACCCCGACCATCTACCACTGACAGTGGAAAGAAAAGCTTAAAGGTTTGGCTCCTGAGTTTGGACAAAAAAATACCCATGGATGTACACACCACAGCGCACACATACACACATGTACAAGTGTGAACATAAATATTATATGTGAGTCTTCCTGTTACCTCAGCAGAGCAGGTACAAATACAATACTGGGCCCTGGGTCATATCTGTAAATACCAGCACATCAAAGGACTTCATCCTACTACACACATCACTATATGACCACTGGCTCCACTAGCTCTGACTCACACTTTAATACACACACACACACACACACACACACACACACACACACACACACACAAACACACACACTCATTTCCAGATCTCATGAGGACCAGGTAATAAGTAGTGAGTGTCAACATATATATATATATATATATATATATATATATATATATATATATATATATATATATATATATATATATATATATATATATATATATATATATATTAAATAAAATCAAATAAATAATAAGACACATTTGAAAATTAAATTACATAAAGAAAAGATTAATAACAATAATAATGTAAAAATAAATAAATACAAATAAATAGAATAAATGATAATAATAATGGAAATATTAAAATAAATAAATACATTATTAAAAAATACATGAAAGTTGTTTTTTTTTTTTTAAGTAAACCTGTGAAAAATACATGGTTCACTTTGCACCTGTGTCTTTATGCTTTATGGGGACTTTCAAAGAAAATAAAAAAAATAATTATTGTATTTATAGGAGCCCATCATTTCCATTTTACTAGTGGGGAACTACATATTTATATTAAGAATGCATGTTTGGCTTTGCATCTTTTCCCCCACACGCTTTATGAGGACATCCTGAAAAAAACAAACTAATGTATTTATATGCCCACAGCATTTCTATTTTACCAATGGGGACCTTTATTTATATTTAACTCTCGTGGGGACCTGACGTCTCTCTATGTCTTTCTCTATGTCTTTTATTGACACCATGGGGACGTCTGGTCCCCATGGTGTCAGAGGTCCCCATGTTGTGACTGTGTGTAAATATATCAGTGTCCCCATAAAGATAGGAATAAAAGCACACACAGACACACACATTCAGTTCCACTTCAGTCTTCACTTTCACTGGTATATTTTTGATGTGGACTTCCCATCATGCATTTGGGCCTCAGTAAGGTGTCATAAACTGTCTTTCTCACCAGGTCTTTGAAAAACCACAAATACCAAAAAGGCCTTGATAGTCAGGAGTCTTTCAAGTGTGGCTCTTTGCTCACACTGCTGATTTATGCCACTTACTTAGTGAGGACAGGAGGTGGGAAGTAAATCACTCATACAATCAGTCAGTCATTTAGAGTGTCAGCTGGTCTGTCCGTCAGCTGGTCTGTCCGTCAATCATTCCCTCTGTCACATGCTAACTCTCTCTCTCTCTCTGTCTCATTTCTCTCACCATGTTTTCTGTCTGTCTCTCCCCTCCCATCCCCCATACAAAATATTCACACCTTTTATTTCTCTCTCTCTCTCTCTCTCACACACGCACACACACACATGAATACTCATTACATGTCTCATGAGGACCTAGTTTTAATCCAAGTAGATATTGGGGAGTGAGTGTAAAAAATAATAATGATGAAAAATTGAAATTGAAATTATATAAATAGCAAATAAAATAAATGTATTTTATTTTCATAATGATTCAAAAAATAAATAATAAATAAATAAAACGCTAAGTAAAATACATAATAATAATAATATAAAAAAATACATTAAAAATATCGAACAATTTAACAATGGAACAATACTGTAAATAATAAATACGTAATTTAAAACATGTAAAAATAAATCTTGTTTTTAAAGTGAACATCTTCAAACCTGTTTGTTAAATGTTTCACCTTGCACCTGTTTCTCACATGCTTTTATGGGGACTTCAAGAAAAAACAAGTTAATGTGTTCACATATATATATATATATATATATATATATATATATATATATATATATATATATATATATATATATATATGCAAAGTGAAACATTTGAAAACTACATGTTTCACTTTGCACCTCTTTCTCACATGCTCTTATGGGGTCTTATGGAGAAAAAATACAAATTGATGTATTTATATTTTACTAGTGAGAACCTTTGTTTATATTTAACCCTTGTGGTGACCTGAATTTTGGTGCCAGAGGTCCCTATGGTGTGACTGTGGAAACGCATCAATGTCCCCGTGAAGACAGGAATACAAGGACACACACACACACACACACACATACACACAGTGGGTGTAACAAGCAGTGGGGATTTTTGATGGCAGCTATTTTTAGCAGGTTGTATCTCGGTGGGTTTGGTAATTTTCTCTCCTCAGTAACAGTAACCATGCAGACACGGTTGTTATGAGGAGCAGTCCGAGGCGACCAATCATATGGCTCCCTGCGTGACGGACAGGCAGACAAGGCACTGGGCATGTTTGGGAGAGAGAGAGAGGGAGAGAGAGGGGTTGGGGTGTGGTAGAAAGAGCGAGTGGCAGGTGACAAAAACAAAGAGTGCTGTGTTAGCTCAGCCATTCCAACACCTGTGCACATTATACAGGTGGGAATGATGCAGGGAAGACAGTGTTTCCATAATGTCTGTGGACACATATATATGTGAGGGAACATTTACTAATAATTCATACATGATATCAGGAGGCATCTCAGATTATACAGTGTTAAAACAGTGTTAAAATAGTGTTAAAACAAACAAATCAAGTGGTTTCAAAGCTCTGTTTGCAAAACGTTCTGCACCAACAAAAGTACCTGTGGTTCTTTAAGTATCTGTACTGTCAGAATCAGGATCAGTTTATTTGTCATTCAGCAGCCTTACATCAAAGATGCACTGCAGAATGAAAAAAAACATGCATGGGTAATATTTAAAAAAATAAAATAAAATAAAATATATATATATATATATATATATATATATATATATATATATATATATATATATATATATATATATATATATATACTTAAAAAAATACTATAAGTGAGTGTTTTACTTTCACTCCCTACATTTTTTGCATAAATATCTGTACTTTATACTCTTTACATTTATAGAAATATCTGTACTTTATACTCTTTACATTTATAGAAATATATGTACTTTATACTCTTTACATTTATAGAAATATCTGTACTTTATACTCTTTACATTTATAGAAATATCTGTACTTTATACTCTTTACATTTATAGAAATATCTGTACTTTATACTCTTTACATTTATAGAAATATATGTACTTTATACTCTTTACATTTATAGAAATATATGTACTTTATACTCTTTACATTTATAGAAATATATGTACTTTATACTCTTTACATTTATAGAAATATATGTACTTTATACTCTTTACATTTATAGAAATATCGGTACTTTATACCTGCACATATTCACAAAACTGAGTAACTGTGACCTTTTTACAAACATCATCTACACAGTAAAAACTAAACTGTCTTTTAAAGACTTTTATTTTAGATACTTTTTCTTGGTTTTATTGAATTCATGGTAAAAAATTATAAAGAAATGCAGTTTTTCTTTTTTTTTTTAACAGTTTTGTTGACCCCTTTTACTTTTACTTCAGTAAAGGAGTTGAATCAGTACTTGTACTTTTACTAGAGTATTTTTTTTCCCACACACAAGTAGCTGTACTTCTACTGCAGTACAGAATGGGAGTACTTTTACCACCTCTGGAAAAAAAGATATAAAACTACTTTTATGCATAAGGTGTAATAGAGCGAATATGCAGCAAAAAGCACAGAACAAAACAAAACAGTCAGCTATAATCCAAGCAATAGTTGCGCTGCTGACTGCACTAATGTTTAAAGCTGACTCAACCTATTTCCAAAACCATATTAGGCTGCCAGAAAACAAATGAACAATATTAATAAAACAAAAAACAGCCCCCCTCCACAATCTAAAAAAAGTGATTATCAGTTAGACACAGCTTTAGTTGTATGTTAACAGACCTGCAGTAAGTATTTGTATTTTACATCTGTCCAATACATGTGTTCGCAGAAGCTTTGTGTTGAAAACAATGTTGTTCACCCTGTTAGTCAGTCTTTTTTTCCTGCAAAATTCATATCTACTGCTGGGTTTCAGATGGAACCGGGGTACATGTCCTTGCTTTATTTTCTCTCCCATGGACACATTCAAAATGGATTTTTAGAGTCAGCGAAGGTAAACTTTTGACAGACAGATGGAGTTGCCAGTAGAAGAAGGGAACAAAAACACACAGAGGATCAGAGGTCCCAGCAAAGCAAGTGATTTGGGAGGGAAATAAATATATATTTGAAGGTTGTGGTACAGTAATAGAGGATAAGCCTGTGTAAAAATAGAAGAGATGAGAGGTGAGAGTGTGTGGAAGAACACAAATGATGAGTCCAAACAAGTCAGAAGGAAGGAAAAGAAGGACATTATGGAAGTCAGTTTGTTTAGCTGTTTACTTCCCTTATGTGTATGGGTACATACACACACAGACACACAAACACACAGACACAAACACAAACACATAGACACACAGACACACAAAAACACAGACATAAACACACAAACATATAGACACAAACACACAAACATATAGACACACAGACACAAACACACAAATACACAGACACACAGATACACAGACATATAAACACACAAACACATAGACACAAACACAGCTATGAAGGTGTCATGAAGGAGGTATTTCTTCTGCGACATCAAAGTGCTTCTGTAGGTGCTTTAATTTTTAAGTCTGTTGATTTATTTATTCTGCCATTTCCTATATATATATATATATATATATATATATATATATATATATATATATATATATATATATATATATATATATATATATATATATATATATATACGCACACACACACACACACACACAGTTCGCCTAAAATAATGTATACACACGTCAGGTAAAGATAAACTTTCATAAATGTTCCAATATTCTCGCTCTAGATCGGGTTTTTTTTTTTTTGTTCTTATCGAATGTGTATTGTGTTGTGCATTCTTATTGGCTAAGGGACTGTAGACCCTTGTGAATCACTCTCCTCCATGCTGTGTCTCCTGTACACTACAAAATGTGCGCACCTTTGACACATTTACAGAAAAGTTCAATCGCTAGCAGTGTGACTCTGAAGTGTCGTATGTTTGACAGTTTCCTCCTACGACTAAACCCACTATGTCAATGAAACCTTCTGCACCGACAAGAGCACCAGTGGTTCATTTATTTTTAAAAGAGGCCGACACAGTCTGTACATTTAAAATTAGGTTGAAAACATTCCTGTTTGAGAAAGCCTATGGTCAGGTTAGTTAAAAACAGACTGAAGTCACAGTTCAGTCCAAGCTGCCCTAAGAGCTAGAATGCTCGGGAAAGTACAGGCACTGAGTCCTATCAGCTGTCTGTCTCTCTCATCTGTATTTGTAATTTCTTAAACATATTTTACATACCAAGACTGTTCATGACAATTCACCCAGTGTCCCCTTTTCCCGACGGTCAACTCTTTCAGCAGTTGAATTCAATTTAAATTATTTGACCCTTCTTGAAATAAATCATGTAACAACAAACTGTGTCATAGACCACACAAGAATAGGTCGGGCATAACACAAATAGTGTAGGAGACAGGGACAAGTGGCAGCAATTCATGCATTCATACATACATACACCCCTACATATATGTACATACTATCAAACATTCCATAAAACTCAACAAAATCAATAAAAACATTGCATTACAAATCCCAGTACACATGATCATTACTAGTTGTCTATGGACTAAAATTGGTGTTTAAATCATCCTTTGAACTTTTATTGAAATGTGCCTATACCTCCAATAGATTGAAGTGGACCAGGTGTTCTGTTCCACAGAATAGTCCCAACATAAAAAAAGGCTTTTTATCCATATTTGTGTTAACGCTACGTGGTACCAAATGTGTTCTGCTTCCCGTAGTGGAATAACAGCGAACTTGTTAAAATGATTTTTAAAATAATTATGCACCTTCCCATACACACTTCTATGCACCATATATAACTATTAGAGATATACGATCATCCACTTTCAACCATCCCACCTCATTACAGTGCGATGTTCCAAGGTGGGTTCAGTTTCTGCATAAGGAGCCATAGACAACAGGATCTGCAGTGACTCGCCTGTGTCCTGTGCTGATCTGTGACCCTCACCCATCGGATGGATGGACCTGCCCCCCCTTCCTTTCATCTACAAACGGACGTTCATCTATAGTCGGTCCGTCCATGGGAGTGGATCTGTCCTTCAGTGTGGTTCTCCCCCAGGTTTCTTCTTTCCCACTTGGCTTTGGAGTTTTTTTCTTGCTGAGAAGAAGGGTCTAAGGACAACAGATGGTTGGGACGTCATCTATTTATGTGATTGATTGTTTTCAACAATCATCTCTGTAAACCCTGTGAGATGACCTTGTTTTGATTTGGGGCTCTATAAAAAGTCAGAGGAAGATGTTAACCATGGAGAAAAAGTTGGATTTGTGGGCATGCTGATGGAAGGCATTAGTTTCATGGCTGTAGGTACCATTACAGAATAAATTAGTCTTCAGTTTGTTACATAAACATAATGGTGACAGAAGCAATGTCATGGATCCTGCCTGAGGTGTCATGTTTTGTCTAGTGCTTGTGTGTCTTCATGTGTTTCTGTCATTGTTAGTGTTTGGGACTTTTATTTTGTCATGTTGGTTCATGTTCACTCTTTCTTGCTTTACTTCCTGTCACCGGTGTTTCTCCGCCCTGCTAATTTTTTCCTCATGTGTTCCACCTGTGTTTCATGTGTTCCCAATTTCTTCTCGAGTTTGTCTGCCTTGTTTCCGACTTGTGAGCATTCTTATTCTATCTATGGTTTACTCAGTTATCAAAGTACTTTTCTGGATCACTGGTTTTTCAGTCTTTGCCTTTCCCTTGTCTGTCTTGCTGTGGATGTTTTGTTGGCTGATGATCTGTCTGTCCCTGATGACGAGCCTGTCTACCCACTGCTGGTACCTCAATGCTGCTCGGAATCTTGGACTGACCCCCATGTGGATACTGGAAAGGTTTTTTGGATTTCCCTCTGCTGCAAGATTTTGCCTGTGTCTGACCCCTGCCTGCCTGATCTCTGACCCCTGCCATTGATTTTCTGCCCCGTCCCTCAGTTACCGTGTTCCGTGGTGATTCATGCCTCCTAACGGAAGGCATTGAGGAGAGCTCACCTTTTATTAATATTTGGGTAGCTGCCGAGCCGGTCATCCTGTGACTGAAAGTTTGGCGGTTTGTGTCCCAGCTCTGGCTGTCCACATGTCAAAGTGTCCTTGGGCAAAGACACTGAACCTTGCCTTATCTTCCAGTAGGTGTAGCAGAACCTCAGAAACCTACTGGTGTGTGTGTGTGTGAATTTGAGGCTAATGTAAAGCACCTTGAGCGCTATATAAGTGCAGTCCATCTGGTTGTCTAAGTCCTACATTGGGGTCCACTACAGTTTCGGAGTTTTGTCAAGGAAGAAGTTTGAACAAGGACACAAAAAGGGATGTAACTGTCGACACCCAGACTATAATAAGGACGGAGTCTGCTTTAACTTTGTGGATCAATGACTGCAGGGAAAAGAACATTACGCTGGATACCAACGACATCTGCACAAAAGCTAAAAAGCTTCATGAAACCTCTGCTAACAGCGATGACATTCATGACAGCAGGAGCAGGATGGTGTGGAGCCCAAGCCATTGATGAATGCTTTTCATGCAGTACCAGACCCATTATGCCAGCGAGGTCTGGTTTGACAAATTTCAGAAAGCCTTTGGATTTAAAAGTGTTTCTCTGTACTGAAAGGCCACCGCTGTGGATACGCATGAGTTACTATTCATAAATTATTGTGTCCAACCTTTAAACAAGAGAGAAATGAGAGAAAATGTTAATGTCTGTCTGAAGAAAAATATGTAAAGTGTGTGGTGAATAGTTTTACAGCTTTATATCAGGGGTCTCCAGGGTCAAATTTAGCCTGATTTGATCTCCAGTAAAATTAAAACATAATAGCTTACAAATAATGACAACTGAAAATGTTGTCATTGTTTTAGTGCAAAAAGTTATAGAAAAAATATGAAATTATGAAAATAGTGATGTTTAGAAACTATCAAAGTAAAAAGAGATCAAAATAACTTGTAAAAACTTACATTTCTTAAGAAAACCAATGTCAACAATTACCTCTGTAAATTATACAACAAAGTAATTATTTTAGTAATTAGTACTAATTACTAATTAGTAATTAGTACTATAATTTCTACACTTAATAACATGCAGAAAACTATTAAAATTGTTCTTAATTTTCTTTAGACATTTCAGGTTGTTCAAATTTGTTCAGGTTTTTCAGATTTTATTGTTACAGGATAGTTTGTGAACGTAAATATTTGTAGAACTATTTATATAGTTATTTTTTGCACTAAAACAGGTAATCTGAAATCAATTACGGGGGCAATCTGAAATCAATTTCATATTACCAGGGGTAACTCCACATCAGATGCAGTGTTGACTGTCCTCCACACTGCTCTCACTCATCTGGACAGTGGGGACTCCAATGTTCGGCTGCTTTTCCTAGATTTTAGTTCTGCTTTTAACACCATCATCAGACTTTAGCCAATAAACCGCTGACACTGGGAATTGCACCTTCCCTTTGTAATTGGGTTTAGGATTTTCTGACACACCGGCCACAGACCGTCAGAATAAGGGACATCTCATCTTACCCCATCATCCTCAACACCGGCTCCCATCAGGGTTGTGTCCTGAGACCCCTGCTGTGTACACTGTTCACATACGACTGCTCAGCTAAACAACCAGGCTGTCGTACGGTGAAATTTGAAGACGACGACAACGATGAGTCATCATATAGGGAGGTGAAGGACCTGGTGGACTGGTGCGGGGAGAATAACCTGTGCTTGAATGTGGGGAAGTCGTCACACCCCCTCTCTTCTGCTGTGGGAATCACCTGTCACAATAAATGCATATTTCAAGTACAACTCCTGGTATTGTCTGTTAAAAGCTTTCCTTTTCTTGGAAGTTGGAGGCTCTTCTTCTGTCTCTTCAGTGGCCTTTTCCTATTCGAAAATAAACTTTCCAAAGACATTTGTTTCTTACTTATTTTGCTAACATGTGGGTTACATTTTTGGCATTCAAGTGACAGAAATGTAACCATTTTTCAAAATAAAATATTGTTCAGACTCAGATAATAAATACAAGAGAAATAATTATTTAATTAATTATTAGACGGCAGGCGTCCTGGTACCAATTGATCCATGGCCTGGAGGTTGGGGACCACTGCTATACAGCATACTGTTCAAACTTGTGTGCCCAAAATGTAACCTAGATCAGAGGTCTTCAACCCTGGTCCTGTGGGCCCACTGTCCTGCATGGTTGTAACCCTTCTCCAACACACCGGATTCAAATTATCAGCTTGTCATCCAGCTCTGCTAAAGCCTGATAACGACCCACTGCATTGAATCAGGTGTGTTGGAGTAGGGTGACATGCAAAACATGCAGGACAGTGGTCCTGAGGACCAGGTTTGAAGACCTCTAACCTAGATATCACTGTTCTCTGTTCCCACTGACCTTCCTCATACCCCAAACCTGCCTTTGAATTCCACAATACCACCTTCCTGTTTCCTTATCATCCCACTATTTCTGCCATCCGATGTTGAGTTGTGGAATGAGTCCTCCTTAAATACTGATCATGGCCAAACCCATCCCAGCTGTAGCAATCAGGGGATACATTCCACCTGTTCACAAACGCACAAAAAAAAGAACACAACAAAGGGAAAAGTCTGCCACGAGGTAGAGCCAGAGGGCATGACAGAATCAGTACTTCTACTTTTACCAGTGTATGTTTTCACACAAGTAGTTGTACATCTACTTGCGTCCTGAATGTGAGTACTTTTACCACCTCTGCATCTATGTGTCCCTCAACGTTTTAGCAAAACATGACAAAATGACAGTGAATCATGAAGCAAAATGGCACTAAATAGGTGTTAAAGTTGCTGTGGGTATGCTCCAGGCAATTTTCTATGTGCTACTGAACATTTCCAATACCTTTATGGAAGTGATGCTTTACAAATACACAGAATCAAAGCTACTGTTATTATGTAATTATGTGGATGTAACACAAATTCTGGAGATGGATTGACATAAATGCAAACATATTCTGAAGAACAGACGGTGCAGAGGGTGGGAAGCGTCTCACACCGTACAAATAAATGATCATGCTACACACTGCTTAATACTTTTTTTTCTCCCTACACTAGCTGTCTGTCAGTCAACCAATCTCAGGTCAATTACGACGTGCATCGAAGCAACATGCTGTAACAGGGAGGGTGCAGCTGACTAGATATAAAACCATGTAAGAAATAATTGGAATGCCTGGAGAATGTCACTGGGATATTTCTGGGGGAAATCCCAGTTGGACCATGGTAATATGAAGCTCATTCAGCAGTAATATCTAAGATTACTGTGAATGATTCTATAAAGTTAAGGTCCCTGCTCATGTCATGAATGGTAATGTAGAATGACAGTTCAGTGAGTGGGGTGTGATTTTAAGGGAAAAAAATAGTTACATGATAACAGAGCATTTTCTTGTTCAGAGGACACAGTCATAGGTCATTTGCTGGGTGTTATTTACAGCATCTAGTGATAGTAGATATGGAAGGTTGATTTAAAAAGAAAAAGGAACATATGCTCAGTTCTACACTGTCTATTACACAGGTGTCAAACATAAGGGTCTTATGCGGCCCGGGGCGTCATAGTGGGGGCAAAATGGACCTGACTACACAGGGTCGTGTAGGGAGAAGGGCTCATGAGAACCCAGGTCGTTTTATTACCTCCACCAAGGAGGTTATGTTTTTGGCATATGTTTGGTCTGCCTGTTAGTTAGGAAGATAACTCAAAAACTTATGGAAGGATTTTTAATGAAATTGTCAGTGTCACAAGAAACAAATGATTACATTTTGGTGGTGATCCGGAAGAGATCCTGGATTCTTGATTTATTCGCCATTTACCGCAATGTAAAATTTCAAAGTGATCCTGAATCCAGGATATTGTCCATAACTTTCTGAGTTATTTTGCTAACTAGACAGACAGACAGACAAACTCTGGCAAAAAACATAACATAATCTCCTTGTCGGATCTCTCTTCATTCAAGGGGGGGCAGAGGTTTGCGCTGACAGAGTACCTTTCTATTTTTTTACATTTTTTAATGTTTATTTCAAATGAATTGGGGTTTCCAATTAATTGGTATCCTTACCCTTATCCTCAATGAATACTTGAGATGTTACCGTGAAATTACATGGGCATATACATATAGCTAATGTGCATCAGATGCAATGATCCGTTTGAGTAAAGGTCAAAGGTCAAGGTCACAATTAACTAAAAGGTCAAAATCACATTATCAGTTATAACTCAAGAACGGAGGGTCACAGAATTTTCAGATTTGTACCAAACAATGTCGAATGAAGATTTCTACAATTCTCATAATTGGTGTCATCACCTTTGACCAATAGTTTTTGAGATGTCGAGAAGTCAATGGTTACATGTCGCAAAATTAATTTGTGTAACACTGTTTGTGTGTGTCAAGCAGACATATCACACTATAACTTATACACATATATAACACATATGTACATATAACAAAATTATCAATATTGCAAAATGTCAAAGTTGCATTTAGCAGAATGGTCAAAATCACATTATTAGGAGATATTAAATTCAAGGCTGTTTGTTTGTCTGTTTGTCTATCTGCCTGTTAGCAGGATTACGCAAAATGTTTTGAAGGGATTTTGACAAAAATTTCAGGATGTGTTGGGAGTGTCACAAGGAACAAATGATTAAACTTTGGTAGTGATCTGGAAGAGATCCTGGATCCTGGATCCTGGATCACTTAGAAATTTTCCATTGTGGTAAATGGAGAATACATTTGAAAGTGATCCAGAATCAAGGATCTCTTCCGGATCACTACCAAAGTTTAATCATTTGTTCCTTGTGACACTCCCACACATACTGAATATGTCGTCAAAATCTGTTCAGAACTTTTTGCATAATTCTGCTGACAGACAAACAGACAGACAAACAAACTGAGTCAAATGTAATACCTCCTTGGCGGACCTCTCTTCATTCAAAGGGGGGGGGTGCTTGGCGGAAGCTTTTCTTGTTGGCTCTATTTCATATTTCAAGAACGGACCTTCTCTAAATACTTGTTGCATATATTGATAACATCAACTGAGAGAATTAATTTTATGCCACAGTCCTGCCAACATATTGGACATTTCTGCAGCAGGGCCAGGTGTTTTTTTTTGCCCAATTCTTCCTTCATAAAGATAAAGGATGCAGAATTTATTCAGTCTGTGTATTTTATTGTGCAAAAAAAACACATGTTCCTGCTGCAGAGAATTAAAGTTGCTATACACTTTGTGAGTGTATAAACTGACATTTAAAATTATTTAATTATAAATACATGGGTGCTGTAAGTTCGGTAGCAGGTTCATGTCAGCAGACCAGCCCTTATGCTCATAGGAACCAGTGCTTTGATTCCCTGTATTATGACCGTGTACCCTGTCTTTGCAGTTGGATTCAGTTTTAGGTGTTACGGTTCACTGTTTTTTTCATTAGCCCAAAGCATTGTCTATGTTAATTTTATTTTTTTATGAATTTACATGGTTGTTGACTAGCGTTCTATTCCAGTCTATGTACATCGAGGGAAATCTGACCAACCCTTAGCGTTTCTGATGATGTTGCCTCCCAGTTAGCCACATGTTTTAGCAATCTCTATAGACATCTATGTGGATGACGAGTAAACTTGGGTGAAGCAGGATTAACAGCGCCATCTACTGGGGTGGGCCTATAACTGAGTCTGGGTTGTAAATACTTTGCGTATGGATCAGATTGGAAAAAGTGCAAAAAGAATGTAGGGATTCAACACTTCACACAAGGAACTGAGGGATTGCAAATGAAATCTCAAGAAAAAAATATATACACACACACACACACACACATATATATATATATACACACGTCAGAAATCAGAAATTGTGACGTACTATATCATAATTTTGACTTTTTATCTCATGATAATTTATGACTATTTGTGACTTCTGAATTACCCACTAAACTGAGTACTACGACCAAATACAAAACATCATCTACACACTAACTCACTTTTAAAGGCTTTATTTGTTGATATTTTTAGAAAATTTGCAATTTTTTCCTGCTTAAATCAGTAGTAATTTATCTACAGCAAAAAAAAAAATTGCTGTTTTCCTTATTACTTTGTTACAGTTAAGAAGTAGTACTTTTTTACTTTTATTTCAGTAAAGGACTTGAGTCAGTATTTCACACCAGTAGCTGTACATCTACTTCAGTACAGAATGTGAGTACTTTGACCACCTCTGCTTTTGGGAGCACATACTGCACATATCAAACCCACAGCATATCCACTGGGGTTACCAGTCAGCTGTTTTACTGAGGTCTTCTATTACCACTTTAGTCCAGTAGTGTTTGTCCTCATACTCCATTAACCTAAAGTCCTTGTGTGAAACAGAGGTGGAAGACACTAAATGGGGGTGTAATTGGCTGAAGACTTACTGTGACATCTGAAACAGTTTATCGTATGCTAACTCTGGAGTTCTGAGAGCATCTGTACTGCTCAATGCCACATGGTAACCATAGCAACCACAAGCACACTACAGGCCTACAACATCCATACAGATAAATAAATACAGTTTGAAACAAATTCAGTAAATATCAGAGGTGAGCTGTACTTAGATGTAGAACTTCATTGCTATACTTAAGTAGATTTTTTTATACTCTACTTGAGTATTTATTGTTCCTGGTAACGTTTGACCTAAAAAAAATCATAAATATGTGTACTTTATACTTCTTACATTTATATAAATATCTGTACTTTATACTCTTTACATTCATATGCATATCTGTACTTTATACTCTTTACATTCATATAAATATCTGTACTTTATACTCTTTACATTCATATGAATATCTGTACTTTATACTCTTTACATTCATATAAATATCTGTACTTTATACTCTAGTATAAAGTACAGATATTTATGAACAAATGTAGTCAATGAAAGTAAACAGTTTCCAGAAAAGTAAATACTCAAGTAAAGTAAAGATACCTAAAACATTTACTTAACTAGAGTAATGACGTACTTTTATTTAGTTACTTCCACCTCTGTTTATCAACTTAGGTACAAGACATAAACAGAATGTGTATGCAGACTTTTTGTGTTTGACCTTCATGTAATCCAGCTGAACTCTCTGGAACTCATTGACAAGAACACTACTGTTTTAGAAAAAGAGGGGGTGGGCATTTCCAGTTTAACCTGGATGTGTACAGAAAACACCTGTGTTGGTCTGTTGACCTTTATATTTTCATATAATAAAAGATTGCATTTTACAAAGATTTGTTGATATGGCGTTGATGTCAAAGGTCATTCTGACCCCAAGCATTCTATCCATCCTTTCATGTAAAGCAGTGTTCCTGTTGTTTATGTGTTCTGCTGCATCAGGTTGTACACTAGGGATGGGATATATTATCAGTTAGGTGGAAGCAGGGTCACCAACAGGTCAATTTTGTATTTAAGTACCAACTAAGAAATAAATAAGTATCTGTTGTTGTATTCTCTCAAAGTAAATTGAGATCAATATATCTGTTTAAAACACATTCTAAGAAACAGGCAAAGGAAAATTTTGTTAGATTTTGTACCTGGTATATTTTACTTTGTAATAGTTTTATCAGCTAGGTTTAACATTCAATATGAATTTCCTTGGGCTGGGTACTAGGTTAATATTTTCAACTTGGGGCCCTCCCCAAGAAAATGTTGTATTTCTTCGATGCAATTTTCTAACCTGACCGTTGTCATCTGGTATCATAATACCATCTGGGACCCTTCCACAACCAATAAGTTTTCAAAGGAGGGGCCTTATCTAACATCTTTGCATGTGATTAGATAAAGAATCTGTCCGTCATCTTGATTGATGCGATGCTTCAGCCACTCACGTTGAACTCAAGCTGTGATGTAGCTCAGAGCGACAGCAGGAAGAAGAGCCATACTGAAAGCAGACCAGGCGAGAGTATGGCTGCACCTAAACACACCACTGCATTGTCTGTAAATGACCATTGTCGTATGTGCAGGGAACCTCTGAGGGTAAAAGGCAACATCGACAACAGCCAGCGGATATTCTTTAAACTTCCCTATGGAAAAGGGGTAGACCAGCAGCTTGCAGAACTTGGACTTAACATGTCAGATGTTCCAGAAAAATCCTCTGGCTTATGTCTGAAATGCCTTCACTTGATAGGGAGACACCAGAGTACTGTGGACACTATTAAGGAATGGAAAAAAGCTGAAGAGGAACCGGGTGTCATTGATGGAAAGTCCCACCCAGCAACACTGATTGGCTCCTTCATTTTTCAGGAAGCCTGAACTACATGATATACTCAGGTGGTTGCATGAACCTAGCGTGTAGTTTGGCGAAACGCAGCCAGATGACGTGAGTCAGGTTAGGAATTGCCTGTATTTTAATCAATCAGGCGTCTGACATAATAACAGCCCGAAGTAACACAATTCTTTGCCTTCAGCATAATAGTACCATGAACAACACAACTAGCATTCCAACAAGATCAGAAAATAAAAACACCTGCAACAACACTGCTTCCCTTTTTCTTTTCATGGAATACTCTTTGTTACTGTACCACTCACTACTGAACATTCTCTTTTTTTCCTGTGAAAAGGCATTTAGGATAGATTTTAAGGGTCACCAGTTTATCAGGTTTATCAGTACCAAGATCATCCCAGTCTGCGCTGGAGTCAGATGGGAGCACAACAGTCTGGATGGGTGATGCTCCTCAGTGATTGTCAGACTTGTCTTGAGTTTTATCATCCTCACATTGTCTGAGGTATGTCCATCTTATTTTCCTTCATATATTGGTTTACATTTCTTTGACTTTGCTGTTCATTGACATTTCTGTTGACAGAAGTTAAAATGCTACACCACTTCCGTTTATAACGGATCATTACGAAACAACCAATCAGATTATGACAAATAGTTTTTAACACATTTTAATTTAAGGACTTTTTTTTATTTGTATGCCCTTTAAAAAAAGAAGGCAAGTGTTAAATTGTAGAAGCCTGGGATTTATTAATTTATTCATTATTCATTTAAAAAAGTTTAATGTTACACTGTGGGCCCTAGCCTATGACAGCATGGGCGGACCCGTGTCACTTAATGGGTGAACATGGCCCCCCCCAAGGCCTGCCCACCCTGCTGGCCTGACAGCTACTGGTGTTAAAAAATACTCTGGTAAAAGTAAATGGACTGTACTTATATAGCGCACTTTATATATGAGTGGGTGTCCAATGTGCTTTACAAATCCTCACATTCACACACACACTCATACACCACAGTCGATGGCTGCTACCGATACAGAGCCACTGCCTAACCTGAGAGCAACTTAGGGTTCAGTGTCTTGCCCAAAGACACTTCAACATGTGGACAGCCCCGAGTAGAAGTACTGATTGAACTCTTTTACTGAAGTAGAAGTTAAAAAAATAATCAGTACAACTTCTCCATTGTAATCCAGTAAAAAGTAAATCATGTCATGGATGAAATAATACTGATTTAACCAGGAAAAATCTGAAAAATGTCAAAAGTATCCAAAAATAAAGGCCTTAAAAGTGAGTTAGTGTGTAGAATATGTGGTCACAGTTACTCAGTTTTGTGGGAAAAAAGTCACAATTCAGATAAAATGTCAAAATTGTGATATAAATAGTAAAAATTACAAGATTAAAATTTCTGTCCACTGATTTTCACCCTAAAACAACATATTTTTCATACTGTCACATCTGTCTAATTTGAAAACGTAAACGAGTCTATTTTTCCCACCAGTAGCTGTACTTCTATTGGAGTACAGACTGGGGGTACTTTGACCGCCTGTGTTTGAAAGCCAGCATTCGAAGATTTTCACTGTGGCGGAAAAAAAACTCCAAACCTTGACAACACACGAGGATCCAGACATAATGATGACCATAATGAGACACCATCACCATAGCAAAGCTGAGGCAGACTTGGGTTTCAGTCAGATGTTTGATCCATCCTCAGTCAAATCCGTGCCACATTTCAGTTGCTGGAGACATTTTACTGGACAAAAGCTGTTAAGTAACTTGTCAAAAAGTCTTCACAGGTTTGCATTTTGAGACTCTGCCAGCGAGACCAACTCAACACACAGACAGGAGAAGCTGGGAAAAAGATATGTAAGTCAAAAAAAAATGAGGCAGTGGTAATGATGGCATGTGTAACTATCAATTCTATTCAAAGAGTGATTTCCACAGAGGGAGAGGGCTGCTTATAATACAGGACTCTCAAATTTGTTGTCTTCATTTTCCACATTTAATCTCCAATGGATTAGACCAGTAAAATGAAAACATAATAACCTATAAATAATGAAAACTACACATTTTTGTCATTGATTTAGTGTAAAAAAAAAATACTATTATAAATTATCCAGAAGCAAAAAAAGTTAAATTTCATAAGGAAAATAAGGGTAATTTTAACAATACTCTGCCTCAGTTTATCATTGGTCCATGTGTTTAAACTGATCCATAATAAAAGACATGGAGTAAATTCTAATACTTGTTTCTGGCTGTTTTTGGAGGGCAGAAAAATGACTTGAGGTGGAACAACAGAGTTTTACGGTCCTGCCTCATACATGCATAGACATATATACATAGACGCCTCATTGACTGCAGCTGCCCACTGGAGCAGCGCGCCTGCAGGGCGGCCATCTTCGATCGGGGCCACTCGCTCCTACAGTTCATTACTTCCATAGAGGAATGATGTAGTTATATAATTAAAGTTGTCATAAATCACTCAATTTTCAACCAATATTGACAGGGTTTGTAACAAACGCCAGACATGCTAGATAGATAGACAGATATATATAAATAGAAAAAAAACAAAACATTCAGATGTGCTCAAGTTTAGGGTCTACCTTGGCAGAGGTCTGCGCTCTCAGAGTGCTGTTTCTATTTGACTTTGCATTTGCAGCTTTACATTTGGTTTCCTTGATAGTACTTGTTAAATTGTAAGAAACATAAACAACATTTTAAGGATGTTTTTTGCATCAGAAAGTTGACTGTACTAAACATGCAGACAGAAAAGAAAAGTAGTTTTCAATTGCTTATGGAGACATGAATCATAGAAATGCATGAATTATTTATCTCTGTCACACATATAACTTTTGCAAATGAGATGGGAAGTTAAAGGCAGATGGTTTGACGGACAGTTTGGTTTCCGGTAAACAGCTGTAATACACAGGATGATGGAGAGCTGGTTAGATCATGGGTAGACACAAAGCTGATGGGGTTCTGTCCATCTTGTCTGCATTTATTTAACTCTTACTATGACAACCTGCTAACAATACTGTATATTATTCCTTACATACATCTTAACTGTGAAAAGTAATCCCACGAGCTCTTTGTGTCCTTACAGCGCTCATTACAGCATCCATAGGCTGAACAAAGTCCGACATTTTTGGTGGAGCTCTTCTCCTGTTTAAATAACTATGTTGGAGTCAGAGGGAGAGTGTGTAGTTTAAGGGTTGAGAGGCAAAATGTCTGAGCACCTTGTATAGGAGCTACATGTGTGACGTTTCAATCAAACAATCAGGCAGTTTGTCAATCAGTTTCAAATTCAGCAAATAATTCCACTTTGAGATTCATCAGTAGCTCTTTCCTTCGTAGATGTCTATGTACCGCTGGCCCCGATACAAGATGGCGGCGCTGTGGGACAAAAAAAAATGGTATGAGAATGTATTAGATAAATCTGTAATTAGTAAAAAATAGAAACTTTATTGACAAACTGACCAACTATTCAGTGGCATGTAGCAGATACTTGAAATGTTCACTTGCAGATTTTTACATCCATGCAGTCATCACCAGGACCCAGCGCCGTAGCTCCGCAGACGCACATAACGCGCACTGCATAGGGCACTTTGGTGCCGGCAGGGCACCAAAAGAAATCAGGGTCGTGGGGGAAAAAAAGTGTAAACTATATTAATAATATGCGCTAATATGTTTAAAACAATAGACAAACAACATAAACCAATTTTCCCGAGAAAAGGGGTGAATCTGCTCCGTGCCCCTCTCTCCAGTCTCATGGTGCCCCCTCCCCTCCCAGTGGTCTTTTCGGTTATGCCTCATTCGCACTTTGGTGAACACCTGTGCTGTGGGAATATGGCCTCGAAACGGCAGCAAGAGTCTGGAGCTGAGAAGAGGAAAAAAAAAGAAGAAGAGATGATGCAGGAAATCATCAACCTTCCTCAGCTTCCACCACAGACGTCTGCCTTGGAGATGCTGACATTTCTACACAACAATCAGCTTCCAGAGGTATATCCCAATCTGTGGATTGACAGACAACTGACACTGCGGCACCGTAGTATGTACACAGAACAGCCTCTCGCGTGTTCTCTTGTTGTCTCCAAAATAATACACATAAACAATCATATTACACATTAAACACACAAAAACAATACAGAATACAATAATTATATGAATTAACATTATTACTCTAACGGTCGGTTTAACGTCTCACGCTCGTGAGACGTTAAACCCGGGCTACGACCTAGCCACTTTCCCAACCGTTATGTTTTCTAACAAGTAGAACAAACAAATAACACTTCACATTTGAACTACACTTATAAAACAATCTAATACATGTACGGAACAACTCTGACACTTGCTCTTTACCTGTAAGGGATAAAAAGGAAAAAAACAACGGCAATCAACTGACACTGCGGCACCGTAGTATGTACACAGAACAGCCTCTCGCGTGTTCTCTTGTTGTCTCACGACACTACCCGTGCCCTTGACCAGTGTCACCAACGCGCCCTCTGCTGGTCGGAGTTGGCTACTGCATATTGACCTACACATACCATTCTCACCACACTGAACATGAACTACACTAAATTTTTAAAAAACATGTTAAACATTTAAATTATTACATATATATATATATATATATATATATATATATATATATATATATATATATATATATATATTTATTTATTTGTTTATTTATTTATTTATTTTTTTTAACCCAACCATGGCTCTGTATGCCACAGGGACGTGGCTCAGAAGCTGTCATATGATGACCTCATAGCTGATTTTGCAACAAAGAAATGCAGGCGTGTACCTCTCTAGGTCATCTGATAATTGTAAAAAATGTCTAACATAGTTACTTAAGGAAAGTGCCTTTTGTGTTCTCATTCTTATTTTTCTCATTTAAGTTTCTTTATTGAGAATTGTTATTGTTCAACTATTATTTTTGCACTTTATTGCCAGGCTCTTTGTTCTGTGTTTGGTCTGTGTTTACAGTTTTTACACACACCTTTTTGGATTTCTCATGTTTGTTGACAGTGTTATGTAAATAAACAAATTGCACTGAGAAATGCAACATTTTTGAAAATTCAAATGTAATTTTTATTTATTTTTTTAGGTGGGGGGGGGGCACCACAGAGCATTTGTGCTTAGGGCACCCAAATGGTTAGCAACGGCCCTGCCAGGACCATCAAACTATTTTCTGCTGTTGCTGTCAAACTGAATACTACATATATATTTATTTTTCTCAGTAACTGAATCCCAAAATTTTTATGAATTGAACTATTGGTTCAGTTTTGTAAATATAATCTGTAGAAAACTGCAATGTAATTCACTGAAGTAGTATTTTCCTGTAGTTGGAAATGTCATTTCAATGAATCCCAGGCAGGGCTAGTGGTGTTGCTGGCATTGCATCAAAGTCCAACACTGTATGGTGATTACAGTTTTGAATGAGCGAATCATCAGCCAGTCAAATGTGGATGTGATCTGACAGACCACCCCCAGGGCCCTGGAAGGCATGGATGCTAGTCCTTGGCATCCACGCTGACTGCGTTCACAGTGACTGCAGATGTTGCTGTGGATCTACTTCAAACACCTTCTTCAGGGAATGCACAAACAAAAACCAAACATAATGACCAGAAGAAAACCCAGTCCTTAGCTGGACATTATCAACACAAGCAACGCTGCTCTTATCTGAACTGATATGATGCCAACACGGAAGGAAGCTCATTTATATGCTGCTATTTTTCCATTTAAACAACTGTGAAGATACTTGGATTAGCTCCAAGAGTTTAAAGAGTGTTAAAGTGATTATCCAGAGTAAAATTCTGTTCAGCAAATTTTTTTTGATGATTGGGAGTACATACTGTACATATAGTTGACATCAAAATCACACCATTTGGATATACATTGAGACATTTTTTTGGGATTTTTCTTTTTTTTTTCCCCATGCATTCGGAAAGTTGATGAAATTTGGCCAGCATGTCTTTGGTTTCACTTCTATTCACTAATTCACTTTCTTTGGGCTCATGATGAATAATGAATACGTACTAGGGCAAAAACGACTTACGTTTTTTCAAGTGGACTTATCTGTCAATAAAGTCGAAGTCGAGCCGACTTGTCATGATGACTTCATCACATTGTCATTGGAGAAACAACAGAGATACACGGCGAAAAAAAACAAAACAAAAAAAACATGGACACCCATCTGTCCAGCAATGACCAACTTGTATTAGAGTTCACTGCAATGTAACAATGTTCACTGACAAGACACAAGCATCAACATTTTAACCCCAACAAAACAATGGCTAATGTTAGCAAAGAGTTTTCTGTTAAATTTAACTGCACATCAGTAGGTGAACATTTTGTCTGGACCCACGGCTCTAAAACCGGACTGTCCAGACGTCTGTCACACGTCCGCACTTTTTATATTAAGTGTAAAAAGTTTAAGGCAGCGGCCGACAACATGAACACAACACTGTCCACATCATGTTTGGGGGAAAAAAGAGCGTGTTGTCTTAATGCGGGTTGTCTGCGCTGCTTATCACACAGGTTAGCTAGCAGATGCTGCTTGTATCACTCAGGTTAACAGATACCTCTTCAGATGGCTGTGCCATTTTTTTTCATCTAAAATGAAAAAACAGACATCTGGTTTGTGTTTATGCGCCGAGAGAGCAGGAAAGTGAGAGAGAAAGAAAAAAGGGGGGGGGGGGCAGGTAGAGAAAGAATAACATGCGACTTGTCGACTCCTCCAAATTTAAGTCGACTTGTGCTACCGAAGTCGACATGTCGACTAGTACGTACTGTAATAAAGTTTCAATGAGCACCCTGGTCAAAAACTCACTAAACAGCAGTAACTCTGTCCTTTACCCCTGTTAGAACTCTGTGATGAATGAGGGTCAAAGACTCACCAAAAGCATCATGGGTAGCTCCCTCATAGCCAATGGGATGCTACATAGAATATGTATTTGGGTGGCTGTGGCTCAGTTGGTAGAGTGGGTCGTCCAATGACCGAGAGGTTGGCAATTCGCGTCCTGGCATGTCGAAGTGTCCTTGGACAAAGACACTGAACCCAGTAGTCTCCCAGTAGGACTGACAGAACCTTCGAAACCTACTGGTGTGTGAATGGGGGAATGTAAAGGGCTTTGAGCACCATGAAGGTGGAAAATCGCTGGATAAGTGCAGACCATTTACCACTTATTCACATCCATTACATACAGTACTGTATTTACGTCTTGGGGGTTTCGGTTTAGTTTCGTAAATTTAATTTTAAATTGACGTAAAGGTTTTTCGTTACTTGGATTATGGGCCTTTCATGAGTTGAGATACCACTGTAGTTGACATAAAAATTTCAAGATTCGAATGTACATTGAGAAATTTGGATTTTGCCGTTTTGAGCCCAACTGTGTTAGCATGGAAGTGATTATAGCATGTCTTTTTGCCAACATGAAATGCAATTTTTAGACCTCTTCTAAAGTTCTAAGCAATATCACACTTATGTGGTAGTAAGTACAGGGTCCCGAAAGGAAAACCCAAGTGTCATGTCCTCAGATAGTGTGCCCAGAGTTACTGATCTCAAGCCATGTACCTCTATGTATTCTTAAGATGCCTTAGGAGGAGGTCTGCACGAGTCGATTGATGAGTGCAGAGTTAGATGCTTTGGAAATTTCATTGTTTTGTTGATTCTCAGTCACAACTGGCAAAATATTTACTCTTTTGGTTGGAATTATTTAGCATATATAATGTATATAATTTAGAGCTCTGTGACTTTGTACCATCCATTTTCACCTTTTGTCTTAGTATTTTTAAAATGCTCCACCTGCAGCACATTTCCCTCCCTTCATCATTTCTTGGATCAGTATAACAACAAAATAAATATTCAGACAATGCCTAATCTCACCCCTATTTTGTGCCAATCTCAAATTTCTATGACAACCCTTAAACAACACTTAAATTAGAGCAAATAATGTGATTTTGACCTTTCTGCTAAATGCGACCTTGACCTTTGACCTTTTGAAATATTGATAATTTTGTTACATGTATATATGTTCATCAGTGCCTGTAATATTATGATAATATATCCAGTATTGATTAAGTTATAGCGTGATATGTCTATGCTTGACACACACAAACACTTTTACACAAGTTAATTTTGCCACATGTCACCAGACCAGACGCCACTTTTGCATCTTCTGTTTTCATCATCACTGTATAAACAAGTATTCAGAGAATGACCAATGTCGCCCCTTTGCTTAAAACTGCTCCCGAAAAATAATCTTGCTGGAATGTTCATAAATTCTAATATAGTCTAATATAATTTTGTGTCTTCAGTTGTAAAATAAGACAATCCAATAAATGATTGGTCTCCCTGACCATATTTGACATAAATCATAATTATTTTTCTGTACTTAATCTCATTGTTCCTTTTCATATCAACTTTCTATCATTATTCACAGTTTCAGAGTTACGAAATCCATCCTTATTTGTTATTGATGTGCTTGTTGGTCAAGCCATCAAAAGTCACCCATCGCTGATCCTCCATTTGAAGATGCCACCTGTGATTTAAATATTTCAGCTACTGAATAATCATAAGCTTAATATTTATGGTTCATGGTGATCAGTGATATTTAATGACTCAGTCAAGGTAAATTTCCATCACAGTCTATGCTTGACACACACAGTTACAAAAGTAAATTTTGCAGCATGTCACCGTTGACTTCCAGTGATCTCAAAAACTACTCATCATAGGTGATAACACCAAGTATGAAAATTGTAGAAATCTTCATTCCGCATCATTTGGTACCAATCTGAAAGTTCTGTGACCCTCCGTTTATGAGTTATAACCAATAATGTGATTTTGACATTTTAGTTAATTGTGGCCTTGACCTTTGACCTTTACTCAAATGGCTCATTGCATCTGATGCACATTAGATAGATGTATATGCCCATGTAATTTCATGGTGATATCTCAAGTATTCATTGAGTTATAGCATATGTTTCTGTGATTACTTTAGACAAGATTAATGCTGTTTATGTTTGTCGTCGTCACCCCCCCCCTATGTTTCTTTTGAATCAATTTTGGAACAAAGAGGACAATAAATCTGAAATAAACCCATGGCTTTTCCCTCACATTTTCTTTATTTTATCTACTTTCCAGCCTGGCTCTTGACTTTACTTTTAGTTGAACTGCACCTTTAAGACAATAAGGGTTGTGTTTCCTCATATAGAAGTGCTGCTGGCGGACTTCCTTCCTTTAATATCTGTCAAAGGGCCCCAGCAGCCCTCAGGTACCCAGCAGCCAATATGAATGGAGACAGATACAGGGGCATGGTCTGAAATAGTCCACCGTGTATTACAGCCTGGAGACGGATATGACTGCACACACACACACACACACAGCTAGCACAATGGAACAGCAGTTTTAAGTTAGCACACAGCAACAAAGATATAGGCAGGTATTAGAGCTGAAGGAGAAGCGCGTGCTCTCTTCAACCTCATTACATCCACAGGCCACAGGTGGATATAGTGTCTGTGATATCTGCAGGGACTGGCCCAACAGTGTGTGTCTGTGGTAAATAAATACATCAAGTGTGTGTGTGTGTGTGTGAGTGACAGAGAGCCATCTACATCACACCTGTTAAAGTCATTTTACTTCAGCTCCACATTCATTCCGATGCATTTTAGTATTTTTTTGTACATTTCATTGTATTTTAGTGTAATATTAATGCATTGTATGCATTCATTTTTAGTGCATTTTAGTGTAATATTTGTGTAATTTTGTATCATTTTAATGCATTTTAGTGTAATTTTAGTGCATTTTACTGTGTTTTTAGTGCATCTTAGTGTAATTTTACTACATTTTAGTGTAATTTTTAGTGCATTGTGTGTAATTTTTGTGCATTTTACTGCATTTCTAGTACATTTTAGGGTAATTTTACTGTATTTTTAGTGCATTTAATGTAATATTTAGTGCATTTTAGTATATATATATATATATATATATATATATATATATATATATATATATATATATATATATATATATATATATATATATATATATATATATATATATATATATAAATAATTAGATATTAGATTATTTTTGCAAACGTTATTGCAGGAGTGTCAAACTCTTTTTACTTCAGTTCCACATTCAGCGCAATATGATGTGAAAAGGAACAGATTAATGAAATAATTACAGTGAAAAGAGTTAAATTACATTCTGATAATGTTTAAATCGATAATGTTTCCCTCAAAAAATAGTTAAATTACATTCTGATAATGTTTAAATCGATAATGTTTCCCTCAAAATGTGAAGAACATCAACAAGTGGACACGTGATATTTGAACCATTTTCTGCCTCAGTCTATCAGTTTGTCATTTGCACATGTGCAGACAACTGATATTTCCATTCCAAATACACTAAACATTTAGTAACAGGCAGAATATTAGTAAAATGACACTTACTCTTCAGATATTTTAGCTGCTACATATTTGTTCAGGTATTTATTCAGGTTTTTGTAAAAGGATTATAGGTAGTTATGATCATCTTTAACTGCTCTGACCTAATGTAGATCTAATTATTCTGAATGTAGAACCTGAATTAAAATCATTTTTACACAGTAATATTTTCATTATCATTCATCCTATGGGCCAGATTGGACCCTTTGGTGGACCAGATTTGGCCCGCAGGCCTTATATTTGGTACCTGTGATCTATATGCTTCTATAATTTCCAAAACTCCAAATGTGAGCTTCAAAAGTCCACTGTTGTTGACAGAGCTACATGTTAGCCTTGGTTATTGGATTCCATTATTAGTTATTGGATTAGCCCTGCCCCCCACCAACCCAGACCCCCCTAGAGCGAACTGTGCTAAGCTAAATCAAGCTTTTGTGAGTGTATATTTGCATGTGGGTGTGTGTGTGTGCGTATGTGTGTGTGTGTGTGTGTGTGTGTGTGTGTGTGTGTGTGTGTGTGATATTAATGAGGTTTCATAGGACTGGGTGGTCAGTGTGCAGATAGAAGTCAGACGTCAAATGGTCTGTGTTTGACGTGTAACTAAAAAATATAAGCGATGGAAGAGAAAACACAGGTGGTCAAAGGACTCCCATCCTGTACTGCAGTAGAAGTACAGCTACTGGTGCAAAAAAATACGAAAGTAGAAGTACTGATTCAACTCCCAAAAAAGGGACAACTACTCTGGAATAAAGTAAAAGGTAAAACTGCATTTTTTTTGCTATGGATGAAATAATATAGATATAGATATATATATATATATATATATATATATATATATATATATATATATATATATATATACGAAAGTGAGTTAGTGTGTAGATGGGTCATGGTACTCAATTCAGTGGGTATGGACAGGACATTTAGGAAGAATTCAAAAGTCATAAATAGGAGATTTAAAAAAAAAACATAATTATTAAATATGAAAAAAATTAAATTGTGAGATAAAAAGTCAAAAGTACAACATATTAAGTCACAATTTCTAATTTACCGTTTATTTGTTATACTGTCACATTTGTTTATTTTGAAAAAGTAATGAGTCTATTCTGAGAATGTAAAGAGTATCAAGTACAGATATTTATATAAATGTAAAGTGTATAAAGTACATATATTTATATAAATGTAAAGAGTATAAAGTACATATATTTATATAAATGTAAAGAGTATAAAGTACATATATTTATATAAATGTAAAGTGTATAAAGTACATATATTTATATAAATGTAAAGAGTATAAAGTACAGATATTTATATAAATGTAAAGTGTATAAAGTACATATATTTATATAAATGTAAAGAGTATAAAGTACATATATTTATATAAATGTAAAGAGTATCAAGTACAGATATTTATATAAATGTAAAGTGTATAAAGTACATATATTTATATAAATGTAAAGAGTATAAAGTACATATATTTATATAAATGTAAAGAGTATAAAGTACAGATATTTATATAAATGTAAAGAGTATAAAGTACATATATTTATATAAATGTAAAGAGTATAAAGTACATATATTTATATAAATGTAAAGAGTATAAAGTACATATATTTATATAAATGTAAAGAGTATAAAGTACAGATATTTTTGAACAAATGTAGGGAGAAAAGTAAAATGTTTCCAGGAAAATAAATACTCCAGTAAAGTCCAGTTGCCTAAAAAATCTACTTAAATATAGTAAAGGAAGTGCTTTTCCTTATTTACTTCCACCTCTGCCTGTGACAAGTGTTTCCTCAGCATTAATGATCTTTGAGGTTTTGGCGCCTTAGCTTCATTTGGACAGCCGCAGTGGGAGCTGGAGTTGGACCACTCTGGATGAATCGCCACTGATGACTAAATTAAAAGGTGTACTTGCCTGATTGCTGCTAATGTTACCAGGGGGAATTTTACTCACTCAGAAACCACAGTTGATCTATGGACCGCAGCAGACCATCAGTAGTACTTTTACGGGCCGACAACCAGACAGCAGGTGGTGGACCTGGTGCTTTGATCTGTTTCTTGGACATTTGCTTTAGCGTCTTCATAGCCCTTTGATTAAAAGCCAACAGAGTTGTGCCAGTCCTTTTCTTTTACGGTCTTTTTCATGTATGTATTAAGAACACACTCATTACAGGTTTCAGTGATGTGTAGTGGAGTAGCTTAATCTAAATATTTGGAAGAATCGTGACAGAAATGATTAAAACACCAAAATTGGCAGAGGTGAACTTTAGGAAATACTGCATTATTTCAGAAGGGGTGCCAAAAAATTCAACCATCAGGTCACGTGGTTTTATCTCAAAATATGGTTTTTGAGTAAAATATCGTTTTTTAAAATTGTACTCGTACACGTCGTCTCCCGCTTCATCTGGGTCCGGGTCTGGGTCGTGGGGGCAGCAGCCTCAGCAAAGCAGCCCAGACTCCTCCTTGAACCTTATCGTGGTGGAGGAGTTTGAGAGCCCTAGTGATCCTGGGTGCTGTCTTGTCAGGGCATTTTGCCCCTGGTAGGGTCTCTCATGGCAGATTGGTCCTCGGTGAATGGTCAGACTAAGAATGGTTGGAAGACCCTTATGACCAGAAACAGCAAGATTCTGTGCACCAGGCCCAGAGAGTGACCGGGTCCCACCCTGGTGCCTGGTGGCCGGGCCTTTTCCCATGGGGTCCGGCCGGGTCCAACCCAAACGGGCGACATGGGATCATCATCTTGTGGGCTTACTACCTGCGAGGAGAGGCAGAAGGGTCCGGTGCGATGTGGATTTTTAAAATTTTATTTTTAGTAAATATATCGACCACTGCAGAAAAATGTTAACACTTGGAAATGATACCTATGGATCCTATCAAGTTTTTAGGTATGTTAATTGAGCTAACTTTAACAAATTAACATAGTAACAGCTAATTTGGGGTCAATTTCCCCAAATGTTCCATGTTGTGAAATTTTCTATGCCACAACATAGTGACCAAAAACTTCCTGATGACATAAACATAAAAAGACATTTTTCACCCCAAAATGAGCCTACAGTTGCTCATCCGACACTCAAATGTCACTGTCTACTTTCAGACTTGAATGCACGAAACACTAAACTACAGCTAACAATAAACAAACCAAAAATGAAAAGAGTATAAAAGTGAAGTGATGAAGCTGAACGGTGGATGAACCAGATAGTAATGAGACCTATAAGACAAAGAAAATTGGGGACACAGCCTTTGTTAACTATGCACCAAAGTTATGGAATACAATTCCAAAAGACATCAGGGAAGCCAGTTCACTGAGTATATTTGAAACTAAATTAAAGACATTTTTATTTTCATTAGCCTTTGAAGGGAGAAAAAGAATGGACCTCTAGTGCCCCCCCCCCCCACACACACACACACACACTCAAACAAACCTGACCACTTCCCCGTGGTCTATCTATCTATCTATCTATCTATCTATCTATCTATCTATCTATCTATCTATCTATCTATCTATCTATCTATCTATCTATCTATCTATCTATCTATCTATCTATCTATCTATCTATCTATCTATCTATCTATAGGAACCCTGTGTATGAGTCTCCAGTTCATCTCAGGGCTGAACATATATAGACAAACAATCAGTGCATGTGTTTAAATGGTGGGAGGAAACTGGAGTACCTGGAGAAAATCCACACAGACACAGGGAGAAAATGCAAACTCCACACAGAAAGGTCTGGTGTGGGAACTGAACCAGGGACCTTCTGTCTGTGAGGCACCAGTGCTAACCACTGCCCAGTGTATTCAGTCATATTACGCTTATTATAGAAATTGCTCCACATGCAGCCAAACCAAATTCATCAGCTGGACCTATAGATATCATTTCAGACATTGAGACTTCCAGCTGACTACAAAGGGAGCAATTTTTTTTGTTTTTTTTTAAAGTAGTTTTTAGTTTTTTCTTTTAACTGTGCAGTTTGCTTCACTGAAATGCAGGCTTTTCTGCCCAAACAAGCCCATCAGTGTCTACTACGCTTTCCTTCCTTTAACACCGATATGGTTCTGTGACTCCCAATCACATGTTCCTTCATTATTAGCTTTTCCTTCTCTTCTCGTCTCTCCTCGTTGGTTCCTGGGAAAAGACAAAACACATCTACAGGCACTGAGATAGGTGGGTGATTCTCTGAACTGGGTGCACACTGGAGGCTGACATAAGAACAGCCCAATCTTCAACCCTGTAACAAAGACTCATCCCCATAACAGTGTTTTTGGTTATGAGGTTGAATCATCATCATCATCATCATCATCATCATCATCATCATCATCATCATCATCATCATCATCATCATCATCATCATCATCATCATAGTAGGGTCATAATTTGAGGTTCCGTGACCATCCTCTGGCAAGGATGTTTTGATGATTGATTTGAGCTCTATGAACCCTTTAAAAAAGATTTAGCCCCCATGTCCCTCCCAAAAATCCCGGCATTTTTTGCTAGAGAGCCAAATTCAAAATGCCGCCCGGCGCCGTATTAAAAAAATAACTTTTGATCTGATTGACCTAGAATCATATTTGAAGGCACTTTTTCACACAAATCAGCCATGAGGATTCCAAATCTGACATTATTTTGTTAATACAACTTCATTTTGACCATGAAATTCAAGATTAGGGATCAACTCGACTGGCGAGAGACAATCTGTTAATAACAACGGTTAATAACAACGGTTAATAACAACGGTTAATAACAACGGTTAATAACAACGGTTATTAACAACAATCAATAACACAGTCAAGATGAAGTGTGATGTGGGAACAACATTTTAAGGTCATTACCCATCACAAAAAAGAAGCAAATTGTGTTTTGTGTGGTTGTACTTTCACTTACAACCGTTCACTTTCAACCGTTTTGGCAGAGTTGCCATGTCTTGCATGCATGCAACTGTGCTCCCTTGTCGATGGATACATAGTGGATCGATAAGGTCAGTCAACTAATGATTAAAGAAATCGATAACGTTCATCCCTATTCAAGATGGCTGCCATCTAGTACAGTGGTTCTCATCCTTTTCAGACCATGACCCCCCAAAACAATTATTATTTTTTTCAGCATAACTTTAGCTCTGCACCCTCGTCAGAGGCATATCTCTCATCACATGCTGCTTATTTAGTGCTGCTGCTTGTTGCCTCAGTCATTCTTTTGAGCCTACAGTGAGAAGAGCTACAGTAGATACTTGATCTGTAAAGACATGCTGCATGTACAACTGCTTGAATATGGAAGAAAATAATACAACAACAGGGACAGATAGAAAGTCATGTGTTTTCCAATGTGGTAATCTGTGTAATGAAGCCACAGATACCATTAGGTCAACTCAGAGATGGGAAAACATAAAACAAAAGTCACTGTTATGGAGTGGCCTTGACAAATTTGGGAATGTCTATGAAACTGTTGATTGGGATAAAGGTCCACTTGGAAAATGTGTCCATGAAGCTTGTATGTTGACACTATGTAATTCTAAGAAACTGGAACAAGCCAAAAGAAGACAGAAAAAAGAAGAGACCGATGTATGCCAATCTCAGTCTTCTTCTATGTTAGATGAACGTTCCACAGCTGTGGATCCACCTGCCAAACGACTGCGATCAAGTCTTGGGCAGATACATGAAAAAACAAAATGTGTCTGGTGTTGTAAGCCTGAGTCACCAAAGCACCCAGAAACAAAGTTGAGCCTGATTTCCTATGATCATGCATGGGCAGCTTTCAAGAGCAATACAGTTGCCCTGGAAGATCAGACAATGCAGGACAGAATCAATTGCCTGATCGATTCTGCAGCTGATCAGCCCTATGCACTTGAGATCCGATATCACTACACATGTTGGATGAAATATATGGCAAAATACAAAAAAATGACAGATGATGACAAACTCCCACATATGCACAATGTCACTCTACGTGAGGCACAGACTATGTTCTTTAATCACATAAGAAAAGTAATTATTGAGGAACACCAGCTTAGGTCAATGCAGAGCCTCCTTCAAGACTACAGCTCTATAATCTCTCGATATGGATTCCCAACATCTGGGGTTAAATCATCTTATATCAAAGACATCTTGACTCATCCAATGGCCACCAAGGGTTGAAGAACTGGAGGAGGAGGAAGAGCTCTCACCTCTCCTTGTGCAGTTGCTATCTGCTTTACGGGGGAAGAAGGCTGGCTATTTTCACTCTACTTAATGCCGGTTGAATGTCAAAACTAGTTTTGATGATTAAAATTATGTCAGATTTGGAATCCTCATGGTTGACATGTAGGGAAAAGTGCCTTCATACACTATTGTAGGTCATTCTAATAAAAAGTAATTTTTTTAATACGGCGCCAGGTGCCATTTTGAATTTGGCTCTCTAGCAAAAAATGCCGGGATTTTTGGGAGGGACATGGGGGCTAAATCTTTTTTAAAGGGTCCATAGAGCTCAAATCAATAATCAAAACATCCTTGCCAGAGGATGGTCACGGAACCTCAAATTATGACCCTACTATCATGTTTATTTGACAGACGTTATTTGACAGAAGTTCTAAAAACACATAGATGGCACATACCCAACAACAAGAACAAGCACAATAAACAAACAAATTAAATTAGACACCTAACAAAACAAATAAATAAAAATATACATACATTTTTTAATGTTACGGAGTTGAAGATTTTAGCCCAAAATAGCCATAGATCCACATTACCTAGCTAATGTGGAGTTATGGCTATTTTAGAGCATTAGAAAACATGACGAAAACAAGAAATTAATATAGTTTTCCAAGAGAATTATTAAATTTTCCCCCCAAACATTACTAAATATAATTTATGTTTGTAACAGTGTTGAAAGGTTGAGCTTGGCAATGTCAATTTGACGATAAAAACAATGAAATATAGGTAAGAAAGTATTTAATGCCGATGAAGTATGGTAATACTTTTTACAGTGAGTGGGAAAAGAGCTCAATAATGTCACTTCCTGGGTGCATAGGAAGTTGGACTAAACCACTATTTAAAAAAAAAAAAAGAAAGGTGTGACTTATATCCAGTTACAGGGTTGAGTGAAACTAGGGGAGAAAATTATATATATATATATATATATATATATATATATATATATATATATATATATATTTCTTATATTAAGGTAGTAAGTAGACAGATAAATAATTATATTAGCAGAAAAAAACTGTGGTTACAGACCATTTTCATTTGTTTTATATTCAATAAAACAGTAAGTTTGCTCAGTGGGGACATGGTAATTTGTCTGAACTCTACGCCTCAGAAACCCTGAAAATGTTTGAAAATGTAATATTTAAAATAACTTTGTGGGTTCTAATGCAAAGACACATGGGCATTTTCATTTCATGTTTTAGAATATATTTAGTGGTTTAGTTTATATAAAAATCTTTATATGTAAACCCATGGGGACACAAAGAAAAGCACCCAGGCCTATATACCATCATATGTCGTGAGCGCACACACACACACACACACTCCCAATGCTTCTGACTTTAAATAATGAGAGAGCTGTCACTTCAGATCAATGTATGCGTGGCAGCGTGGCTTGGTGGTCAGCGGGACAGACGGGAGGAACCTCTGGCAGCTCAAACCCCCCCTGGACACACAGGGGAGGACGAAGAGGAAAGGGGAAAAGGATGGCGAAGGGGAGGGGGAGGTGATGGGGTCTAAAGCGAGAGAGAAGGATGAAGATGAACATAACTGCTGCCTGCTGTGTCCCTGAGCCTCGAACGCCTGAAAGGCTAAATGGAGGGGAAAGAGCAGGCGCAGGAGGTGTTGACCAAGGTCTGATGAGCAGTACGATGAGCAGGAAGGGAAAAGACAAAGAGGGAAGAAGAATGGATAAAGAAAAATAAGAAAAGATAAGTCAGAAAACAATGAAAGGATACATGGAAAGGATTGTTTGCCTGCTATTTATGGTTTTGTTCTATAGTTGACACTAACACACGGCGAGGCCTCATTCAGTTTTTATTTCCCCAATCTGCCACTGTTCATATTTTAGAGGGCAAATTGAAAACCTACCTTTTTAACTTAGCTTTTAATTACATTTTTAACTTTTAACATTAATTAATTCTGCTATGGTGCAGTGGTTAGCACTCGTGTCTCATAGCAACAAGGAGACTGGTTCAATTCCCACACCAGACCTTTCTGTGTGGAGTTTACGTCTTCCGCGTGGGTTTTCGCCAGGTACTCCGGTTTCCTCCCACCATCCAAACACATGCACTGATTGGTTAATTAAATTGTCCATAGTTGTGAAAGTGACAGTGATTGTTTGTCTATATATGTTCAGCCCTGAGATGAACTGGAGACTCATACAGGGTGTACCCCACCTTCACCCATTGTAGCTGGATTAGGACCCCAGTGACCCCTGCGACCCTAGTGAGGGTAAAGCGGGTTCAGATGACGAGTAATTCTGCTATTTTATGTATATACATTTTTGTATTTATCTATTTTATTCTTTTTAATTTTAAAAAATATTTTAATTTGTTCTTATAACTGCACGATAATAGGGGGGTGGGGGGTCTGATGTAAATCACTTTGTCCTAAATCCACCATGTATGGAAAGTGCTAAATACAGTTTGATTGATTGACATATGTAGACAAATAATCATTCTCACATTCACAATTCAACAATTTACCACTACACCACTGTGCTGCCCCATTATTTATATTTAAATTTTAATTGTTTTTATTATTTATATTTTGATGTTTTATTTCATTTTAAAAATTCAATTACTTATCAGTATGATTCTTATTCTTATCATGGTTTTATGGCTTTTAATTAAAGGTTAAATTAATTAAATTAAATTAAATTAAATTAAACAAGTAATGGCTTTACACATAAACATGTTTTAAGATTAAGAACAGTAATGGTACGAACTGACTGATATGAATTAAAACCACTAAAGCCATGAATATACAAGACAACAACAGCAGAAAAACTGTCCACTGGAGTGACAGGTATGTGTCAAAGGGTTAATGTAAAGAAAGGAGAGGCTAGGGGTGAGGAAAGGAGAGGAGGAGAAAAGACGACAGGAAGTGACAGCAGGAGTAGCAGAAGGAGAGATAAGAGCAGCCAAGTGGAGGGAAAGGGCTGTAAAAGCTAATTCCACCCAAATAATGGCGTGAAGCAAAACCCCCGAGACAATGGAAGGAGAGAAGATAGAGGACAGGAACACAGAGGATTGAAAATGTGGCTGTTTGTCCTCTAGAGGTCACAAATCATTACCGTCAGAGAACCCCCCCCCCCCTCAAAAAAAAAACCTCTCCCCTCTGTCCTTCCTCTAGCACCCTAACACTCCTTAGGGATCCTTTGATCCCTATACCTTTGGAGACTACACAGGGTTCACATCATCCCTCTGCCCTGGAATATGTGGTCTGACCAGTATGCTAATGTTAGACTATGCTAATGCTAATAATGAGACATCTTAGCATAAGCCTGAAGTACCCCCTCTCAGGTTTTGTACCTTATAGTATTTGATCTGTTCTTGTTTACTGGTGACCATGTACTTACACTTCATACTGCACTGGTTCTTACACTTGCCAAGTGAATTTATTTTAAATGTGTTGTCTTGTGTATGTGTGTGTATGTGTTTATGTCTTTTACTGTAACTTGCCCAAAAAGAAGAACAAGGTTTTACAATAGCTGTAACTGTAACTTCATTACTTCTGACTCTTCCTGGTTTTTTTGGGGTTTTTTTTGTAAATATTTTGCAATGCTTAGGATGGATAACCACATATTTATCTTTTTTGTTGAGTTCTTGGCATATGAATGTAACGTGAAAGTGTATGTAATGTTAACATATGTGACGTAAAGATGCAAGCAACGTGAACATGTGCGTTTCTTGCTGTTTGGAGATTTTCATAATGCCCCACTCTAGAAGGGGTCTGAAGATTTTTGCATATTCACACCCCAATGGCGCTGGTGCCATGTAAACGAAAGGCACTTCCGATTAAATATTTTGTCGTTTATAGCCACAATTGTCCTTGTGTAAATGGCCGCTTAAAAGGAGGACCTTAAAACTTCAGTCTTGCCAGTGCTAGAACACACACCGCCTTTTTACTGCTGATAATTATGAACGACAAAAGAATAAATAGGTGTATTAAGGAAGTTAATTAAATCTACGGATTGGAATAAACACCACATCTTAGATGATCCACTTATAGTTCGTGCCATCTCCTTCACTGTCTTTTTTTCTGCTTTTGAATTAGGTATGGTGAGCTCTACTTGTATTTCTAATACCCAAGTAAATGCATTCTCTTGGATTTTTTAAACTGCCTTCTCGAATGCCTGCAGCTCAGACATTTGTATACACCCCACTTCTCTCCTTGTCCCTAGTGTAACCCTTTCCCCACACAGCCTCAAGTTCAGGCCCCACCCACCCCCACCCCCACCCCCCCACCTGCTAAACCCATCATCTTTATTCACTATGGCCCCTGGGAAGCATTTTAAGTCGGCTTAGCTTGTCTGAAAACTTCCATTTTTTGGAGTGTTGACTCTCTCTCTTTTTCTCTGTTTTCCTATCAGGTGCCCACCACACACACACACACACACACACACACACACACACACACACACACATGTAAGAACAACTGGAGTATTACTGAGATGTATTATATTGATCAAATCAATCTCCATGTAGAATATTCAACACTGAAATATCATGTACCTATATGTATTTAACCATAGCAGACACACACACACACACACACACACACACATATATATATATATATATATATATATATATATATATATATATATATATATATTCCTGCAAGCCTTGGTGGTTTTGAGATGGCGCCAATAATGGAAATGGAGGACACCACTTTTTTTCCCCAATAAAATCACAAATAAGTTTATTCCCCTGACAGTCTGGTGGGTTCTGACAGACACATTCTGCAAGATGACTGTGTGTGTGTATGTGTGTGTGTGTGTGTTTACACTCCAATAGACACTTTACCTACAAGTGATGGTTACAAACTTGGTCCCCATGAAACATGGAAACCAGTGTGTGTGTGTGTGTGTGTGTGTGTGTGTATTTGACCATAAATACATTTCTGCTCATGGATGGATGGGGATCTCCACGGTGATTTGTTTGCTTGGATTAAATGTCAGTTTTGGAAATATGTTGTTATACCTGGACTCCTGAGAGAGAGAAAGAGAGAGAGAGAGAGAGAGAGACAGACATACTCACCTTAGAGCTGTGTGTGTGTGTATGTGTGTCTTCAGTGATAACAAGTAATCCATAATAGCCAGTGATTTGTCATATTTTCACATGCTATATATGGTGTGTTGAATATGTATATATTTACTACAAATGCAGTAATGCAGATGCTTGAATACTGACATTGTAGCTACAGAATAAAAACTGAATTCTAGCTGGTCTAAGATGGTTAACATCAGAACCTACAACAAAAGTCAAAATTATGTGGTTAGACATTTGAGTCACACACACACCCACACACACACACACACACACATATATATATATATATATATATATATATATATATATATATATATATACATATATGTATATATGTAAAGAGAGAGAGTAGCTCCAGAGGGTCATCAACACAGCACAAAACATTGTTGGCTGCCCCCTTCCTTCCCTGGATGACCTGTATAGATCCCACTTATTAAAACAAAAAACCACAGAACATTATTAAGGACACTTCCAACCCTGGACACTCCCTGTTTGAACTGTTGCTGTAAGGTAGATGGTACAGATCAATAAAGTCAAGGACCAGCAGATTTAGAAATAGCTTTTATCCCACTGCAGTAGTCACTCTAAATGCTGTAATGTGCAATTAGGGGTCTGTGCATAACAAAAAAGTAGGCTATGCATGTGTCTTTTAGCTCTTTTAGTTTTTAATGTTTTTATCTATTAGTTATTTTAGCTCTTTTAGATTTTAAGATTTTCTGAGTGTTTTTATGATTGTTGCACTGATTGGTTGGCACTTTTCAATTTTGTTGTACGTGTTAAAATGACAAAATAAAGATCTATCTATCTATCTATCTATCTATCTATCTATCTATCTATCTATCTATCTATCTATCTATCTATCTATCTATCTATCTATCTATCTATCTATCTATCTATCTATCTGTCTGTCTGTCTGTCTGTCTGTCTGTCTGTCTGTCTGTCTGTCTATCTATATTAGGTATAGGTATCTATATTAGATAAACCGACGTTTGATGTACGTTGAGGAACGGATGGAGGTAAATAAAGGAAAGGCGGACAGGAAGTGACAAAATAAAAGCATATTTTTGGATGAAACCGCGGATCCGTAGTTGATCCACACAGATTTCCATAATATAAATGGTGTGTTTACACTGAAAATAAAGCGCTCAACATTGATCTTCTTGGTTATGGGTCTAATGTATGTGGGTTTGTAAAGTAGACCTGCATGGGACTACATCGGTACACGGTACATCAGTGACTCTGTCAGTCCACCTGTACTGGATCTCCGGTCAGTGTCCTGCTGTCATGTCTTTAAAAATACCTCTATAAACCAGACACCAGCATCAGAAAGAGTTTTTTTTCCTGTATCAAATCAGTGGATATAGTTTCAGTGATATTAGTGTTTTAGACAAGATTATGTTGATCAGTTGATTTTCCTCCAAAAAAGTCAAAAACTGTATTTTCTGTCTAACCTCAGTGTTATGTTCAGTGTATCCTCACATTTGCAGGAATAATTAAACTTTGTGACATTTTTATTCTTTATTTTGTCTTTCTTGAGGCAAAGTAAGTTTTGTATTTTAAATATGAGCAGAGTTTTACAAACCTGTTAAATTAGTAACACCAGATTATCAGTTTTAAATTTCACTTATATGAGTTATCTACAGGTACAGTATATTGTAAAGACTTCAGTTTATGTTGTGTGAATTTATGTTCAGTAGTTCCTGCTCTATTGTCTCTGTGACACTAAATAAACAAAAGGATATGGTTTTGAAATTATATTTGTGTTCCTGTTTCTTCTTAGTAACATAAAATAAAATAAGTAAGTATGGTGAAATTGTACATTTGTATTGAATCAAACTGAACTGAATTGTACTGAATCATATCGAATCGAATCAAATCGTTTGCATCAATGTCATCTCCAAACACGTAACATCATGTAAACTACGCTGAACACCTCTCCAATTTTTTTTTCTGACAAAGTTGACATCTATACCCCCCCATTCTTCAGGCCAGTAGTATCCAGATCAGTGTTGCGTTGGGTCCCATGGGACTCCTGCAGGAGTGCAGGGCTCTACTTGGCAGCATTATAAGGATGCCACTATGGGATAATTGATTAATAATTCTCAAATTTGAACCCACTAACAGCATTTTCTTATATTTTTTGTACATTAAGATGAGGATCAGCCACAGACCTCCACACATGAGGAAAATGTGGAGGTATTTAGAGTAGGTAGGCATTATGCTTTTGATCTGATATAGGATTAATACAGGTTTAAAAATTAACGAGGTACAGCATATCACGTTTTATAAGATACAATAAAATAAAAATGATGACGACAATAAAACAATAAAATAATAATAATGGTAAAAATGATAATGTTATGTATTGGTAATGATGTTATTCCACAGATGATGAGCCCAGTGCATCAGCTGTGTTCAGAACCAGAGTCAATATCAGATGAGGTCAGGACAGACTGTGAAAACAGAGAGAGAGAGATGAGCAAGAGGATACGTTCAGAAAGGGAGGATGTTGAGATGGAGAGTTTGGCAGAATCTATAGATAGATTTTTTGCTGAGGTTAGCTAAACCCACAGATTCAGCTCCTGTACAGAGCAGTAATCTTAAACATAGTCAGAACTTCATCAGATCCTGCTTTTCATTCGCGGCTTGTGGTGAAGTTCCCTAAAAATTCAGATGGACGCTCATTTCAAGATGTCATTCTGCTGAAAACCACTGTTCCACGCTCCTTTTGGAATCTGATAGGTCACCCTAAGGTACCAACACATGCTGCATTTGAAAGTGGTGTGTCGCCTCCACTGGCTGTTTTTACCATTCATAGAAAACAACAGGGAAACGAGCGACTCAGAAAAAGCCTGTCCACATTACGTCATGTGGACATTGGCATCACCCACGGAAATGCAGGTGACCCCCCCACCCCCCAGCTTGTCCCCCATTGCAGCGAATCTGAAGTAGCATTAGCATTAGCACCTACAAGAGCAGATGGTGCCACAGTAGCTGCTGAAAAAAAATGACTGAGCAAACTGATTCATGTGCAAATAAAGCTTCTTTTTCTCCTGCAAGTTTTCAAAACAAGCGACGGTACGAAACCTAGCAGGATGCTACTCTGGGATGGGGAACACACACAAAATGAAAGCAGAGGGGGGAGTGTTCCTTCACGCATTCATTCTCTGAGCCAATCAGAGACGCCTCATTACAGTGTCATGGATATGGATGAGGAAGGACCAGAAAACTCTGTTGTCTCCAAAAATAGCTGGAAATAAAGCAACCTGCAAGTTTTGTTTTTTTTTCCAAATAGAACCAACCAACCAATACATTCAATAACAATGTAGAACACAGGAATATTAATACAATAACCATTGAAGAACTCCTTCAAGCTCAGTGTTAGAATGATGATCCTTGGTTGGAACATTCTCGCTGACATGTATCGCTTTAGCTGCAGAGGCACTTTTCCTTATTTTTTTTCGGGGGGGGGGGGCTGGTTGCCCTTTCTTCAGGTCAGAGCAACTGCCCTTCAAGATTCCTGTGCACATCCCTTCCTCATTTTGCTTTTTTCCAACATATGAACATCAGGGGCTAAACATGCACTTATCCCACCCACTGACAGGTCAGCAAAAGTAAAAATGAAAACCATTTTACTTGTCATAATACATTTATGCAATCATCAGCTATCGAACTAAGAAGTGAAGGGTGTTAAATGGAAGATAATAAGTCAAATGAAGAAGGTAATAACGCAAAGGCAGTTCAATCAGACTGAGGAAAAGTGTATAAATATATTAACATGAGCTCTTGACAAATGGCTACAGCCCCATTTTATTTAATTAAAAGAGGTTCTTAGTCTCAATGGGGTATTTCCTGGTTAAATAAAATAAAATTAACAAATATTTGACCATAACCTCGATATTACTATAACTATTATTGATATTATTATTAATATACTATTATTGATATTATTATTAATAAAGAAACTGTACCTAACCTTGTATTGCAATAGCTTTAATTATTTTTCATGCATTCATTCTCTTTACAAAAGAAAAATTGTAATTTTTACAAAATAATTGTATTCTATTGTGTCAACAACACAAAAAAAATAATCTTTGAGCGCATTTTATTTCAAAAATCAGTGACAGGTAGTAGTACTATCACACAAGTATTACAACTCTTCTTTCACTCACCTTATGACTATACTTGTTAGTTTGGGAAAAAAAAATTTTAATCCACATTTACTTTAATTATCTATCCAAATTCCACAAATGATTATAAGTAAATTACTGAAGTAGATGCAGGAAATCACATTTTAACTGTATTAGGTGTTGGGCCAAGTTGGTCTATTTCTGATCCTAACATCTTTGCTGTGAACCTGAGTTTCTAAAAACAAACTAGGCTAATGGTATATCCCTGAAACGCAATGCTTCCAGTCACAAATTCATTTCCACCACTCCCATCCACCCATTCATAAACTTATATATTAAATATAAACTATGAAAGGAATGGTAAATGGTCTGCACTTATATAGTTCTTCTGCTCAAAGGGCTTTACATTAGCTTCACACACACTCATACACCAGTAGGATTCTAAGGTTCTGTCAGTCCTACTGGGAGACTAATTTAGGGTTCAGTGTCTTGCCCAAGGACACTTTGACATGTGTACAGCCAGAGCTGGAACACGAACCTCCAACCTTTCAGTCATTGGACGACCCACTCTACCAACTGAGCCACAGCCGCCAAGAATGACTTCATGTTCCTGACCGACAGTAGGAACACACTGAATTTGGTTGTCATCTGTCCACCTGGTGAAAAGTTATGGACCAGACAAGATTCAGCCATTTTGAAATTCAGCCATCTATTTATTACCTCCACCAATGAGGTTAGGTTTTTGCCAGAGTTTGTCTGTCTGTCTGTCTGTTTGTTAGTTAGCAAGATAACTCAAATAGTTATGGACGGATCTTGATGAAATGTCATGTTTTGGGGGTGTCACAAAGAACAAATTATAGAGATCCTGGATTCAGGATCACTTTGAAGTTTATTCTCCATTTATTAAAATGTAAAACTTCACTATATGATGGTCGTTCATACTTCATTGAAAGACCATCACCCCAGAGCTGGAACATAACAGATGACAAAGGCATTCATCCTCCAGAAACAGTGTTTTATTTTGTAATGACTTTATATACCTCGAACATGTGTATATTGTTGTCATTATTTTAACCCTCAATGTGATTTATTAAGAAAATTCATTGAAAAAAAAAAAAAGAAAAGTGTATTAAGGACTAAAATAAATTTGCGATGCTCACTTTACAAACTTGATGTTTGACCTTTATTTTGGGGTACTGTCATTTATAAATGACTTTGTCCAATTAGGGTATATATTTTTAAAAAAAATTATGAATTCTTAATGTAAAAAAAATAATTGATAAATGAACAATGTCTTCATTATCCATGAACATATTTGATTAAAAACACTGAGAACATTTAATTTCAGAATGAATTTTAATTCACGTAAAAAATAAAATATTCGTGTTTGTTATGAATTCTGAAAAGTCGATGAACATAAGGTTGAATGGATGACAACAAATGAAATGTGGTTCAAGAGGCCACAATTAAAGCTCATTATTTTCTGAGTGAAGAATGATGGATTTATTTATTTATTTTTGTACTTTTTAACTGTTTTAAAAAAAGATTTGTAGATTTCTTCATATGAAATGGCTAAAATATTGAAACAAAACAGTTGAGACAATCTTTTTTTTATTGGTAATTGATTTGTATTTTATAGTTTAAAAAGGGACTTACCATGGCACTCCTCATGCATGTGACCCAACATGTGCTCTTGTCTCCTGTACTTCCTTGTTGCATCACATGACATCAGGATTTTAAATAATCTTGATTGTATTAGTTAAACAGGATTTTAGGTGACACACGCACACAATACAATATGATTGTGTTATTTTTTAAAGCTGTTTTTTAAGCATCATTTATAAATGACATAATCTCATAGAAGGTTAAAAAGCTCCAAAGACTGAGCTATGATTGGCACACTTTCCCTCCACTATTGGTGGAAACAAGAGCCATGGAGTGTGCTACTCCACAGTAAGCTAGCACAAACGTGACAAAATGAAATGAAATAGTCAAAAGCATAAAGTTAATATGAGATTATATTTTTTCTGTGTGTTTTTCAACTAAAAGTTCTGACTTAGTTTCTTCTTCATGTTTAAGTCATTATTAATAATTTCTATTTCTAATATTATTAGTAAAACATTTTAACTATTTATTGATTTTATTTTTTATCTTTGCCCAGTTCTTGTTTTGGATTTTGTTGCTAGCATGGTTTCTTTCACCCTGCCAATGAATTGTGGTTTAATTAGAACCCATAATAAAGTCAGCATTAAAGAAAATAGAAAATAAAGATGAAAAGAAGAAGAAAAAAAATATATAAAAGGAAAGAAAAAAAAAACATGCCTCAATGATGAGATGGAATAAAGTCTTTTACAGTGAGACAATTCTGAGAGGCAAGGAAAAAGAAAATTAAAAAAAAATAGTAAATATGGTATTGAATCATTGGTTACCATTGTTACAGTTGTCAAAACAGTACAAACAAAACACTATATACTATGATGGAAAATGGCCCCAACTCTTGCGATCAGAACACTGTTTTGGTTGAATCACCAAGCAAAGAGAGAGAGACAGAGTGACAGTTTGTGGTGAAGTTGAGAGAAGGAGAAATGAGGGGGAGATGTGATTCCCATGATGCACTCTGCTGCCGTTTCTCTGACAGTCTGTGCACAGACACAAGGCAGGTGTTTTTTTTTCTGCAGGTGCAGTTTCCTCATAAACACGAACATGCTTTGCTAATGCGGTGGACTAGGTCCAAAACCACGTCTGGAGCAGTGGGCGGAGTCATCCAGCAGACAACCAATGATCTTCCCTCCATCTTCCATCACTGCTGTAATGGCAGAGACACAACAGGTGAGCTTTGCTGACTTTGCCAAGAAGAGACGACTAAACGCTCTGGTGTATTATCTATCTATAATTCAACAAATCTCTATCTGTAGTGTGTCCTGTTTGTCTGTGGAACACCTAACAACTGCACAACTCTACCAAATGATCCAAAATTCGGAAGGTGACTTTCCAATACTATGGTGGATTGCAGTGTAAAGTTTCACACCATTACGACAAACAACAATAAATATATTAAACTCATGTGATTGGTCTTTCTAACTTTGCTGCTCTGAGCATTGCTGTGCACATTGCCTAAGTCCCGCCCCCTGATTTGGCTACAGCTGCAAACCGAACTCTCATCTGCATCTCATTCCCATGCAGCCGTATCATTTTTATCTGCCTTATTGTCCAAGCACAAACACCTACATTTGTGCCGTAGTGAAATACTAATGACAACAAACTGCTGTTATCGACTTTCACATGGTCTCTATGACAACAACACAACTGTGCTACATGCCGCAAACAACTTCAGTCATCCCAGGAATTTACGGACATCATTATTGCATCCACAAATTCCTGATGCCCTTTTCCCAAAAGTTGCAGTAAACGTTGTGGTGGTTTTCATGCTTTTCTTGTAATTTGGAAGTGACAACTGCAATAAATATTTTCAATATTCCATTTTTGTAGGCTACTACAAATTCAGTAATTGGGCTATTAACATATGGACCTATTCGCACATGTCCTCATTCTTGAAGGCATATGCTGCTGCTTTGGAAGTCATGTTAGATATTTCTGTCCATGTTGGTTACAATGCATTTATCCGTGCCTTTCTCAAAGCAGATCACGTCGTTGTGGTGGTCAGCAAGTCCGGTTGTGACCAAGGCTATTATTATGGCGCATTTGCATGAGTTAAACATCTAATTCACCTTCAATTTAACATTGGGCCAATCATAATGACTGTAGGCTACATTACTATCAGGCACATCCATCGTTCAGCTTCATCACTTCACTTTTAGACCCTTTTCATTTTTGGTTTGTTTGTTGTTAGCTGTAGTTTAGTAGGCGGAGCCACATTGCCAAGTTTTCTGACTTCTGTGCATTCAAGTCTGAAATTAGACAGTGACAGTTGAGTGTCGGATGACCAACTGGCGACTCACTTCACGGCCATAATAATATATCTTGCTGGGTGTTGACTGAGTTAGCATGACACAAACCACTACAGTGTTAAGCTGTCTGTCCCACCTGAAACTGGGTTTTAGTACTTCCACCAGCAGTAACAACTGACACCATTAGCATTATCATACTCACAGATTCCAGTACACAATTCCAAAACAGCCCCAAATTATTATAGTCTTTGTTTCTGCTCCTTTCAACTCATTTCACCCACTTCCACAACACATTAGTAGCAAACAATCTCACACTTTCTACAGGCTCTGCACTAGTAGAACAAATATGTCAAATGGGTTTCCCCCTGAGGGAGCATTACCCTTCTTGTCCTGGTAATATACTATAATATGTGTATCACCTGTAGCAGCTCTGATGATACATGGCTTCTGAAGTTACAAGACCTCTCCTATGTAAATGAATGAGAAGCCTTTCATCTTTACGTTTTCATCTTTCTCTGCTGCTTTCAGGAGGTTACCTGCAGTTAGTGCTTTACATTTAGAAAGTTGTTCTCTTCTCTTTTTTCTTTTAATGTCAGAAAATATTGATTCTTCTTAACATACTGTCAAACCAACTGGGAGTAGATGTGATGCTCTGCACAGGAATAGGAACCTTCCAGCAGAATCTGGACCTTTGGGACACTATCATCGGTGTCAGAGGGTGGACGGGCCTCACTGTGCAGTTGGTCGTCCCCACAAGAATGTAATAGTAATAAAGGTATGAGGCACAGCTGTGGAATGAACCATTTAAAACCAACTCATTTTAACTAATGCTCCTTTTTACCTCATGTTTTTAACTCCTGTCTATTTGAATATTTCAGTTGATGTTCTTTGCTTTTATATTCATTATATTTACAAATGTTTATATCTATGATCAGTGCATCTTTTTATCTTATTGTTTTTAGTTATATTCTCATGTTTCATTGATGAGGGGGCACTCTGCACCTGGAGGTAGCTGTCAGCTCTGATGCCTGTTGCTCCTCCTTGTGGGGTGGGGGTCAGCCCTCCCTCATTGGTCAGGGGAGGCACTTCCTCTCTTTGGTTATAACCCCCCCCCAATGCATTTATCTGCATGTGTGTGTGTGTGTGTGTGATTGATGTCTTTATTCAAACTGTCAGGGAGGGGTAGATGATGAGGGGAGCTTTTTAACTACTAGTAATAATAGCTTTTATTTGGACCACCTTAAGTTACTTTGATCCACACAACAGCTCTCTTTCCTTTGACCACGGCCAGGAAATAAGCAAAACCATTGATTGTAAATAGATAAGTATGTGTTTCCACTGCTTAGCTTCCAGCTTACTTCCACTTCTTCATATGCTAAATGTCATTTTGGGAAGGTTCTTGGAAAATTTGCAAGGATATAGATGTGAATGCTATCACATTCACATCCAGTTGCTAAAAGGTGTGCAGCACGCTCACCCCCACCCCCACCCCCACCACCAAGAAGAAAAAAATAAGAGTGGGTAAAATAATTAGAAAAGGTGAACACAACCTGTGAGTTCTCCAAATGCATTTATTCACCACAGTTGTGACGTTTGTCCTCCTTTCTCATAGAGGATTGTCTCCACCACTGTGATAATAAATTTTTTTTTGGACCTCACATGTGGTACAGACCTTTTCTACTTATTTCATTAAAGTTCACAAACCTACCTTGACATCTAACTCCAGTAAAGGACTGAAATGTTTAATTATACGGAACGATCCAACAGCTAAAATCCAAAAGCTCTTCTTATATTCAACAAGTGTTGAACTCCACCCGCTCAGGCACAACAACCCCCACCTCCCCCCTCCTCCCCCCACATTTGACCTCATTGGTCCTATCTCTGATCATTGGGAAAACACATTTTTGGTAACTGTGACCTTTGACCTATCTTCACCAAAATTTTATGAGGTCTGTTCTGGATCACCTCACACTTTTACTGAACATTTCATGGAAGTTGGTCCAGTAGTTTTTGTGTAAGCCTGCAGAAAAAAATAAACAAACAAACAAACAGACTCAAATACAGTACCCCTCTCCTCTTCAGGTTAGGGTTAAATTAACTTCTTACCAGCCTTATGTCTCAGTCTGGGGGCTGAAAAAAACAACCTGTTAGTAGGCTATGATTTCCTGTTGCATACAGCTTCATTTTAATTTCCAATTAAACATACTGGACTATGCTTTTTTTTAAAAAGAATACAACGAAATTCTGAATTTTCAGAGCGTCAAACTCTTTACTATTTCGGGTTCCTGCTAAAGACTAAGACATCTTATGAATACAGAGGGGTAAATGGCTTGAGATCAGTAACTCTGGACACACTATCAGATGACATGAAGACCTCAGGACATTTGGGTTTTCCTTTAGGGACCCTCTACCACGTAAGTGTGATGTTGTTCAGAACTTTAGAAGAGATCTAAAAATAGTGTTTCGTGTTGGCGAAAAAGACATGCCCTAATCACTTCCATGTTAACTCAGTTTGGCTCAAAACGGCAAAATCTAAATTTCTCAATGTACATCTCAACTTACGAAAGACCTAGCTCAGGAATAATCCAAGTAACAAAAAACATTTACGTCAATGTTTCGTCTCTGAATACGAAAGAATATTCAGTTTACGAAACAAAACCGAAACCCCCAAGACGTAAATAGAGTACTGTACATAGCATCCCATTGGCTATGAGGGAGCTACCCATGATGCTTTTGATGAGCCTTTGACCCTCATTCATCACAGAGTTACTGTTGTTTGGTAAGTTTTTCCCAGGGTGCTCATTGAAACTTTATTAGAGTATGTTTTCATTATTCATCATGAGCCCAAAAAAAGTGATTCCAGGTGCGAATGAAAAGAAGAAGCAGGCTGCGTTATCAATAGAAGTGAAACAGGAGATGATAAAAAAAAAAAGAAGGGGGCAGCCATCATTCCATCTGCACCAATTAGACATGCTGGACACATTTAATCAACTTTCCGAATTCCTGGAAAAAAACCATCCTGAAATAATGTTCATTAGTTGTGCTATTACTCAATACGATGATGCATGCCTAGCACATTTAGGAAGATTATGAAAAGTCGTCAAAGACAATCGTCTTTGGATCGATATTTCGATTTTGTGACATTTAAAACAACCACAATGATATGAAAATGACCCACATGTCTGGTTCATTTTAATGTTTAATGTTCAGTCAGTAAAGACACACTGTAGAAAATTCCAAGTTGACTCAACTTAAAAAAATTTGCAACCTGGCTGCCTTAAAATTTTGATTAAATATAACTACTTATTTTAGGTAATTTCAACTCACAACTAAGTTTCTCCAACTTAAAAGATCAAGTTCATGTGACTTATTACTTCGTTTTGGGAACTTTCTTTATTAAGTAAAATAAACCAATAATTTTGTTGTATCAACAATGTAAGTCAAGTAATCTTAACTCACTTTTGTTTTAGTCTAACTAATTATTTAAAGTAAACTTAATTTAGTTGTGAGTTGAATGTACTTGAAATAAGTAGTTAGTTTTACAGCTTTGTTGGGGTTAAAATCTGACACAAATCAAAACAATAAGAAATTCTATGTTAAATAAACTATTTTCTTTTAAAACAATACCAAACACAACTTTATTTCAAAGTAAAAAAAATTCTGGAACAATTTTTGTCGAAAACATTACAACTTTAATGTCTTTTCTTTGAAACATTAGCATAAGTACACCATAGAAGACTGTTTCTTACCATGTATCAGTATGCGGGGCGATATTTGTGTTGGGTGTGTGTGCATGTAAGCATAGTGGCACCATCACAAGCAGCGCAAAAACCTGAACACATCTGTTTAAATGATTAACATTATAACAATATAACGTGTAAACAGGACTAGTCCTATAAAATCTACCATAAACAGGTACTGTCTTAACTACTGCTAGAACAGAAATCTACCATAAATAGGTAACTAGTGGTAGAACAAAAAGGACATGGCTTCTTTGTGGTGAAGAACATCTACACTGTGCGCTGAAGCAATTTGTTGAGCAGTCCATGAATCCGAGCAGAGCAGGTGCTCCCCCCAATGTCCATGATTACCTTCTGAATGGCCTCAAAGGTGTACTTCAGTTCCTTCGGATAATCAATGTTGAGGCAGTCAAGTAGTCCAATCAGCACCGCAAAGCCGTTTGGTACATCTCGCAACTCACGCAAAACGATGCGCTCCTCCAGAATTATGGCAACATCCATGATGTTCTATGATTGGGCTGTCATCTCTGTAGTGATCAGTAGGCCGACATTCACTCCTTTTGCCAGTACCTCCACGGCATCAGTGGTCTGTAGTATAGAAGAACATACAATGTGTATACCTCTCGCATTCAAAAAGATCATATTTGCTGATGGTGTACTTCTGCAGTTCCCTCCTGAATGTGTTTGGTTGTGGTTCTTTTTTCTAACATTTGGGCATCAGCCCTTGGGCTGCAGGGGCGTGTTAAGGATATCCCTTAACTAATAACCAAAACACAACCAGAGGGAGGGAACTCTGCAGATCTTCACACCGCTATACATTCTAGAGGGGCCATTTGAAGGTAAATTCTATACATTTTAACATCAAGTATGTGACACATTACATCAATATTGGGCGACTTTCAAACACACCTTTGAGAACTTGATAAAGGTCGAGGCATCCTCTCTCAAGATTAATAGAAGTCCAAGAAGTGCTGTGGCTCTCTTGTTCTGGTTGGACTTCTGCAACACCGTCAAGACAGGCATTTGGGCTTTAGGGCCATAGATAGCAGATTAACATTTTTGCATAAATCTCTCAACCCTTCATTTTTTCCTGTGCAAAAAAATAAGACTCTGGCTCCTCCCCAACATAAAAACAAAGTTGAAAAATTTTTTTTTTGCTGACTCATGTTTTTAATAGTCTCTCTGTGTCCGTCCATGTGACTATTTGTTGGTGTATGTGTCCTGTCTGTCTCTGTCTGTACATTTGTCTGTGTGTGTGTCTATTTGTTGATTTATGTGTGTCTGTGTGTCCTGTCTGTATGTTCATCCGAGTGTGTATATCGTGCCTGGCATTTCAGGAGTTAAAATCCTCAAAATGATTACCTATTTGCTAGTTTTGGACAGGGCAGAGTGTTTTGCAAAAAAGCAGAAAAATATATTTGTTCGATTTTTACAGCACTTTTTCCAAAGGGGACATTTTTTTCCCTAAACATCACAACTGTATGTACAATCTGTATCAGTGTTCTGCTGCCCTGTTAAAAAAACAGCCACGAAAAAGGCATGATTACAAAAAGATGTGACATGATCACCAACACAGACGAGATGAAATGTTGGCGCAAATCGGACAATAGTGTCCAAACGACGCCAAATAGTTAAACCCTATAGTTGGACCTCACAATTATACACTTTTATCATAGCCCTTAGGAAAGCAAATGTATGGAATCTAGTGTATTTACAGCAGCCAGTATGAAAAAAAATTGCACATTTCAGACAAAAAATATGCTCACACGTGTCTAAGAATTGATTTAACCTAAGCCTTATCCTAAGACACTTCTGTAACAAAGAGGACCTCAACATCATGAGTTGAGGTCCGTTTATATTCCATTTTCCAAGCACTGTTGGGATAGTCTAGATTCTTGCTCGTCCAACCCACTGATGTCTGGAAAACCGACTCTCAGAAGTCGGTAAATTTTTTCTAAAGTGATTATCATATGAAACATGGCTGTTGTGTTTACTATTCACTTACTTCAGAATCCAGAGATTCAAGAAGACTTTGGAGCTCTGCGTCATGTCCCAGGTTTGTTTTGCGTTGCTTTTGTGCCTCACACAAGTCCACTCAGGAAGGACTTCAGAAGGTCAGCAGATACAAGACGCGTAAATTCTACACCAATCTTAGAGTGGACACAAAAAAACAATATATGCAGAACAGTTTATTCATCACTGGCTCAATACAGGACACTTTAAATGCAAGGATAGCACAGATGGATGAAACGGACAACACTTTTTTTTATCATCAACTAAAGGGATTATTTTGGTCATTCAGTCTTATTTGTACTACTGTGAATCTGGCTCTGGTTCATGTCTCATTATAGCCTACTACTTAGATATAAAAATGACTATTTCAATTGCATGATGAGGGACCGATCATTGTGCTACAGGGCATGATATATTTCAATATAGATTTTTTCCCCACCCCTTCTACAGATGTAGATATCAAAAATACAAAACTTACTTTTCATACATGTGTTTTGTCAAGACTGAGGAAAATACATTGTGTCCAAATTATTTTAATTGTAATCAAGAGGGAACATGTGGATGGTGTTGGAACTTACCTGTCTTTCTGAAAACAATGCTGGCCATCTGCTTTCAATCTGAGTCACAAGTGGCTCCTTCTCAACTATTTCCTGTCTGCGAAGCGCAAAGGTCCGGCCCATCAGTAAATTAATAAGATATAATGTAAAACTATACACAAAATGAATTTGTAAAATAAAAACTGCACTATATTTTTTATTTATACATGTTCATTATACAAATATGCCATTATTTTTTAATTTAATCTTTTAACTTTCTTATACGAAACAAATTTAAAGCCAAACAACACCAGAAAATATAAATTAAAATTATTTACTCTGCAGTGCTACAATAAATAAAATCTAACTGCTGCTGTGTCTAACTCCTGAGTGAGAGAGGGGAGGGGCGTTCCTCCCTCTGCCAGGAGTTAGAAAAAGAGAGTTCACTTCTCTGAGCTGTTACGTTCCGACCGACATCACTATACTGGTTACACGTGGGAGTAGATGAAAAAAAATTCTGAGCCCTGATATTTAATCTTAAAACTGTTTAAATTGAATTACTTGGTGTCATTGTTTTCAGTAAAATCTCAGTAATTATACTCGTTTTTCAATTTTGATATACACCATTAATAAAGCACCCTGGTGAGGCTGCAGTGCTGCCACCCAGGGTCCATTTTAAAAACAGCATTTCATTTTGTGCATCTAATCTCTCATTACAAATTACGCCAACCACAAAGCGACTCTTAAAAAGGAAGCGAAAGTAATATCTCAAAAACACACATTTAGTACAACAACATGCCAGTAATAACAGGTAAACAGCCATATCGTATAAACATAGGAGTAACTAAATAAGGGTAATTTCACTTACATGACTTTAGAAAGTTAACGCTACTTGTAGTTGTAATAATAAAACCGGGCTGGCCAGCAAAGACAGCGTTAAGTTACCTTCACGTTACTACGAAGGAGGACGTTAAGAGACAGCAAATGTTCAGTAATTTTCCTAACTTTCACCTTTTGACAGATGGTTGATTAAAATGCTGATAACATTTGAACAGTTATGAATAGCAGATAACTTCTCATTCAAGGAACTATTAAAAAATTAACATATCAAAATATGAAAATGTTTTATACAGCAAACTACACCAAGCTTCTGTACTCCCGAAATGTAGACTATATTTTCCCGCCTGCATGGGCTGGATTCAAACAAGCAAGATACAAGTACTAACGTACTTACTAACGTGAGCTCACCACTCAGAGTTTTATCCGTAATTTAAACCGGGACTCAATGTACCAAGGCTTTTGATAGAAAATCCGCCATTTAAGTAAGCTAACTATGCTAGCAAGTTTGCATTGCACAAGACAGGGGGAAAATAGCCACCCTCTTTATTTAGGTTTAACCAAGCATTTGAACACTCATATGGTAAAAATAAAATTCTAAACTCACCTTTTAAAATAATTATAAAAGTCCTTCAACCGCTCAAATTTTCAAGAGAAAATAGTCCTTAGTCCAGCATAAGGAGCTCCAATATGGGGCTGGGAAAATTATGCAGCCATGGGTTGACCCAGGGGAATGTGCAGGGGCAGCGTTCTGAGCATGTGCAAAACCCATCACACTCTTGTACAAGTTGGCTACACCCACATTTCAAAGTAGACTATACTATTTCATTAGTTAGGAGGATCAAAACCTAACATTTCTAGTTGTCTCAACTTCCTGGCAAAATTTTGTTGACCTGACGCACAAAAATATGTTGAAGGAACTAAAAGCAAATATTTTTTTTACAGTGCTCATTTACCCACTTAGACCAATAAATGACATCTAAAATCAAAATTTTCTTTTACTTTTAACACATATTTCATACTTTTATCATTTTTAAAGGGTATGAGGGGTAGTATTGGGGGACCTTGGAATGAATCAGGCCTTTTACATGTAAAATGTGACTCTATTTAGGAAAAATTCACGGTATAAAACCACTTATAGAACAAATTAATTCCATAAGTTGAGGTACCACTGTATATGTATGTGCTCCCAATCATCTAAAAATTGAGCTAAAATTTATTTTACTCCGGATACTCCCTTTAAGGCCCTAGTTGCAAAAAAAAGTGTTGTCCTCTAAGAATATATGTTGATTGTTTGTTTCGTATTTTTGTGTTGTATACTCTGACACTAGGGTGACCAGATGTCCTAAAAAAATCGGGACACTCCCGAATTCTAAGGTGTTGTCCCGATTCCCGAATCTGGCTCCATGTGTCCTGCATGTGTTAAACATTTTAAATGATTTCCCTACTGTCTGACTGCTGCTGAGGCTGCTTCCACAGCCCTGAATGTTCAAATGTCTGTGTTCAGCCCCAGCTATAATGTATCATATTTTCTATCATTCTCACATTCTAGTTTTATTCGATTGCTACAGTAAATGCGAACAGTGACCGGTGCGAATATTCATTGACAATAATGCAAGATGCCATGAGGATGAAGCTGACCACAGAACTGAAAGTGCAGCAGCATCAGCAGACATTAATTGGAACTTCACAACATCTAAATCTGATTTAAATGACGTGATCATACAGCCTAAATAATTGAAATAGCTCTAAAACGTACATTATCTAATCATACACTATTTACATTTGCAATGCATCATTGTTTTACGCACGTCATTTTATTATATTACTGTGTTATTTTTCTATTTATGAGCCTGTGTTTATTGCTGTGGCAACATTTGATTAATATTGAGATTAGTTCTAATAGATTAATGAAGATTTGAAGACATTTGAAGCGCCGCTTGATTATTATTATATTATCTTTTAACTTCCCACATCTCCACATTCAACAATGTTCGATCTATTCCAAGGTATCGTTTGTGTGTGTGTTGCCCGCTTGTATTAATGATATTTGATTAATAGACTATTAAATACTTGAATAACATTAATGTAACAAGCTTTTTATTGACTATGTCAGTCAGCACAGCGCTAGACCCCCCCCACCCCACCCCGAATTTGAGCCAACCTCATCTGGTCATCCTATCTGACACATTTTCCACTTTGCTAAGGTCATTACGAGGATTCAGCTGCAACGAAACTAAAGACAACTAAAGCATCATTGGACACTCTCTCTCTCTCTCTCTCTCTCTCTCTCTCTCTCTCTCTCTTTGGATCCAAGGGTTGCTTACAAGTCTAATTCCACCTTTTGTAAGTGCTTGTCATCCGTTCTAATCAGGTTCTACGATAGATGTATGCAGATTGACACAGTGTTTCGGAGGCTGGTTAAAAAATAGAGCCAGCTTCAGCTTCAGTCGTAGACTGTTCTAGAAAAACACACACAAACCATTTAGGTGATAAACGGTCAGACTGTGAAAATTACTAGTGAAATCCATCCCCAGACTACCAGCCAAGAGCGGAGATCAATAATAATTTATTGGTAACTTTCTTTTTTCTTCCTATTCTTCTTCTTCCTCTTTTCTTCTGTGGTTTCAATTCTGGAGAGAGAGAGAGAGAGAGAAAGAGGACAGGATGAAGAAAGTGTGTGTGTGGCCTTGGAAGTTGATTAAAAAAAGGTGCAGTGACAATCGCATCAAAGTGATGGAAGCCATGTGTGTGTGTGTAGTGAGTGTGTGTGTGTGTGTGTGTAGTAAGTGAGTGTGTGTGTAGTGAGTGCATGGATGCACAGCTTTCAACCTATTGATTGTTGATCATAATTCTCTCTGTGCAGTCTGGGTCTCTCCATCACAACAATTCACTGGAGTCTGCTGCATTGACTTATGGGTTGCAAACTTCTGTCGACGCTAACATGCTCTAAATAACCCAAGAGAGAGAGAATTAGATAGATGGATATTGGGAGAAGAGATGAAGAAAGAGGAGGGGGAAGAAAAAGGAAATCCATTGTATAGAACTTCATTTCAGTCTACGCTAGATTCCAGCACATTCCATACACTGTGAGAGCGCTAATGCTGCTCCGTCATTGTGTGTGTGTGTGTGTGTGTGTGTGTGTGTGTGTATATGTCATTGGAGCTCTGTTTTTTTTCCCTGGCATTCTAGCGCCCCCCACTGTCCATTTACAGAACTGCATGAATGAAACAGCAGAATTTTCCAGTTACTGCTGCTATCACCACGGACAGCAGTTCATTTTTTTTTTTTTTATCACACACATACACACACACACACACAACAAATCAAACCATGTATGTAGTGAGGCGTCTCCATGGTGTTGCCAAGGAAACACAAAAGCATTATTACACACATTATCAGCCCGACAACCAGAACCCCTGAGGCAGTTTGCAGACATTATGGCATTTTGTTATGAAGGAGAAGAGGGAAAAAAGGAGATGCATGTCTAACTGAAGAAGACAGACAGCAAAGACAAATAGTTAATAAAAGCTGACACCTGAGGGACCAACGGACACGCCAGACTGTCAGAAAGACAGTTGGACAGAGGAGCGTTAACCACATATTAAGATGGAAAAGATCAAAAATAAGACAGATGTGACATGGGAGAAAGAAAAAGAAAAGAGAGAGAGGAGGGGGGGGCAGCCAGATGGAAGATAGACAGTCCAATAGACATACATGCAAACAGACAGATGAAGAAGACAGACTGACAGACAGATAGACGGACAGACACACTGACAAATAGGCAGACTAAAGGGACAAAATGAATCCATAACCCAGAAAACATTCCTCCACCGTCAATATACATGTAATCCTAGAGCCACCTGGATGGATTAAAGTCATGCTGGCTGGTAGGAGAGTGCACACACACACACACACACACACAGACCCGTTTACATGTCTTATAAGGACCAAGTTTGTACTCATCACTTGTCGGTAAAGTAGCCATTGGGTAGTGAGCATACACACAAAATAAATAATGAATAATATAAAATGGAATACATATATATATATATATATATATATATATATATATATATATATATATATATATATATATATATATATATATATAATTCAAAATAAAATTACAAATACAATTATTTAAAAAAAATACAATATTTTAAAAGTATAAATAAATCAAATAAATAAATCACATTAACAATAATAATTACAAATAATAATAGTAATAATAAAACCCAACCCGTTTTCCCTCATCCTTTATGATGACATCCAGAAAAAAAACTAATTAATATATTTATAGGGGCACATCATGTCTATTTTACTAGTGAGGGCCTTTATTTATATTTAACCATCATGGGGACCCGAATTTTGGTCCCTGTCTGTACTGTACTGTCTGACTGTAAACATATCAATGTCCCTATAAAGTTAGGAATACAAGCACACACACACACACACACACACACACACACACACACACACATACACACACACACACACACATATATATATATATATATATATATATGTATATATATAATATATGTACATGTCTCTCATGAGGACCAACCATTGGATAGTGAGTGGAAACACTATCTTTATATACTTAGCTTTATGTGAAAAGCTAAGTATAAATTGAAAACATTCCAAAAGCATTCTTGCCAAGTTCAAGGAATTGTGTATGGTTTGAGTGCTTTGCAGTGCGGCAGGTGACACAGTCATCTGGCCGTTTGTGGAGGTGGGTGATGTTAATGTCTAAGATATATAGTATCTTTATATATAATATATGTACATATATTATATATATATATATATATATATATATATATATATATATATATATATATATATATATAATATATGTACATGTCTCTCATGAGGACCAACCATTGGATAGTGAGTGGAAACAATATTTTTTATAAATAAAATATAATAAATAATAACAAAAATGTTTTAATTATCGCTTATTGTGTGTTTGTTTTTGTTTGTTTTTTGTTTGTTTGTTTGTTTGTTTTATTCCATTATGTACTTATAAAACAAAAAAACTATAAAGAGAATATTTAAAAAACAAAATTAGAAAATGAAATGAAATGAAAAATAAATACACAAAAATGAAAGAATCAAACAATAATTTCAAGAATAAAATAAATAAACAATAAATAGAATACATTTGTGTGTGTAAACATATCAATGTCCCCATAAAGATAGGAATACAAGTACGCACACACACACACACATGCATATATACATACATACTGTGTTTTGTTAGACTACACTATCAGCTGTCACTTGTGTTGCAGGCTCCGTCTAAAGCATTTAATTGTGCTTCTCACATGTGTAAGTGTGAATGGATAATATGTGTGTGTGATGGATCCAGTATTTAGAGCTGTGTGATTGGAGGAAGCTCTAACAAAAGGTCATGTTGTCAGAACAACAGCCATGCTAGCACAGCTCACAGCACTCACAATAAAGATCCTCCGCACACACGTTGCAGCGCATGTGTGCAACACTTTTTACTGCCTGACTACTATACTGTCTACACCAAGGGTCTCAAACATGAGTCCCGTGGGCCAAATGCGGTCCACCAACAGTTTCAATGCAGCCTGTTGGATGAAGAGCATAATAAGTTATTAAATGACTCCATATTTTCTTCTTAGGTTTTTTTTTGCCTATAAATGATGAAAATGTCAAATTTTTTGTCAGTTTTACTGCAAAAAATAATATTAAATTATGAAAATATTTACATTTACCAGAGGTGAGAAGTAGAAGTACTTCATTCCTGTAGTGTACTTAAGTAGACTATTTAGGTATCTGTACTTTACTTGTACTTATTTTTCTGGCAAAGTTTTACTTTTACTTTTGTCTTGTACCTACACACACACACACACACAATACTGTATATATATATATATATATATATATATATATATATATTTCGTCTCGTCATCTGAACCCGCTTTATCCTCACTAGGGTCACAGGGGCCACTAGGTGCCTAATCCCGCTACAGTGGGTGAAGGCGGGGTACACCCTGTATGAGTCTCCAGTTCATCTCAGGGCTGAACATATATAGACAAACAATCACTCCTATGGGTGATTTAGATTAACCAATGAACCTATCAGTGCATGTGTTTGGATGGTGGGAGGAAACTGGAGAAAACCCACACAGACACGAGGAGAACATGCAAACTCCACACAGAAAGGTCTGGTGTGGGAATCGAACCAGGGACCTTCTCAACTGCCCCATTTTGCACGGTTAATTTGTTTACTTTAAACATCCCATATAATAACCTCCCTATGTAAACATAACGTGCTGTTTTGTCGTCATATTTTCACATTGATCAAGCGAAGTAGACGAGGGGACCCTGTGGACGTTTTTAATTTGAATTGATGGATCTTGTGGGCATTTTATGTTTTGTACATTTTGTGTTTTTGAATACTTTAATTCTTGTTTAAATGTCTTTATTCTTATAATGTTGTCAGTTGGACAATGGGACTGAAAAAAAGTTTATGGTATACAGTTCAGGGTGTGACTGTCCTTGTTTTCCTTGTGTTGAGGACCATGGTACTGAATATGCACTTTAATTTAATACACCTCAATGTTGATTAAAACAAGTCGTGCTGAACTTTATTCATGACTCATCCTCTTTTTTTGCGCTAAATAAATAAAAGTAATGAAGTAACTTTTGCTCAAGTTACATTTTAAATTAAGTAATTTTGTAATTTTACTCGAGATGTGTACTTTTACTCTGAGTACAATTTAAACAAAGTAAAGATACTTTTACTTAATTATATTTTTTTCTGTACTTTTTCCACCTCTGCCACACACACACACACACACACACACACACACACAGGGGCGTCACAGCCATTTAAAATGTGGGTTCTAGGTTGTGGCACATGAGCAAAATATTCTGAATCTATCATTGGGAAATTAACGAATAATTATCAATTAATGGATATAATTAATTAATTAATTTTTCTATTAAAAAAGTAATATATGGCCGAAATCTTTTTTAAAAAAATTTGTTTTTCCTCAATTAAACATTTATTCAATTCATAAGTCAAAATTCTGAGATAAAAAGTAAAAATTCTTATCATAAAAAGTCAAAATTATGAGATAAAAAAACTGATATAAGTTAGGATTTTAAAAATCTGATACTGTACCTCTTTTTCTTCCAAAAATGTTTTGTCCATGTCAGGGGAGACGACTAAGAATATGTTCCTCCGGGGGAACATCACTGAAAAAAGTTTGAGAACCACTGGCTTAGGGTAAATGTCACAGAACAAGACATAGTTTAGTTAACTTAGTTTAACAACAGCAACATTTGTCATTACTAACTGGTTGATGACTGTTTGTTAACACCGCGAACAAGAGCATTTACATATGCAGTTGTGCTGCCCAGGTGGGTAAACAGTTTAAACCAAGGGTCCCCAAACTTTTTCCTGTGAGGGTCACATAACTTTTCCCTTCTCTGATAAGGGGCCGAGGTCACAATTGCAGGAGTGCCGAAATGAAAAAATGTATTGTTTTCCAGAAAGTCACAATCAAATAACCCTCTCTGGGTTCTTCACAGAAAAAAGTCCATTGAACATAAACTTCTTCGTCTTAACAGGTCCAAGTTCAGCTTAGTTGTCAGAGCAGAATCTCTGACTTAAATGACTCATATGAACAGTCTCTCAAAGTTCTTGTGTTAAACTAGTCACTAATAGTTAATAATGAAAATAGTTAAAAACTGAGCAATATTTTATTGCAAAAGTCCAACTTTATTATCAAATACAAATACACATCTATGAAAAAAAATTATCAAAATGCTCTCTGGTATTGTTCAGGGGGCCGGACCAAATGTGGAGGTGGGCCGCAGTTTGGGGACCACTGGTTTAAACCATACATATTGTAACAGCCCCGCAATGTTATTGCTGTTTGTTTGGCATGATTGTGACCGACAGTAAATGTTTATCCTGAAATAAAAAGGAGGTGAGAACAACTCTCCATCTCTTTCCTGGATCCAGTAACGATACAATAAATAAGTGCAGGAAAAAGTGGAGGGTATGAAATCACCTGGTTGGAGAAGTGGGGGTGTCGCAACACCCCCATCCCCCACAGCTGCGATGCCCATGCACACACACACACACACACACACACACACACACAATATGCACTATTCATTAGATGCAGTCATTTTTGGGACCCCCTGATCCTTTTCTGACACTTTGGTTTGTGTAAAAGAAGCCAAACAAACACAGACACAGCGACTCAGGCTGGTTATATCAATGCACGATTCATTCTTGTGCCGTGTGTGTTTACTCTTAACTGCCAGCAAATCGATTAACATGCTCCACATGTAAACGGATGAAGAGGCAAAAGGGGAATGAGCAGAGATGAAAGCAGTGAGCAACGCCTTAACACAGCACCTCCTGATAGTCCCCTCATTATCCTCTAAATGAAAATGGACCCTTCCTCCGTCTTCACCGCTTCCCCTTCTTCTCCCACCTTTTTGCTTTTTTCCTCCTCTGTTCCCTCCAGCTCCCTGACCTTATAAAACTTTCACTCGTCTCCTCCTTCCTTTCCCAGCTCCGTTCCTCTGCGCTTCATCCCGCTTTCTTCTGCGCTCGGCCTCATTTCTCTCGTCCCACACCTCCCTTCCCTCTTCTTTCACCTGTGACAGTTTTTTTTACCTACACTGTAAAAAGTGCAGCACTGGTCATTCAAGCTAATAACAACCCTTATTTTGTGCTAATTCAAGTTTCTATGACAACATGTTCTTGAATTAGAGCCAAAAATGTGATTTTGACCTTTCTGCTAAATACAACCTTGACCTTTGACCTTTTGCAATATTAATAATTTCGTTATTTATATATATATATATATATATATATATATATATATATATATATATATATATATATATGTGTGTGTAATATTATAATAATATATCCAGTATTGATTAAGTTATAGCGTGATATCTATACTTGACACACAGTGTTACACAAGTTCATTTTGCAACATGTCACCTTTGACCTCCAGAGATCTCAAAAACAATTGGTCATACGTGATAACACCAATCATGATAATAATTGTAGCAATCTTCATTCCGCATCGTTTGGTACCAATCTGAAAGTTCTGTGACCCTCCATTCTTGAGTTATAACTGATCATGTGATTTTGAACTTTTAGTTAATTGTGACCTTGACCTTTGACCTTTACTCAAATGGATCATTGCATTTGATGCACAGTAACTATATGTATATGTCCATGTAATTTCATGGTGGTATATCAAGTATTCATTGAGTTAAAGCATTATATTTCTCTCTGGACACACACACAGATAGACAGATACATGGTATTTACAATCATCTCAATTCAATAATTAATTACCATTAATTCAATGATTACTTACCATTGAACACATTATAAAATTTGTGATTTCATTGTGAAATAGGTTGATTTCAGGTGATGTAACATTGCTATATAGTAAATGGACTGCACTTCTATAGTTCTTTTCCACCTTCATGCTGTTCAAAGTGCTTTACATTAGCCTCACATTTACCCATTCACACACACTCATACACCAGTAGGTTCCTAAGGTTCTGTCAGTCCTACTGGGAGACTAGCCCATGCCAAGACTGGCCCCCAATTTTCATTCATTGGGGGTCGTGACCTTTCACCCTCTTGGCCTCCATAAGTTTTTGTGTACTGACTTTTTATAGTCAGCGGAGGGCAGGAAGTGAAGTAGCTTCACGAACGTGTCTATGTTTTGTGTAATTTCCTAGCCTAGTAAACTAGCCCACCTCTAGTGGCAAATATTTTTTTTTTGCCTGAATCATTGGTCTAGCGATGCTCCATACAGCCTCAGCCCAATCCAATCACAATGCTCCAATTGTGTTGTGAGATTGTAGGGCGGGGCTTAGCACAATGACAACAGGGTTGAAGAAGTAGGAACTTATATACAGTCTATGGTCGAATAAACATATATTCATATATTTACACTAAAACAAAGTATAATTTCACAAAATATAATCTTGTATAAATATGAAGAACTTGAAGTGTTTCAACAATAATCTGCCTGATATTAAACATGTTATGTGTTTGTATTTGATCCACTATGATCTGCAACTTATAATAAACATGTAGAAATGATAAAGGAAAGCATAATATTGTTAAAATTAGACATTTGTTCCATCTTATTCACATTCAAGGATAGTTTGTCAATGTAAACTTTTTATTATTTATTATTTAAATTTTTTTCACTCGAAAATAGAGACATTTCTGGAGTTTGTATTATGTTTTTATTTCACTGTTTGGAGCCACTTCAGATTAAATTTAGCTGAATGTGGCCCCTGAACTAAAATGAGTTTGACACCCCTGCCATAAACTATTGTCCTTATGCCTCAGTTTTCCCATTTCATGCTTCTAAACCTTTTGTTAGCTTAGCTTCATGTGACACAAACTGATAAATATTTCTTCTTGGTTCATTATTCAGGATGATAATTGACGTTGAGTTCTGGTGAATCCTCGTGAACCTCTGTGATCGCTCCAGACAACACGCACGTTGATGTATTTTTGAAGGCGTGGTTTCGAGGGGTGGGCTAACGAAAAGGCAGGAGTGTGTATGCTTTCAAAATAGAGCTGCAGGAACTGTTTTCAAAGATCCCCCACCCCATCTTTAAGTTCTACTGAGCAAACTTCCAACCCAGCGCTGACCCACATTACAATATTAGCACATTTTATTTTGTTAAATAATTTGGTAACACTTTATAATACCTACACACATCCCACCATGTATTAACCATTTGTTACTTACTGTTTAATATTTATTAATGTATTGCTTATACAAAATTAATCATAAAGCAGTTTTTCACATGGCTACAAATGGTTTGTTCATAGAAAAGAACAAATGATTTGTTCATGAATAAACCATTAACAAATAGGTAACAAATGGTTAATACATAACTAACAAATGGGTAATAAATGGTTAATACATAGTGAATTGTGTGTAGGTATTAGAAAGTCTTTCCAATAATGTCACTGCGCTAATGAATTAACTGTTGTGAATGTAAACATATGAACTGAATTCATTGTAAATACATTAGTTTTGCTTCTGAAACTGAAATGGGAAGAATTTAACTTGGATCAAGGTGAAGAATTCAGATTGGGTCAAGTGCAGTAATAATGGTTTTATGTCAAAAGAAAAGGATTAGGTTTTAATAAGTAGATTCTGTGAAGTCAAATATTTTAGATGTGACAAACGGACATAAATGTTTTTTAAATTTGAGGGGTGCTACACTTTTTCCAGTGTATATTTCCATTTTTGGTTGTCCACGCCTCCTGCTTCACCCCCTCTGCTTTTCCTTCTTTTTCTTCCTCTCTTTCCTCTCCTCTCTCCTCCTCCTCTTCCCTCCATGTCATGGGGTATCATGCTTAATTAGCCAGTAGTGGATTTGGACCCTCATTAGCGTTTCAACAGGAGCGAGGGAGGGATGTCTTCGTTCTTATTCTGCCAGTGTCCTCCATCCCTCCACCCACACTCCCCCTCATTTTCACTTTCTCCTTCTTCCTTTTTCTTATTCTCTTTATCCTTCCTTTTCTTCCTCTTTCTCTCCTTCCTTTTCTTCTTCCTCTTGTTCTCCTTCTTCTTCCTCTTCTTCCTTCTCTTTTTCTTCCTCTCCTTCCTCTTCCTCCTCTCCTTCCTCCTCCTTTTCTTCATCTCCTTCCTCCTCTTCCTCTTCCTCCTCTTCTTCATCTCCTTCCTCCTCTTCCTCTTCTTCCTCCTACTTTTCTTCATCTCCTTCCTCCTCTTCCTCTTCTTCCTTCTCTTCCTCCTTTTCTTCTCCTTCCTCTTCCTCCTCTTCTTCCTCCTCTCTGAAGACAGGATAAGCTGGTCTTCAGTGGGTTTTCTTGAACTTTAACTTGTTCCCTTTTCGCTTTGATGATTAGTTTTTTTTTCCTTGTGTTTAGGAACAGAGGGACATGTGCCAGTTTGTGTTTGCACATGATTACATGCCAGAAAAAAACAAAAACAAAAAAAAAGAGGAATGAATAGCATTGCTTTGAAGCAGGACCCACATGGTCGCCCACCAGTGTTTTAAAAACTCATGTAAGTTCAGGTTCCACATACAGAACAATGTTATCGACAGTCAAATAACAACAGAATAACCTACAAAAAATAATAAATACAGATTTTTTTTTCTTGTTTTGATGTAAAAAACAAAAAAGTAAATAAATGATGCCTATAAATAATGACAACTTCAAATTTTGTCTATGTTTTAGTGCAACAAATACCATTAAATAGTGTAAATATTGACATTTACAAACCATCCTGTAATAATAAAATGTGAATAACCTGAAACAATGTGAATAACCTGACATATCTAAAGAAAATTTATTAATTAATTTTTCTGCTTCTGTTAGTAAGTATTTAATGTCTTTGCAGATCTGAGCCATTATGCACATGTAGAATTGATAAATTGAGGCACAATACTGTTGCAATGACACTTCTTTTTCTTAAGAAATTTCTGATTCTTTAGGTTATTTACATCTTTTTTGTTTGAATAGTTTATAAATGTAAGTCATTTTCATAATTTAATGTTTGTTTGTTTTTTTACACCAAAACAAAAAATATTTACTTGTCATTATTTATAGGTTATTGATCTATTATTTTACTGGTGTGGCCCACTGAAGATAAAAAAAAGAAAAAAGTGAATGGCTGCTGTTCTTTGTTCAGGTTATTCACATTTTTGTAAATATACTAGCATAGCCGCGCTAGATTCCTAGCGGCAGCAAATCTAATCAAAATCAAACTGGCCGACAAATCACGGTGAAGTATAGAGTCAGAGGGCGGGCATAACAAAGTGACGCTGCCACGATTCGGACTCAGAGCCAAACAACCGGAAACAACCATAGAAGAAGAACAACAACAGGTGCCGATTTCCTTTAATTAAAGATGAGTGAAGAATGTGAGAAAACATCAGCAATCTTTAAATTCTTTTTACAGAAGTGACAACAGTCGTTAAACTCCACAATCCACCATTTTGTTTAGACAGTTGTAACTTTCTCCAGACTCCTCTGTAAACTTTCCGGCGCTCTAACTACATCATCCTAAAGATTAAGCTGATTGGTTGTAGTACCGTCCTATTGCATACAGAGAATTTGAAAGACAAGCTTTTAGCCCCGCCTCCCCTGACTATGAAGCACCACTAGACCCATACATGTAATGATTAGGGATAGCGTGGCTAGGCTATAAATGGATAGTTTGTTCATATCAATATTTTCATGTAATTTTACTTTTTTTTACACAAAAACAAAGATAAAAATCTGCAGTTTTTATTATTTCTAGGTAATTATGATTATATTCTACTTCTCTGACCCAAATGAAATCTAATTATTCTATTTGTGTATATATTTTTAATATCTTCTTTGTTATTCATCCTCTGGTCCAGATTGGTGATTGATGGGCCGGATTTAGCCCCCAGGCCTTACGTTTGACACCAGTGACATGGTGTCACACACATAAATTGTCCTTGTTTGGCTTCAGTAACAACATTATGTGTTTGATGTTGATCTGAAATCCAGCAGAAAGTGTCAGTCTAGTGTCGTGGTGCATGCTGGGTATTTGCAGTGTGTAATCTAAATATGTGTAAGGTGCAGGAGATAAGATGCCATTTAAAGTCTGCTCATTGTGCTGCTGCGCCAGTACTTCTGCTCTTCTACACCATTTTGTCTTTGGGTCGTATTTTGTGCTGCTGAGCTTGTAAATGGCCTCTCCTGGTGAGACTGCACCTGCATTAGTCAACCTGATAATTGTGATTAATTATAGCAACACACACACACACACACACACACACACAGATGCTGGTTTCCATGTTTCATGGGGACCAAGTTTGTAACCATCACATGTAGATAAAGTGTCCGTTGGGTAGTGAGTGTAAACACATCTTTATTTTTTAAAATAAATAAATACAAAATATTTTTCAAGATGAAAAAAAAACTCTTCAAAATGTTTTTTAATAATAACATTCAATTTAATAAAATATGGAATAAATAAAAAAAAATAACCTGCAGTTACAGGTCATTGGAAAATATTTTTAATGATATTCGGGTTGCGGTCGGTCGGGTCATTTTTCGTTTGAGATAAACATTAAAATAACCTGGTAAATACACTTTATTAACTGAATTTCTGTGAAGGTGACATACAACATCGGTATGGAGGGAGCAAGAGAGAAAGTTGAGTTGAGAGAGTGGAACCTCCGGAAACAAACAAAAACAATAAGGTTTGGGACACATTCACTGAGATTTTTAAAGATGATGAGCAGCTCCCAGTGTTTCCGTGGAAACCGAGTTCAAATATCTCTTTGGGTGTCACAGGTTGTCGACCCCTGGTTTAGATGCTGCACATTAACTTTGGACAAAAATATTTTCTCAACATATTAACATACGATCAATGACATTGAATTTTAACACAGGAATAAATGCAGGTATGTGAGTAAGGTCATGTGATGTTCATAAAGACCATTGACTACTTTTTAAAAATGTTGGTCGAGAAGCAGGTCGGGTGCATCCTTTTCAAATATATTTCTTGTGGTCCAAGTTCCGGGCGGAAGAGTTCAAAAAACAGTCAAATGCAGGTCCGTTCATACATCGAACTGCGCATCAGTGTTTAATATTTATATCTATATGTTTATATATCAAATTTTTTGGATTGAATTATTAAATACAATCACATTACATTTAAATTCTAAATTTTAAATATACAAAAATAAAAAAGTAAAAATATCCTGAAACTGTTTTGCTACCTGATACCTGTTTGCCCTCAGGCTTTATGGGGACTTCCAGAAAATACAAGTCAATGTATTTATAGGGGATATCATTTGGATACATTTGCAAACTTCACATATATTTCTCCTATATTTTTTATTTAATCCTTATGGGGACCTGAAGTTTGGTCCCCATGGTGTCAGAGGTAAACATATCAATGTCCCCATAAAGAAAGGAATACGAGCACACACTGACACGATTTATGCACACTCACCCACACGCACGCACGCACACACACACTCTCTCTCACACACACACACACACAAGCACACGCACAGACACTCACACACACACGCACACACACTCTCACACACATGCTCACAAACACACATGCATGCAGACACACATTCTCTCTCTCTGTCACACACACACACACTCTCTCTCTCTCTCACACACACACACACTCTCTCTCTCGCTCACACACACACACACACTCACACTCTCTCTCTCTCACACACACAAACACACTCTCTCTCTCTCTCACACACACACACCAAACACACTCTCTCTCTCTCTCACACACACACAAACACACACACACTCTCTCTCTCTCTCTCACACACACACACACACACAAACACACACACTTTCTCTCTCTATCTCACACACACACAAACACACACACACTCTCTCTCTCTCTCTCACACACACACCAAACACACTCTCTCTCTCTCTCACACACACACACAAACACACACACACTCTCTCTCTCTCTCTCTCACACACACACACACACACACACACACAAACACACACACTTTCTCTCTCTATCTCACACACACACACACACTCTCTCTCTCTCTCTCTCTCACACACAGACACACACACACACACACAGTCATAACAGAGACTCTATATTGGCACAGAAAGGTAACTTTGGGATCAAACGTTTCCCACCTCATGCACGTTGACATTCACAAACGCATACAAGCATTCAATCTATATTCTGATAGAAATAATTCCTTTGTGTGAGCCCAAACACTGGTATAATGCCTTGTCTATTGTGTAAAAAAAAAGCCATTGTTGTGTTGACTGAGGAGACAGGCTGATTTTATTCACAGAACATGGTATTATATCTGCTTCCTCCAAGGACTTTCATCTTACTGTTTGCATTGTTTAACTTTTTTCTGCCATATTTACAATCCCTCTGACATTATGTTATAAATGGGCATATACGCAGCCATTCTGCAGCCCACAAATGTATGCATGGACGTGACAGGTGAGCGTGAATTATGGGATGGATGGAGGAATACACACAGTCGGGGCGGCTGCCTTGTCACTGCTGAATGTGAAGGAACAAATAGAAAATGGTTCAATCCACGCTGATCTTCATGATGTATGGAGCCATAAATTGCACATTCAGTGTTTTATATTTGAAATAGAGGACACAATCACACTGGGAGTTTGTTTTCTTTGGTTCACACCAACTACTGTAAGTAAAAGTACTTCATTACAGTACTTACGTAGATGTTTTTTAGGTATCTGTACTTTACTGGAGTATTTTGCCTATGTTTCTGCCAAATTTTTACTTTTACTCCCTACATTTGTTCATAAACATCTGTACTTTATACTCTTTAAATGTATATAAATATCTGTATTTAAAACTCTTTACATTCTCAGAATACACTGGTTAACTATTATAACTTTATACTGGTAAAGAGTATAAAGTACAGATATTTATATAAATGTAAAGAGTATAAAGTACAGATATTTATATACATGTAAAGAGTATAAAGTATAGATATTTATATATACGTAAAGAGTATAAAGTACAGATATTTATATACATGTAAAGAGTATAAAGTACAGATATTTATATAAATGTAAAGAGTATAAAGTACAGATATTTATATACATGTAAAGAGTATAAAGTACAGATATTTATATACATGTAAAGAGTATAAAGTACACATATTTATATAAATGTAAAGTTAAAAATTTTCCAGAAAAATAAATACTCAAGTAAAGTACAGATACCTAAAAAATACTTCAGTACAGTAACAAAGTACTTCTACCTCTACTTCATGGTAATAAACTAATGTCACACAGATTGAAATATCTTCTTTGTATCTAGTTTCTGCACCTCTTAATTTTTGGAGCATCATGTGTCAAACTGTAAATTGAATCTAAATGAACTAATGAAATATTTTCTATGCCTTCATTTCTAACAGTGTAGGAAGAAAATGAATACTCAATTTGTTAGTTCAGACCTCTGGAGCATGACTAAATGCTAAATCAAACTTTCTGTGATGGAAGAAAAACAGTTTCCCAGAAGTTTCTCGTATGTAATTAAACTTCACCGTCATTAACAAAATAAAACTCTTACATTTAGAAAAGTTAATTTGTTATGAATTTGAAAACCAGCATTTATTTATTTATTTATTTATTTTTGCATCTAGTTTGGTCTCAATCTGTTTGAAACAACAAAACTTATTGCTAAGTAACACTTCAACAATGGTTTTGGGGAGTTCTACTGCATGTTTACTCACATTCATGTGTGTAAATGAACAAAGCTATCGTTTGTTTCTTTGTTAATTAGTGTGTATAATAATAAGTGTTTTTAAGGAACAAAGATTAAACCCAATGCAGTCATTTTGTCACATTTGTTGTTTGAATGCATATTTAACTTGTTCTATTTTTGCTTGAATAGAAATGACTAGAAAAAATAAAATAGCTTTCCAATAGTTAATCACCTTTGTGTGTGTGTGTGTGTGTGTGTGTGTGTGTGTGTCCGCAGAGAGATATCATGCTATAATGAATACTTGAGATACCATCATGAAATTACATGTGCATATACATATAGCTAATCCACATCAGATACAATGATCAATTTCAGTAAAGGTCAAAGGTCAAGGTCACAATTAACGAAAAGGTCAAAATCGCATTATCGGTTATAACTCAAGAACTTTCGGATTGGTACCAAATGATATGGAATGAAGACCTCTACAATTTACCTAATTGGTGTTATCACATACGACCAATAGTTATTGAGATCTCTGGAGGTCAAAGTTGTGTAACACTATGTGTGTCAAACATAGACTGTGATGGAAATTCACCTTGACTGGTTCATTAAATATCACTGATCACCATGAACCATAAACATTCAGCAGATGAAATATTTAAATCACAGGTAGCATCTTCAAATGGAAGATCAGAAGTCATTTTTGACCAGTGGCTCAGTCGGGTCGCCCAGTGACCTAGAGGTCGGCGGTCCACACGTCGAAGTATCCTTGGGCAAGACACTGAACCCTGATTTAGGCCCCCAGTAGGACTGACCTTAGACCTTAGAAACCTACAGGTGTAGGAGTGTGTGTGTGAATGGGTGAATGTGAGGCTAATGTAAAGAGCTTTGAGCATCATGAAGGTGGAAAAGAACTATATAAGTGCAGAACATTTAACTTAACATTACACCAAACTTCATGACTGTAGGCTACATTACTATCTGGCTCATCAGCTTCATCACTTCACTTTTAGACCCTTTTCATTTTTGGTTTGTTTGTTGTTAGCTGTAGTTTAGTCGGCGGAGCCACATTGCCCAGTTTCCTGCTGTTCGTGCATTCAAGTCTGAAAGTAGACAGTGACATTTGAGTGTCGGATGAGCATTTAGTGGCTCAGTTCAGCCCGATAACAATATATCTTGCTGGGTGTTGATTGGTGTCGCCTGTGTTAGCATGACACAAACTACTACAGTGGTAGACTTGTCTGCCCCACCTGAAACTAGGTTTTACTAATTCCACCAGCAGTAACAAACTGACACCATTAGCATTATCATACTCACAGATTCCAGTACACACTTCCAAAACAGCCCCAAATAATTATTATAGTCTTTCTTTCTGCTCCTTTCAACTCATTTCATTCACTTCCACAACACATTAGTAGTAAACAATCTCACATTTTCTACAGACTCTGCACTAGTTCTGTACAATTAATGAAATGATTCCTGTACATTTACTGGAGCTGCTAGAAGGTCTGTGGGATCCAGGTAGTCTGACATGTTTGTAGTTTTAGCGGCTCGGTGCAATTAGTGTGACGTAAAGGTGTACGTCACATTAACACGTTTCTTGTAGTTTAGATGGACACACGACCCCGGCTCGTCTTCAAAACTCCCCAATGTGAAAAGAATCTGAAGAATTTTTGTTTTCAGACCCCGACTGCGTGGTTGCCGTGTAAACAAAAGGCACTTCCAATAAAATATTTTGACGTTTTTAGCTGCAACTGTCCTCATGTAAACTGCCCCTTATCATTGTGAAAACACACTTTGATGACTGTGACCTTTGACCTACATTCATCAATATTTAATGGGATCTATTCTGGACCACCTCACACCTTTCTTGAAAATTTCATAGAAATTGGTTCAGTAGTTTTTGCTTAAAGCTGCTAACAAACAAACTGATTCAAAAACAATACCCATCTTCCCTTTGGGTGGTGGTGTGTGTATGTGTGTGTGTGTGTGTGTGTGTGTGTGTGGGGGGGGGTGATCAGTATGGGTTCATACAATCACAGCATGGATTACTGACCCACTGTCAGACCTGTGATGTTCCTCCCACCCTACTGATGTCTCTATTTAGACACAGCATTGTTCAGAATCTGTTAAAATCACTCTATGACTCTTGTGCTTCACTAAACTTTTCTCTGGTTTCTGATTTCTCTTACTTCCTCTTGCTTCTAACTTTATTGTCAATGTATATTTTTCAATGTCAGTATCACCAAGGATGTGTATAAGTGTTGATTTTGTTAAACATAGTCTTTATTTAGACTTAACATTTTCTGGCATATATGAAATGTGGGTAACACTTTATAATACCTACACACAATTGACTATGTATTAACCATTTGTTACCGATCTTGTAAAGGTTCATACTAGTGTAAATGTAAAATTAGATTATTTTTAACCAACAGGTGCAGTGTTTACAACTGTTACAAAATAATCAAACTTTACATTTACACTAGTATGAACCTTTACATGACATTAACAAATAGGTAACAAATGGTTAATACATAATGAACAATTTGAACAATGAACATTTATAAATGGGTAATAAATGGTTAATACATAGTCAATTGTGTGTAGGTATTATAAAGTGTTACCGAAATGTGAAATCTTTAAATGTCAGCTTCTATTATGAACATTTCTATTATTGCATATACACATAATTGTTTTTTTTTTTATTTAAAATTAAAAAAAAAATATTTTGTGGATTCATGTTTCAGTATCACTACATCAAAAGTTGTTTGTAGTGGAATTGATTTGACTCTAGGGTCAGTACTGTGAATTCTACTGAGGATGAACAGGGCTGCTATAAGACAATCTGTTGATGCTATGGTCAAACCACAGGTCAGTCATGACCATCGAACAAATTCTTCTTCCTGTTATTGATTGACTTTTACATCAATAACAAAATTAACTTGTGTAACACTGTTTGTGTGTGTCAAACATAGACATATCACACCATAACTTGATCAATACTGGATATATTATCATAATATTACACACACTGACACATATATACATTTTACGAAATTATCAATATGGCAAAAGTTCATGGTTGGATTTAGCAGAAAGGTCCAAATCACTCTAATTTAAGTGTTAACGGTTGTCATAGAAACTTCAGATTGGCACAAAATAGGGGTGAGATTAGGCATTTTCTGAATACTTGTTTTAAATTGCTTTTCAAGATGAAATGTCTGTTCTTGGTGTTGGATTTTATCAAATAAATCCCCCTCAAAAAATGTGAGTTTATATGTTTTTTTCCATCTTTATGAGACATTTTTTGGCTGTTGTGACTTATAGTCCATAAAAGACAGTACCTATGTTTTGAATTGAAAAAAAAAAAATTCCTATTTTATTTTTCATTAAAAAAGGGTTATATGAATGTGCAGATGAACTAGTGAGGTTCAGTACCTCCAACAAGGTTAAAAAACCACTGATCTAAACACATATAAAGCCTTTTTTTTTTTTTTTTTTCGTCCAGTAATATTATGCAGCCTATGGTTTAACATGCTGTCATTGTGTTGGTGCTGTACAGCTGGTGATGCGTGGCACAAACATCCTGTAACATGGGGTGGTCTTCAGGTGAATGGATGAGATCAGACACACAAAGGGCAGAGGTGTAGGCTAAAAGTCTGCTTTGGCTCTTCTCCAAATAGCAAGACAGAGAAAGAGAGAGGGATGAGAGTGAGGGGAAGAGAGGAGTGGGATGATACTGGCTCACTGCAGTATGTCAGATCTGGGCTCAGTGCCAGCTGAGCTCCTGCACATGTGACTCTGCAGCGTTAACTTCAGCTGCACAGCAGGACCTTGGCAACTCTTAGTGTATATGAGCTACTGTCAGTGTGTGTGCGTCAGCACTGGTGCAAGTGACTAAGTACAAGTACTTCCTTTACAGTACTTAAGTAGATGTTTTGGGTATCTGTACTTGATTGGAGTATTTATTGTTCTGGCAACTTTTTACTTTTACTACGTACATTTTTGTATAAATATCTGTATTTTATAATCCTTACATTTATATAAAAATCTGTACTTTATACTCTTTACATTCATTTAAATATATGTACTTTATACTATTAACATTTATAGAAATATCTGGACTTTATACTCTTAACCTTTATATAAATATCTGTACTTTATACTCTTTACATTTATAGAAATATCTGGACTTTATACTCTTTACATTTCTATAAATATCTGTACTTTATACTCTTTACATTTATATAAATATCTGTACTTTATACTCTTTACATTCTCAGAATAGACTCATTACTTTTTTAAAACAAGTAAAATGTGAAAGTACAAAAATAAGTCATAAATCAATAAATCAGAAATTGTGACTTACTAATTTTGATTTATTAATTTTTTTATTTAAATGTGACTTTTGAATTTTGACTTTTTATCTCATAATTATGTTTTTTTAAAGAAAAAAATCTCCCATCTATGACTTTTGAATTTTTCCTAAATGTCATGTCCATATATATATATATATATATATATATATATATATATATATATATATATATATATATATATATATATATATATATACATATAAAAATAAAGTATATATATATATAATATAAAGTATATATATATATATATATATATATATATATATATATATATATATATATATATATATATATATATATAGTTCATCCATAGCAAAAATAAATCTTTATTACAATTGACACATTGCACTTTTTATTTTTTACTTCAGTAAAGCAGTTGAATGAGTACTTCTACTTTTACCAGAGTATTTTTCCACACCAGTAGCTGTACTTCTACTGCAGTACAGAATGTTAGTACTTTGACCACCTCTGTGCGTCAGTGTATTTTGGTGCTTGTGTATACGTCTACATGCCTCCACCTCTGTGTACTTGCACACAATAGTGGCTGGAGGCCAGTGTCCATGTGGACTTCACAGGTGGACTTTCATTGCTCGGGTTCTGCAGGTGATTAATCGCAGCCCAAACTGTGTTGTCTGCAAAAACACAACACTTTTTCTCTCTCTCTGTTTCTATCTTCCATTTTCAACTCAACTGTGACTTCCCAGCATCCTTACTGTTATCCATTTTTCTGTGTTTTTTTCATCTCTGACATAAGTGGGGAAACATAATCTTTAGATTTGGTGAAGAGCAGGGGTCTCAAACCCATTTTCTTCATTTTCCACATTCAGCCTGATGTGATCTCCAGTGGGTCGGACCACTGGAGATCACATCTCTATTCATTTCATGTTTGGGTGTAGTGGTGCTTCATAGGCAGGGGAGGCGGGGCTAAAAGGCTGTCTTTCAAATCCTCTTTATGCAATAGGACGGTACTACAACCAATCAGTGTGACCTTCAGGATGACGTAGTTAGATGCTGGAAAGTTGACGGAGGAGTCCAGAGAAAATTAGGAATGACTAAAGAAAATGGTGGATTATGGAGCTTATCGACTGTTGTCACTTCTTTAAAGATAATTTAACCCTTTAACTCCTGAGACATTAACAGTTCGAGTCAAAAATGAAGAAAAAAAAGTAACAAAATGAACAATAACAGCCAAAATAAGTAACATTAACAAAATAAGACACAGACGGAAGAAAAGTGCAAAAAACTTTTATAAAAATACAATATTAAATGTAGAAATATAAAACAAAATAAGGAACAAAATGAACAAAAACTAATAAATATTTACAAAATAATAACCTAACTTAGTTCAACTAAACTAAAATGAAATATAAATAAATAATTAAATAACTTAATAAATTAATAATATTTTAAATTGGTTCCAGTAGTTTTAGTTTTGGCTTTTTCTTTTTTTATAAATCAGTTGCTTTTTGAAACCTGTTTATCTTCATATATCAGATCCATGAACAAAATGTAATTTTTTTCTCAATATAGAAACTAAACCATCCATTCAGAACACGTCATTGCTGATGCATCAGGGGTTAAAGGGTTAAAGATTGCAGATGTTTTCTCACATTCTTCACTCATCTTTAATAAAAAGAAATAGCCACCCATTGTTGTTTCAGGTTGTTTGTCTCTGAATCGTCGCAGCGTCACTTTGTTACGCCCGCCCTCTGACTCTATACTTCACCGTGATTGGTCGGCCAGTTTCAGGGAAATCTAGCCAAAAGTTACATTGAGCGAAACTACGCTACTATGGTAGCAAATGAGATTTGCTGCTGCTAGAGCAGTAAAATGAAAACATAATAACCTATAAATAATGACAACTGCAAATTTTTGTCATTGTTTTAATGCCAAAAAAAACCCCCATTAAATTATGAAAAAACTTTAATAAATTATCCAAATGCGAAAAAAAGAAGTAAAAACTGACCTTATTTTCCTTATGAAATTTAACAATCATCAGTCTATTTATTATGGATCAGTTCTACAAAGACACTGAACTGAGTAACAGAAGCAGAAAATGGTTCAAATTGTGTCTTATTTTGTTTAAACATTTCAGGTTGTTCCTTTTTGTTCAGGATTTGTTCTTTTTCACATTTTAATGTTAAAGGATAGTTTGTAAATGTCAATATTTTCATCACTTAACGTTATTTTTGCACTAAAACAAAGACAAAAAATGTTAAGTTGTCAATAGTTATAGGTACTATATATATATATATATATATATATATATATATATATATATATATATATATATGTATATATATATATATATATATATATATATATATATATATATATATATATATATATATATATATATATATATATACATATACACATACATGAATGAGAATAATTATTTTCGTAGGTTTTATTATTTATTTTTTAGGTTTTTTATTACACTGTATATATCATATTGGTCTGAATTTGGAACCTGAACTAAAAGAAACCTGACAGCCTTCAGTGTGGTATTTTTTTTTTCTTTGTGAATTTATCCCACGGGCCAGACTGGGCCACTTGTTTCATACCCCTGCACGAAACTCTGATTAACAGAAGCAGAAAATGGTTCAAATTTTATGTAATTTTCTTTAGACATTTCAGGTTGTTCACATTTTATTGTTACAGGATAGTTTGTAAAGTGTGAGAAGTGGTTAAAGTATTCCAATTCTGTACTGCAGTAGAAGTACAGCTACTGGTGTGAAAAAATACTCTGGTAAAAGTAGAAGTACTGATTCAACTCCTTTACTGAAGTAAAAGTAAAACAGTAAAAGTTCTGCACTTCTATATAGGAATGGGTGGGATGGCCAAAAATGTATATCCCGGTATAATTTGAGCCACTGGCAGTATACAGTATATATCACGGTATAGTACTTTTGTAAACTACCACTACATAAATAATAAATATAAAGTATAAATGACAGCAGAACAGATTGTTAGTGTTCATATAGCTCCAAGTGCAGTCTTTCATATTAGTGCAGACTTTCTTCATATTCAGGAGTGTAATCAGTCATGAACCAGAGAATACAGGAAGAGGGAGAGCTGCCAAAATGAATGAGGCACATGGATTTGATCCAATAAATGACTCACTGGAACCTTTTGCAGTTGTTGCGGGTGATTTCAATTTCAATTCAATTTTATTTATAAAGCCCCAAATCAAAACACAGTCATCTCACGGGGCTTCACAGAAACACAATAAACTACAGAAATATTTTAAAAGTCCCAAGCATCCCCTGTCCTTAGACCTTCTTGGCAAGAAAAAAAATCTTGAGGAGAACCACACTGAAGGACAGACTATAGATGAGCGTCTATTTATAAGGGGGGGGGGGGGCAGGCAGGCGAGAGAGGAGGTCCAGGGTCACAGGTGAGTCACCGCAGATCCTGCCGTCCATGGCTCCCCATGCAGACACTGCTGAGAGAGCTGGCACTTCCACCAGAGGGGTGGGGGGTGTGGGGGGTGTGGGGGGTGTGGGGGGGGGGACTTGACTTGGTTTGTAAATGTAAATTGTAAATGTGTACTTATGTGATTATAACAAGACTAATGGTTTTAGTTGTTACTGTTTCAATTTGAAGAAAAAACATCTTTCATGTGAAGTTATCATTGAGCGTAGCTAGCACAACACGTCTCAATGGTAGCAATCACTGTAGCAGCGTTTAGCATGCTAACGTTTGTGAAATTGTTTGTAACCATGACCAGTCATTTTAGTTGCTAACACCAGTCAGATACCATGACTAATAGTAACTCAACTGGATATAGTAACATACAGTTATTAAGGCTGTGCAGTGTGTTAAATTTAAGGCAGTGGTAACGTTTAGCACAATTATTTTGTTGTTATCATAAACTCTATGGCTGTTATGACTTTAGATTGTTAGCTTGTTAGCTCACTTTTCAGACCCCCTGTAAATTAAGTTGTAGAGACCTGAATCACATACCATTATAACTAACATTACACTACATACTGTAAACTATATATTTTATATATTTGTAGCTTGTTTAAACAAAATGCTTCTGTTAACAGAGCATCTAGGAAAACTGTGATGTTAGCTGCTTTGTAGAGGTAGCCGGGGTACGTTCTAAACTTTGCATTACTGCCAATCGACAGGATGGACGGTAGAACGATATGGCAATAAATCTGTACCGTGGACAAAAAAATACCTTCCTAAGGTATGATGCTTTGCATATCGCCCATTCCATTTCATGGTGCTCAAAGCGCTTTACATTAGCCTCACATTCACCCATTCACACACACTCATACATTAGTAGATTTCTAAGGTTCCTTGAGTCCTACTGGGAGACTAACTTCATAGTCTTTGCCCAAGGACATTTCGACATGTGGACAGCCAGAGCCGGGACGTGAATCACCGACCCTTCAGTCATTGGATGACCCGCTCAAATAAAGTAAAAATGTAAAAAGTAAAACTGCATTTAAACTTTTTTTTTTTTTGCCATGGATTAAATAATACTGATTTAACCAGGAAAACTCAGAAAAGTTTCAAAAGTATCCCAAATTAAAGGCCTTTAAAGTGAGTTAGTGTTTAGAAAATGTGTTTGTTCGGGTCACAGTTGCTCAGTTTTGTTGGTATGGACAGGACATTTTAGAAAAATTTAAAAAGTCACAATTGACTCATCATTATGACATTAAAAACAATTTAAAAATATGAAATGAAGAGAAAAATTATGAGATATGATACAAAGTGAAATGTTTTCTCCTTTAGTGATTTTCACACTGAAACGATATATTTTTTGTACTGTCACATCTGTTTAGTTGGAAAAAGTAATGAGTCTATTGTGAAAATGTAGGGAGTATAAAGTACAGATATTTATATAAATGTCAAGAGTATAAAGTACAGATATTTATACAAAGATGTAGGGAATCAATGTAAAAAGTTTCCAGAAAAATACATTTTCAAGTAAAGTACAGATACCGAAAAAATCTACTTAAGTACACTAATGAAATTCTTTTACTTAGTTACTCCCTACCTCTGTGTAAATGTAAATTCAATTCAATTCAATTCAATTCAATTTTATTTATAAAGCCCTAAATCACAACAAAGTCGTCTCAAAGGGCTTTACAAAAACACAATCAACTACAGAGATACATGAAAAAGTCCCAGGCATCCCCTGTCCTTAGACCCTATTATCATAATTTAAAAATATTTATTGCAGCAAAACAATGGTAAAAAAAAAAAGTGAAGTTGGCATTATTTATAATGTATTATTATTATTATTATTATTATTATTATTATTATTATTATTATTTCAAAATATGTAGTAATTCATTAGGTTATTATGATCTTCATCCCACGGACTGCATTGGAAGCATTTGGCGGGCCGTATTTGGCCCCCGGGCCACATGTTTGAGACCCCTGGTGTAGAGGAAAAAAGAAGACAAGAATCTCCAGTTAACGAAATAATAATAATAAAAAAAAGATCGTATCTCCTGCCACTGCCACAGGGTTGAAGCCAGGCACTGAACCCTCGCCTGTCCAGGAAGCAGTCAAGTGCAACAAGAAAATTAAATGCAAACCGTTACGTCCGGAAAGATATGCAAAAAGACAGATTTCTTCCACTCCCTGCAAATTGTTTAACAAAGTAATGGTGATGTTAATTTTCATGGGTGCTGTACTTCCCTTTTCATTATTTTCTTTTTCCATTTCCCTCACTCCAGCTTCAATTTCCTCTATTATCTATCTACTGCCTCCCTCCTTCCACTGTCTTAGTCCTCACATCTGTATTCTTCCCCATATCGTTACCTCCTTCCTTCTCTCCCTAGTGTCCCTGCATCATTACAGACCTTACACACATACACACACACACACTGTTCTCTCCATCTTAAATCCACCGCTCACTCCCTAAGCGATTAGTATTATCCAAAACTTCTTTGCTGAGGCTTAGCTGACCAAACGTGTGTGTGTGTGTGTGTGTGTGTGTGTGTGTGTGTGTGTGTGTGCGTGTGTTTAAATGTGTGTTTCAGGAAGGCAGCTCATATTTCTACTCATGTCAGGTGATTTCTGGTACAGACAGGCCAGGGTCACTCTAGCAATGAACCTAATAAAACACAGCACACATCTGCCACGGGCTACACACACACACACACCTGAAAGCACAAACACATCCACACATTTCTTCCTCTGTCTATTTCAGTGCTTCTCAACTCCAGTCCTCGTGGCTCAGTGTTCCGTATGTTTTAGATATTTCCCTCTTCTATCAAACCTAATTCAATTATTGATCAGTTTGATTATACCCGTGTTTCCACGGCCATTTGACAGGAACTTCACAGAATGCATGTGTTTCCACTGAGCGGGCCGTTTTTTTACATTTTTTACATGAACCAACGGAGTTCCTGCTCGAGGCTAGGTCGTCCAGAGTGGCCCTGGTAGAGTGGGTGGGTGGAAGTCATGTACATTGGTTGTCGCAAATGACATCATCAGATCGCAACAAACAACTCAAGATTAGTTGCTGGGGGAAGTTTAGCACACAATGAACAAGAAGAACAGTGAAAAGAAGAACATTAAGTGGACAAGAAGAGTGTCCATGTCTAGTCTGGTTGTGATTTCCACCTCTGCTGCTGCTTTGTTTTGGCACTTTTTATTAGGGATGTTACCATAACAACTTACATTATTATTATTATTATTTTAACTTAATACATTTTTTAAATGCTTTTTTAATTGTAACATTTTTCGTCTGAACCCACTTCATCCTCACTAGGGTCACTGGGGGCCTTATCCAGCTACAATGGGTGAAGGCGGGGTACACCCTGTATGAGTCTCCAGTTCATTTCAGGGCTGAACATATATAGACAAACGATCACTCTCACATTCACACAATTTAGATTAACCAATTAACCTATCAGTGCATGTGTTTGGATGGTGGGAGGAAACTGGAGTACCCACGCAGACAAGAGGACAACGGGGCGGCTGTGGCTCAGTTGGTAGAGCGGGTCGTCCAATGACCGAAAGGTTGGCCGTTCAAGTCCCGGCTCTGGCTGTCCACATGTCGAAGTGTTGGGCAAGACACTGAACCATGACTTAAGCTCCCAGTAGGACTGACAGAACCTTAGAAACCTACTGGTGTATGAGTGTGTGTGAGGCTAATGCAAAGCAGTCCATTAAACATGCAAACTCCACACAGAAAGGGAAAGGTCTGGCTCAATTTATTTGTAATTAATTTAATTAAATTTTTTATTACAAAAGGGAGATATCTAAAGCAAACACGACACTGCCTACATATGTTTGTGTGGCAATTACATGATGCAAATGCAGTTGTGTATTTGTATGCATTTGTAAAAGCAGGGAAACCCTGTGTGTGCATGTGAGTGAGTATGCACTATGTATTTATATGTGAATGTAAGCTAGCTACAGTACGTGGGCTGCATGCTCACCTTTTCCTTCTGGATGACTTTCAAAGATCGTGCCAGTTGATAGGAGTTTGGCAGAGCCTCCATTGGCAACAGAAGCAGAAAAATACCACCAGTCATTGGACAGAAGGGAGTGCTTGGCTCAGCTAGAACAAAGTATTTACATTGGGAACGAACTGCTCACTACTTTAGCCATTGTTCACAGCCACTCTTTGGTTCAGAACAAAATGAGCTAAATGTCAGCTCACACTTTCTGCATGAATTTATAGTTGAGTATTTCTTGTGTTCTGCAGATAAAAGAAAAAAAAACCATTGAGCAGGATGTCGACAGGTTGGGAATCTGTTCATAGTTGTGTGGATCTGTTGTGCGCTCCTCATCCCTGAGCTCGCATTAGCCAGACAGTTTCCTCATATGTGGGTGTTTCTTTTTAACTGCTGTCCCTCGCCAATGCTGGTTAACGACCGACACATCAAGTAAGTCAAAGGAAGCATGAAAAGGTATACTTTGATTCCCTGCAGCTACAGCAAAGGCAAAAAAAAAAAAAAAACCCTGATTGATATTAATCTGCTCAGTCGATCGATGAGGGAACTGCACTGAAGTCCTGTTGGAATATCACAGAGACGGGGAGGTGGGGGTGGGGGAGATCATCATCTGGCATCTGCCCAGGGATGTTTATGTTAATTCAGAGTGCCCCTGCAGTAAAAGACTGCTGGTGACTGTACTGTTAATAAAATGGATTTAAATGAAAGCCTTATTAACCATCTGTAATCTTCTAAGGGTGATTTCCTCATAAATAACAGTGATTCTGGGATCATTACATTAGTTGAACACATTTCAAAGGAATACAGAGCGTCGTTGCATGAACCTTCTGAACAGAGGTGGGATGTAACTAAATAAAAGTACTTAATTACTGTACTAAAAAGTGGGGTAGGAGATCTTTTTTTGAACCTTTTTTACTATGTTGCTTGAAAACCTCTTATAGTGCGCACTGAAAAAGAAGGTCTACAAAAAAAAAAAGAAATGTTTTAGTCCATTCTAGATGGTTTAACCAGAGGATATATCTGGCCAATCAGTGTACTGATCATCTTTACATTGATTGATTGCCGATACGTCTATCAAATATCAGGCCGGATCTACGGCTGGATCTGTGGTTTCATCCATGAATAAACAGTGGTTCCTCTACTTACAAAAGACCCAGCTAACGAGTGATCCAAACCCTCACCCTAACACCTTGCGCCTCTGAATACGAAAGAACATTCTATTTTCAAAAGAAAACTGAAACCTGCTAGACATAAATACAGTACAGTATGCACATTACTATATGGAACTACATAATGTACGTAAATATGTCACATACGTACTGTAGGTAGCATCCCATTGGCTATGAGGGAGCTACCCATGATGCTTTTTGTTACCCTTTGACCCTCATTCATCACAAAGTTACTGTTGTTCCTAAGTTTTTCCCAGTGTGCTTATTTAAACGTTATTACAGTATGTATTCAAAAATGACAGTAAACAGGGCAATGGCTCCGAGTAACACAGACACTTTAACAGTAATTTCTCCACCGAGACCAGCGCTTTTAGTATCAAAGGTTCAGCCCAACGGTGCAGGAAGAGTATATGACTGACAGACTATCATCAGGTTAAGGAATAATGATAAAAACTTGGACTCCACAAGCCCGGAGATGTGGACCGTTCTACAGAACCTCAGTCTGCTACGCTGGTGCGGTGCGAGACGAAGTAGAAGTATGGCTGTTGCGGTGGGTTTACAGCTAAGCTAAGAGCTAACGCCAACGTACGCTCACTGGAAAACCATCTGGACTACCTGCAGCTGGATTTAAACACCAAACATGATCCACCAGACTACTGCGTCCTCATTCTCACCCAGACATGGCTCAACTCTTCAGTCCTGGACATCGACATTAGTCTGGATGGGCTAAAATCTAAATCTATATTTTCTCTTAACAGATATTTCATACAAAATCTGTACATTTTTATAAATTTTAAAGGGTTTTAGGGGTAGTATTGGGGGCGTTGGAATGAGTTAGGCATTTAAAATGCGACTCTATTTCTGAAAAATTCATAGTACAAAAACAGTTCTGGAACAAATACATTTTGTAAGTAGAGGTACCACTGTACTTTTGTTTTGTCACTTCCATGTCCACTACCCGCCTGCATTTCCTTTAACTTTACCTCTGCCCATTCCTCCAAAAATCAGCAAATAAACCCTCCAGTTAGAAGCTAGTTTTAAATTATATATATATATATATATATATATATATATATATATATATATATATATATATAAAAATGTTCCTCTCGCCCCACGTGGGCGGTGTCTCCTTCAGGCTCGGGTCCTCTACCAGAGGCCTGGGAGCCTGAGGGTTCTGCGCAGGATCTTAGCTGTTCCTAGCAATGCGCTCTTTTGTACAGAGATCTCTGATGTTGTTCCTGGTATCTGCTGGAGCCATTCTCCCAGCTTGGGGGTCACTGCCCCTAATGCTCCGATCACTACTGGTACCACCGTTGCCTTCACACTCCACATTTTCTCTAACTCCTCTTTCAGCCCTTGGTATTTCTCAAGCTTCTCATGTTCTTTCTTTCTGATGTTGCTATCACTGGGGACTGCTACATCTATCACCACCACTGTCTTCTCATGTTTATCCACCACCACGATGTCAGGCTGATTGGCCATCACCATCTTGTCAGTCTGGATCTGGAAGTCCCACAGGATCTTGGCCTGTTTGTTCTCTGTCACCTTTGGGGGGTTCTCCCATCTTGACCCTGGGACCTCCAGTCCATACTCTTTACAGATGTTCCTGTACAGTATGCCCGCTACCTGGTTATGCCTCTCCATGTATGACTTGCCTGCCAGCATCTTACACCCTGCTGTGATGTGCTGGACTGTTTCAGGGGCTTCTCTACACAGCCTACACCTGGGGTCCTGTCTGATGTGGTAGACCCCGGCCTCTATTGCTCTGGTGTTCAGGGCTTGTTCTTGTGCAGCCATGAGTAGCGCCTCTGTGCTGTCCTTTAGTCCAGCCTTTTCCAGCCACTGGTATGTCTTTTCCATATCAGCCACTTCCTCAATTTGTCGATGGTACACGCCATGCAAGGGTTTGTCCCTCCATGATAGCCCCTCTGGTTCCTCGACCTTACTGGGCTTTTGTTGCCTGAGGCATTCACTTAGCAGTTGGTCATTGGGGGCCATTTTCTTGATGTATTCCTGGAGGTTCGCCGTTTCCTCCTGGACAGTAGTTCTGACACTTACTAGTCCTCGGCCCCCTTCCTTTCGCTTAGTGTACAGCCTCAGGACACTGGACTTGGGGTGGAACCCTCCATGCATGGTAAGGAGTTTCCTTGTCTTGATATCAGTGGCTTGTATCTCTTCCAGTGGCCAGGATATTATCCCAGCTGGGTATCTGATTACTGGCAGGGCATAGGTGTTAATGGCCTGGATCTTATTTTTGCCGTTCAGCTGACTTTTCAGGACCTGTCTTACCCTCTGTAGGTATTTGGCTGTGGCTGACTTCCGGCAGCTCCTCATGATTACCATTTGTCTGTGGGATCCCTAGGTATTTGTAACTTTCCTGCACATCTGTGATATTCCCTTCAGGCAGGTCAACCCCTTCAGTTGTGATCACCTTTCCTCTTCTAGATATCATCCGCCCACATTTATCTAGTCCGAATGACATCCCAATGTCTTTGCTGTAGATCCGGGTGAGGTGAATTAGGGAATCATTGTCACGCTCATTCTTGGCATACAGCTTGATGTCATCCATGTAGAGGAGGTGGTTGATGGATGTTCCACTTCGGAACTGGTATCCGAAGCCACTCTTTGAGATGATCTGGCTGAGGGGGTTTAGGCCTATGCAGAACAGCAGGGGGGACAGAGCATCTCCTTGGTAAATGCCGCATCTGATGTTCACCTGTGCAATTGGCATTGAGTTGGCCTCCAGAGTTGTCTTCCACAGCCTCATTGAGTTCTGGATGAATTCTCTTAGTGTCCTGTTGATGTTATACAGTTTTAAGCATTCCAGTATCCATGTATGTGGCATTGAGTCATAGGCTTTCTTGTAATCAATCCAGGCAGTGCACAGGTTTGTGTTCCTCATCTTGCAATCTCGGGCAATTGTCCTGTCAACCAGTAGCTGGTGTTTGGCTCCCCTGGTGTTGTTGCCTATTCCTTTCTGTGCTCTGCTCATGTATTGCTCCATGTGCCTACTCATCTTAGCCTTAGATGCCTGATAGAAGCTTCCATGTGGTGCTGAGGCAGGTTTATAGGCCGGTAGTTAGATGGTATTGTTCCCTTCTGGGGGTCCTTCATTATGAGGACTGTCCGGCCCTGGGTTAGCCACTCTGGGTGGTTTCCCGATATCAGCAGCTGGTTCATCTGTGCTGCTAGGCGTTCATGGAGTGTTGTCAGTTTCTTAAGCCAGTAGGTATGAATCATGTCGGGCCCTGGTGCTGTCCAGCTCTTCATTTTGGACACTCTGGTTTGGATGTCTGCTAGTGTGATGACTACTGGGTCTTGTTCTGGGAGTGCTCTGCCTGTAAGTCTGTCAGCCATTGGGCATTGGTGTTATGTGTTGCCTCCTTCTCCCAGATGCTCTTCCAGTATTGCTCAGTTTCAGCCCTAGGTGGGTCTGTTGTCACCTTGTCCCCCTGCCCCCCCCCCCCATTGAGAGTAGAGAACACCTGGAATACACATCTCTTGTGTATCTCTTTAGGCGGGTAGCTAGTGCTGTGAGCCTTTGCTTAGCAGTCTCCAGTGCCTCAGCTGTGGACAGTTTGTTGTATTTCTTCACCTCTGCTTAGTTCTCTCCGTGCTGGCTAGGCTCCGTCTAGCCTTCTCCTACCTGTTAAAACACTGACTTCTCTCCGTGCTGCCATGATCTTTGCCTCTAGCCTTCTCCTTCTGGGGCTTGGTACCCAATCTCGATATTTGGGGGTGGTGGTGAAACCACCCCCAAGCTGACCTGTCGTCCTGGCTCCCCCTTGCCGTAGCATCTTTGTACCATGGATGAGGTACAACGCTGTACCTCATCGATCTCTAGCTGTGATAGCAACCTCTTATTGCGGATATTCGAACACTGAGCTAGGAGCTGTTTCTTAGTCAGTGAGGATGTGGGGTTTCGAAGCAACCATTTCTCCCACATCCTCTGCATGTACCCTCTCTCACTGGGGTTACTCCCATAGTAACACTCCATCAGTACCATGTTCTCTGCCCTGCTCCATGAATGTCTTGTTCCAGTAGCCAATTTAACATCCTGGTTCCTCAACCCCTAACGCGGACCTTGTTGTCCCAGGCGCCGTCCGAGCCGGTATGACTCTATTTATTGTATCGCTCATCGTGAGGTATAGGCATGTATAGCGTAAAGTGCCTTGCCTAAGTGCCTTGTAAAGTGCCTTGCCTAAGGGCACACCTGGGATTCGAACCGGCAACCTTCCGCACCAAAGTCAGTGGTGTAGACCACTAAGCTATCCAGTCGCATATATATATATATATATATATATATATATATATATATATATATATATGCTGTTCATTGTTTTTTTCCTTACCTCAGAATTGCCTCACTGTGAAAGACTTTATTCCAACTAATCTTTGAGGCATGCTTTTTTTCTTTCTCTTTCCTTTCATAATTTCTTTTCTTTCCCTTTAGTTTAAATACTGACTTTATTATGGGTTCTAATTAAACCACAAAGAGAGAGGGGGGTGCAGGGGACAAAAGCTAAAAAAAAAAACCTAACAAGATAATATCAACCATGATAGAGCAACATCAACCACAACAAGAATGGGGCAAAGATAAAAGAAAAAAATATATAATAATAACTTAAATATACTTATAACTTTGTTAATTAAAAAATAATTAGAACAGAACAAAGAGCCCAGACAAAACCACACAATAACAGCTGTTCATATTAACCTGTCTGTATTCGACTGACTGCTCGGGTGACTGTACTAGAGTGACTGTACTAGAGTGACTATACTAGAGTGACTGTACTAGAGTGATTGTACTAGACTGACTGTACTAGACTGACTGTACTAGACTGACTGTACTAGAGTGACTATACTAGAGTGACTGTACTAGAGTGACTGTACTAGACTGACTGTGCTAGAGTGACTGCACTAGACTGACTGTACTAGAGTAACTGTACTAGAGTGACTGTACTAGAGTGATTGTACTAGACTGACTGTACTGGAGTGATTGTACTAGACTGACTGTACTAGAGTGATTGTACTAGACTGACTGTACTAGACTGACTGTGCTAGAGTGATTGTACTAGACTGACTGTACTAGAGTGATTGTACTAAACTGACTGTACTAGACTGACTGTACTAGACTGACTGTACTAGAGTGACTGTACTAGAGTGATTGTACTAGACTGACTGTACGAGAGTGACTGTACTAGACTGACTGTACGAGAGTGACTGTACTAGAGTGATTGTACTAGACTGACTGTACTAGACTGACTGTGCTAGAGTGACTGCACTAGACTGACTGTACTAGAGTAACTGTACTAGAGTGACTGTACTAGAGTGATTGTACTAGACTGACTGTACGAGAGTGACTGTACTAGAGTGATTGTACTAGACTGACTGTACTAGACTGACTGTACTACACTGACTGTGCTAGAGTGACTGCACTAGAGTGACTGTACTAGAGTGACTGTACAAGAGTGATTGTACTAGACTGACTGTACTAGAGTGATTGTACTAGAGTGATTGTACTAAACTGACTGTACTACACTGACTGTGCTAGAGTGACTGCACTAGAGTGACTGTACTAGACTGACTGTGCTAGAGTGACTGCACTAGACTGACTGTACTAGAGTAACTGTACTAGAGTGACTGTACTAGAGTGATTGTACTAGACTGACTGTACTAGAGTGATTGTACTAGACTGACTGTACTAGAGTGATTGTACTAGACTGACTGTACTAGACTGACTGTGCTAGAGTGATTGTACTAGACTGACTGTACTAGAGTGATTGTACTAAACTGACTGTACTAGACTGACTGTACTAGACTGACTGTACTAGAGTGACTGTACTAGAGTGATTGTACTAGACTGACTGTACGAGAGTGACTGTACTAGACTGACTGTACGAGAGTGACTGTACTAGAGTGATTGTACTAGACTGACTGTACTAGACTGACTGTGCTAGAGTGACTGCACTAGACTGACTGTACTAGAGTAACTGTACTAGAGTGACTGTACTAGAGTGATTGTACTAGACTGACTGTACGAGAGTGACTGTACTAGAGTGATTGTACTAGACTGACTGTACTAGACTGACTGTACTAGACTGACTGTGCTAGAGTGACTGCACTAGAATGACTGTACTAGAGTGACTGTACTAGAGTGACTGTACAAGAGTGATTGTACTAGACTGACTGTACGAGAGTGACTGTACTAGAGTGATTGTACTAGACTGACTGTACTAGACTGACTGTACTACACTGACTGTGCTAGAGTGACTGCACTAGAGTGACTGTACTAGAGTGACTGTACAAGAGTGATTGTACTAGACTGACTGTACTAGAGTGATTGTACTAGAGTGATTGTACTAAACTGACTGTACTACACTGACTGTGCTAGAGTGACTGCACTAGAGTGACTGTACTAGACTGACTGTGCTAGAGTGACTGCACTAGACTGACTGTACTAGAGTGACTGTACTAGAATGATTGTACTAGACTGACTAGCTATGTCATTGTGAAGCCACTTGAACACAGATATAAAGAACAGAATTAGAGATCGGTGGCTGGACCTCAGGAAACTGATTCATGGCCATAAATCTGGGCCAATCAGACCATTCATAGTCAGTTTTACTGATTCAGGACCGATTCACTGGGATCACATATGACACAGACCAATAACCGATTCAAATATTTTATCTTATGATCAGGACTTTTTTTTTATCTCAGAATGTAGATTTTTTTTTTTTAAATCACTTTGTGCGTTTTTTCCATTTTCCTAAATGTCCTGTCCATACTCAGTAAATTTAGTACTGTTATCTGATCAAACACATCTTCTACACACTAACTCACTTTTAAAGGCTTTCTTTTTGGATACTTTTAATCTTTATGATTTTTCCTGGTTAAAAAAAGGATTATTTCATCTATGGCAAAAAAACTTTTTACTTTATTACAGTTGAGAAGCTGTACTTATGTACTTTTACTTCAGTAAAGGAGTTGAATCAGTACTTCTACTTTTACCAGAGTATTTTTTTATTTTTTTATTTTTTCTTTTACTTAAGTACAGAATGTGAGTACTTTGACCACCTCTGATTCTGAAGAACAAACACAACAGAGAACTGCAGCCCACTTCCTGCCTCGCAGACACGCAGTCAGGATTCAATACTGATGTCTCATGCATTTAATGCCAGCATCACGGCAAATACCATTTGAGATCTGCGATTTTTGAAACATCAAATACCAAATCTTCAAGCTACAGTTGGAGGCCTGCCTGATCTCCCAGGGACCAACTTTAATCTTTACAGCGCCTCTTCATACCGAACAGGACTTGAGCCAACAAAACATCCCTACAATATTTTTTTTGTTCTCTGTGATGACCTGAGGCTTGTACGCAGTTCTCTGCTCAGATCCTTAAAATCTGACATTATTTTACAGGCTTACTATTGGCCATACATTAAAGATAAGGTCTGGTGCTAGCAGAACAAAACACTGGCACATCAATGAGCGAACACACACTTAGCCATTCACACACAAACTGAACATCTGGGCTTCTTTGACCACAGGATGGATAATAAAAAACAATTTATTGATTGTAGAAGAAGGTAGCGGAGACCTTTGAAACACAGCTGAATTGACTGTATGATAATGGGATCTCTTCAAGTTCCACTCCAGTAGGATAGCTTCTAGCAGCTTTCTGCCTTTATTCTACTTTTGTCTTCTCAAAATGCAGAGGTGGAATGTATAAATCCTTTATTACTGTACTTCAGTAGATTGTTTTCAGGTATCTTTACTTGCGTGTTTATCTTTCTGGCAACGTTTTACTTTTACTCCTTACATTTTTTCAAAAATATCTTCATTTTAAACTCCTTACATTTATATACATACACCTATAGGTGCACGGTGGTGCAGTGGTTAGCACTTGTGCTTCACAGACAGAAGTACCCCGCCTTCACCCATTGTAGCTGGATTAGGCCCCCAGTGACCCTAGTGAGGTTAAACCGGTTCAGACGACGAGGTGAGAACTCTAGGTGCACTTTAAGACAGTCCCAGCAGAGACACCAGAACAATAGAAGAAGTAAAGTGCATGTGCATATACCCCTTCTTATTCCGGTGTGAAGCACACATCATCATCATCATCATCATCATCGGCGGTCACTCGAGACGAGTATGACTGTCTTCTTCTCAGGGTCGTCTATTTGTGGGTCCGCAGGTGGGCATAGAGGCCAATCCGGGATCCACATATTGGATGTAAGGTGGATTCCCTGAAAAAGACGCCTGTGCGTGACTTTGTTTAAAGTGGGGAGACTGGTGCACAGGCAGTCACCACACTGTCCTTGACAGATTGGAGTCGGAATCCAGTGGCATGGAGACCAAGACGACTGGTGACCTCTGTCTGCTGCAGCCTTCATCCGCCTTCCCAGCCGTTGTGATGCCCCCCTTGGGTCAGCCATCATCCTCCGCCTGGTCCGCCGTTGAGGTCTTCACTATTTACCCATAGCTGGAGCTGTTTACCCACAGCCGGGGCAGTGGTTGATGGGCAGCAGGGCGTGTCCACATTCCAGTGGGCCTGCATGCCACATCTCTGGGGCCCACTGCTGCTCCGAGATCCTGCACAACTTAGCCTGGAGCTGCAAGGTACCAGTTGCCGTGTGTGGCCACGAGGAGGCGTGTGCAAGTCTTGGCAAAGGAGAGGCTATGTACCGGCTGAGGAGACTTATGCACTCGGCTCCTCTTTTCGCCCCCGGAAACAGAGGGCTAGCCGGTGGCGGTAGCTGAGAGCAGGAAAGTGACAAGCAGAGGCAGCATGCAGCATGCACAAACTACAAGCACTACTACAGGCACTAAAGCTACTCCAACACTACTGCACTGACGCATCACATGCCCTGTGATGTGTGTGTGTGCACACACAGACACACACACACACACACACATAGGACACAAACAACAATAGGCTTTTCACTCTGTTTGAGCCGTCATCTCAGTAACGAATCGGCACTGTTATCCGATCTTCCTACTCTGGAACCTGTTTTCAAAAGATTTCAGTTTGGGGCAGCCCAGATGCCGTTAATGTGTCAACGTGAAGCCCAAATGACAACAAATAATTTCAGATTCACTCGAAAATGGTAATGTATGGACGGGGCCTCAGTCTTGCTTGTGTTAAAGGAATCATTCCATGGTTGTGTCATTAATATAGCTGTGTTCTCCATTGTTATTGAATGCATTATGTGCACAAACATGTGCAGGTTGCTTTGTTTCCAGCTACTGTAAATGAATCTTAACAACCGAAAGAAAACTGGCCACTGGAAGATCTTTATAGTATCATATGACACCAATTTTCTCCATGGTCATATCTTTCGGTCTCATGGTGACCCTCTTAGTTTCCTCAAATAGGATGAATGTTTCCATCTTTTGTCACTGCAGGTCATGGTCATTTCGGGTTTACTCAATTTGCTTCAGGTCAAAATTGGATAAAATGGAAAATGGCTGTTATCCTTTTATTCGATTATTCATTTAAACACAAAAGTAAAACTGAAAAAGTGCATCGTTATCCTTTTTTTTCATTTTGGTTTTGGAAACAAATAATGAAGGAACGAATTGTTGTTTTGTTGTCTTATTTTTGGTTTTATTTTGAAAAACAAATGATTCACGGATTAGTCTCTCCTTCATTATCTTCTGGTCTGTCATCAGCTTTAATGGTAAATGTTCTGCACTTATATAGTTATTTTCCAACTTCATGGTGTTTAAAGCACTTTACATTAGCCTCATGTTCACCCATTCTCACACACACACACACACACACACACACACACACACACATGCACACACACGCACACACACATACCAACTGAGCCACAGTCGCCCCAACGTGAAACCACAGTTTTTTCATGTGGCCCACAGTGCACTTCTCCAGGGATACTATGTTGACATCTTCCATTATTACAGTCCAAGCATCTTTTTTTTTTTTTTTTTTAACAATTATCATCACCGAGGAGACACTCTTGAAAAGTATTTGTTTTCTACCTCCCACCTTGGACACAATTGTTCTTTACTTTTATTTATTTATTTTCACCATTGCTCATTTTAACAATATTCTGCCAGTTACTAAATGTTTTTGTGTTTGTTTTTTTATTTATTTATTTTTTATTACACAGGTGTCAAACATGCGGCCTGGGGGCCAAACCTGGCCTGCCTAAGGGTCCAATCTGGCCCTTTGGATGAATTTATGAAATGCATAAATGATACTAAGATATAAATAATTTAGTTCATGGTCGAAATTCAGACCAATTCAGTCTCATAATAACATCTAAATATTCACAAGTAAAACATTTGTAAATGTAATTTTTTTTTCACTTAGTGAAACTAAAACAAAGTATAATTTCACCAAAAAATGTCAATAATGAGAATAAATATGAAAAATTGGAAATAAGTAAGTAATAATATTCCACCTATTACTAAATATTTTGTGTATCTTTAGATCCACTGTGATCTGTAAGGGTTGGTGTAGGGTTAGTGTTTAAAGAACACTAAAACCTGCTACTATAATGTTTTAATGTGATAACTGACATATTGGTTATAAATATGTTCCTGTAAAAGGCTACCACTTACCATGTAAAGACGCGGTGCCATGATCAGCACAGTTCTACCTCTGTATGATTCTGAGCCAGGTCAAATCTTACATGTTTTTCCTGCTATGTAAATGATAAGTGAGTGAGTGTTAATGATGAGTGTTAATTTCATCAGATGAGACGAAATGAAATATGCTCGTCCATGACCCTTTTTCCCATGACGAAGATGACACAGCTGTTCTAAAAACACTATGATAACAGTGACAATGTGTGTTCGTCGACAAATAAAAATAAAATGAAAATGTTCAGACCTGCAGACAGTCCGGGTCCGGTTTTAGAGCCGTGGGTCCAGACAAAGTCTGGACATATGGTCAAACTACATAAAGTGCAAAACATTAAAGACAGCGGTTGCCGACACAGACACCACACCTGTCCACATCATGTGTGGAAAAAGAGAGTGGATGCCTCTTCAGATGCCGTGCATAACCCTTGTGTTTTTGTTGTATTTTAAATTGGACTTGAACAGCTCGGCTGTGGCTCAGTTGCCCAATGACTAAGAGGTTGGCGGTTCGCATCCCAGCTCTGGCTGTCCACATGTTGAAGTGTCCTTGGGCAAGACACTGAACCCTAACTTAGGCCCCCAGTAGGACTGACCTTAGACCTTAGAAACCTACTGGTGTATGAGTGTGAATGTGAAGCTAATGAAGGTGGAAAAGCGCTATGTAAGTGCAGACCATTTACATTTTGCAGGTCACTGTGCCGTTTTGTTTTGTCAGACCCACCATTCTGTTTTACCTGTAGCAGCCGAGTGACTGCTCTGTGATTAAACACTGAGGGAGAAGGAGAGAGAGAAAGAAGAAGCAAATTTATGTCAACTTGTGCTACGGGAGTCGACATGTTGACTAATTGACATTTCTGTTAATGCCCTAGAATAAAATATGAAAAACGTGAACAAGTATGAACAAAATGAAATGTTTAAAGAAAATTCACTACAATTTTAACCATTTTTTCCTTTCTCTTAAAAATTATATGTTGAAGCAAAACATGGTTAAAATTGCATTTATTTTTTCTAGGAAATTTTAGCTTTTCCATATTTTGTGTTTGTATAGTTTGTAAAAGAAAATAATTTCATAAAAGACAAATGTTTATAGTTATTATTTACATGTTATTCTATTATTTTACTGTAAATCAAATCAGGCTGAATGTGGCGCTGGAAAGAAAATGAGTTTGAGAGCCTTGTATCTACATGATACCATATTACTTATTTTAATCTTTATTACAATTGCAAAATATCTTTAACTGTTTCAAATTAAACACCACTAAAGTGAAACCAGAGCAATAGAGATTTTATTGTCATTTTGATCTTTTACACTTTGCCAAATGACTGTTTGGCTAAACAGCTCTGACACCCACACCTGTAGAAGCTAAGAGCAGATAATAACACTTCAGATGAATAATAATGATTGAAAATAGCAGTGTTATATTTCTGAATTTCATTTCATTTATTCTCCATTAGCTTTTACTTAAGCCATCGCTACTCTTTCTGGAGTCAACGCTCGACATAATTGTCTTTACACTGGAGTACACACATGACCAAAAACACCCACACATACAATATGCACTATTCATTACAGTAGATGCAGCCTTTTATTTATTTTTTTTACACCCTGTCTGTATTTGAAGAGTGGATTTTATTTCTTCATTCCACCTCAACCCTGACTGTTCTTGTGTTGTACACTTGGACACAGATGGAGTTCCAGGTATATATGAGTTTGTTTAAAGGATGTTTTACCATCATCTGTGCTCCAAAACAGATATACACAGACAACTGTGTTAAATGATAAATGGAAAATGGTCTGCACTTATATAGTGCTTTTCCACCTTCATGGTGCTCAAAGCGCTTCACATTAGCCTCACATTCACCCATTCACACACACACACTCATACACCATAGTCCGGGAGCCAAAGGCCCAAATTTAGCTGAACCTGGCTTTGTCACTTAAAGATTTTTGTTTTTTTTTTCTTTTTGCTGTTTGTTGTTGTCCAAGGTCTACTCATTAAGCCCGGTGATATCCCTGGGGCAATTCCAGATATTGTCCCTTTATTTTTGGATGTGCTGCAGTCTTACCCTAAATTCTGACATTCTTCACTTTATGTTCACCAAAGTCTATGTATCATACTTATTTTTGTGTTTGTTGACATAATAGGATGAGGTTAAGACCTGGGGGTGGGGTTCCAGCCATGGTTGGGGGTGTGGTCATGTGAATGGGGGCGGGGCTTAGACAAAAAAGCGCTTTATTACTCTATTACTTTGGTTGTTAACGCGAGCCTTAAATTACAGTTCACAGTATTTATTTGGTAAATAGACTGCACTTATATAGCGCTTTTCCACCTTCATGGTGCTCAAAGCGCTTTACATTAGCTTCACATTCACCCATTCACACACACACTCATACACCAGTAGGTTCCTAAGGTCTAAGGTCAGTCCTACTGGGGGCCTAAGTCAGGGTTCAGTGTCTTGCCCAAGGACACTTCGACATGTGGGCAGCCAGAGCTGGGACGCGAACCGCCAACCTCTCGGTAGGGGTAAGATCTTTAGCCCAAGCCCTAGCCCGACCCGGCCCGAAATTCAGGTCGGGTCGGGCCTAAAATGTCAATTATTACGTTTGCGTCGGGTCGGGCTCGGGCTTCTCTCTCGCTGACTTTTTTTTTCTCCGCCTAATTAAGCATTGTCTGGCCTCTTATTCTGTGTTCCAGCATTATTTCTTTGTGTAAATACATTTATTATGATAATAAAAATATGTAGATTATTTTAATTTTAAAAAATCTTGCGTTTTTTTTCCGCCAAAAATACTATGGGATAAATTGAAATTTCAGGTTTGCTTCGGGTTTGGGCCTGCAAATCAAGTTAATTGGTCGGGCTCAGGCTGAGTCGGGCTTTAATGCCTGCGGGCCTGGGTCGGGCCGGGCTAGATTTTTTAGGCCCGATCTTACCTCTACCTCTCGGTCATTGGGCGACCCACTCTACCAAATAACAGAGGCCTGTTAGCCGCTCTTATTTGCAAAGAATCCAAAAAGGGCAACCCATGGAAGCTGTTGCAAGCTTATTAGGAGGGGACCCAGGACAAAACATTTAAACTACAAAACAAAACATATACATACATACTTACATATATACAAAACATAGATAGGTACATGAATACATTCATGGATACATACTTATAAATATGAACACAGGAGATTATTTTTAAATTCTTTTTAAACATGTGCAGGGAGTTGCCAGCTTTTAGACGAGGGTCTAGCTTGCTCCAAATCTGTGGACAATGACACACCACATTGAGGCTGGTAGTTACAAGTCTTCTTTTTTTTTTTTTTTACCAATGATAATATGTTTATTTCCTGTGCATGTGACCTGGACGTGACTGGAATAAGCTCTGAGAGTTTGATGTTTAACTTGTTGATTACTACATACGTATGTATACAGTACATGTGTTATGGTAGCTGTTGAATTCAGGAAGCTTCAGTAGTTTGTCATGTATGAAGAATGGATTAGTGGGGGCATTAAAGTCAGACCAGGAAATGATGTGTATGATTTTCTTTTGTAGGAATAATAGTTTTTTTGTGTGGCAGGGAAATGTATTACACAAAACAATATTACAGTAGTTTAAATGAGGTTCAAATAAGGTTTTATACAGGCTGACTAATGTTGCAGTAGGAAGAAAATGCCTAAGTTTAGCAAATAGACCAACATATTTTTATAATTTACTGATGACAATATGACATTTAAAATTCAGACATCATCCATATATATATATATATATATATATATATATATATATATATATATACATATATACAACCAAGAATTTAATTGAGCTTACATTGGTAATTGTCTGTCCATTAATTGTAAGTTGAATGTGCACAGCCGGTTAGTGGTTATTACGGAAGATGATATAATTGGGCATTATTAGGCATAAATTCATAAATATTAGGCTTATGGTCTGACCCCATGGCTACCGGACTACCAGTAGGTTTCTAAGGTTCTGCCGTTCTGCCAGACCTACTGGAAGCCTAAGTCAGGGTTCGGTGTCTTTACCCAAGGACAATTGGACATGTGGACAGCCAAAGCTGGGACACGAACCGTTGACCCTTCAGTCATTGGACGACCTGCTCTACCAACTGAGCCACAGCCGCCCCAGTTAACAGTTCACCTGCCGTATTTTTTGCAATATAAGATGCACTATCAATCAATAGTTTATTAATCTCGCCCAACATTGTTTGGGTGAGATTACTGTAATCACTATGTGTGTCTGTCTGTGTGTATCTGTGTGTGTGTCTACAGAAACATATTGGTAAAAAATTTGTTACTAATACTTTTTATGTATTTAAGTAAGTATATTTAACTCTACTCAAATGATATTTTTTAGCCTAAGCGGTTGGTTAAGATAAACCTTTCTTAGACTTCTCATTGTCTTTTCATTAATTTAATATCACAATCATTGTCATGTCTGTATGTTGTTCTGCTCTGTCTTTTCTCTCTCTCTGTCTGTGTGTGACCTTTGTCCTGATTCCAATGCAAGCCACCTGAGTAATCACACCTGAGGTTAATCAGGTGGCTCTTTATAAGCCTGCTCTTTCTGTCTGCCTATTGCCAGATCGTTTTTGCATGTCAAGACTTTCCAGCGTTTACTACTGTCTTTTTTCCCGTGTTTTTTTGCCTGTACCTACTTCGACCTGTTTCCGTCTGACCACGTCTCTGCCTTCGTCTTCTGGATCTGAGCCTTACCCCGTTTATGACCATGTTCCTGTCTTCTTTCCCGGTAACTGACCGCCATCTGGACTCTGACCTCTCTCTCTGCCTGTCTCAGCTGAAGCACCGTTACCGAACCCTGGACTGGACCCGGTTATTCCCTCTTGAGATTTCCCTTTGGACTGAGTTTAATACTTTTGTTATTAAACCTTGTTTGAACTTTATACCTGTCTGTTTCTGCATTTGGGTCTGAACTCTGACCGTTACAATCATAGTTTAGATTCAGTTACAGTATTACAAAATATTTCAGTATAAGACTTACTTTTAAGGTTACAAAATCCAGAAAATTCCAGTCTGAGTCTTTGAGCATCCACGACCCATGAGACACTGAAGGGGGACGCTCAGACACAAAGTTATAACCCCTTCCCATCGACCCCTCTTTCTTCAAGATGTTATCTGTCCTTTGGTCAACTCCTGAAAGGTTGTTGGGCATCGGCCTCTTCTGGAGGCTTGTATTGCGGTGCGGGTTGTCGACTCCTGTATGCAAATTACTGACATATGTCTCCTAGTCTCTTTCCAAGGCAATTTAACACAATAAAATAATAAGACATTACTTTAGCATTCATATTTTTGGTCCCATTGTAATTTTCCAAACACAATATCATGCTATAAGTCAAGGAATATTTAGCTAATGCACATCAGATGCAATGATGCACTTGGTCTATGGGAAACACACAGGGAGTTTGGTGTTTAATGGTATGTTTCTGCACACGCTGTCTTACAGAGTGTGGATCCAAGGCAGTTAAAGGTGGACACAAAGTTTCCTGGGGTGTTTCTGAAGGTGGGGGCATACTGTATATTGTGCAGCTGTAATACATAGTCTCTAAAATGTAGAATTCTGTTTGACTGCAGGTGCATCTGTTGTATCTGTTGTATGTGCATGTTGTCACCATTCCAACTTCGGCTGTCACTCCCCAACACTTTTTTTACCTTCAGTATTTCTCATGCCATGTACACTATTTCTACAGATTATTACAAGACTGAAAAAAAACAAAAAAAAAAAACGACTTTTCAATCACTTTTACCCCTGATGAACCTTGATGAGAAGGTTTTATTGAATAAAACTCACTCACTGTCTTTTTAATTCATAGGGCGTTCTGTTGACATGTTTATGTACATGTGAACTGTGGAAGAGGAGCTAAAAACCTCTCTTCCATAAGTACTCTTATTAATAATCAAAACATTCCACTCCAAGTGTTCGCGCCAATTAGCATTATCAAATAATGAGGAGTAGGAAGATAGAAGCTCTGAGCTGTGACCCTTATCCATCTACAAATCACTCATCAGAGCCCATTTTGTTCTCAGGCTTTCACCTGGGGATGTTTCCAAAGTGCTTTTTATTCTTCTTTACTCTCTAACTTTCATTACTCCCACATACATAATATATGTAACACATATATTTATATATAAATTCCACATTATTTACCAAATAATCTATAGACACATCCAGTGTGATATGTTTAGTTAGTGTAAAATATTTCCCAGGATGCCATGGAGTTAGCATGCCAACTTAATTTAATCTAAGTTTAATCTGTGCGCCCCCCCCCCCTACACCACCCCCACACACACTCTGTCTTTCTCTCTTCTTCTACCTCCCCCATTTCCACAGTCTCCAGACAGTTCCGTGCTGAGTCCTGGTAGGGGGGCTGTAGGTTTAAGTGGTGTTAAATATTTACAGAGGAGAAGCTATTAATTCATATTTTACTGAAAAAGTCTCTTGTTCCTGGTTCAGGACTCATGTGGTAGAAAGTTAAGTACATTTATAGAGACACTTTTCACAGATAAAATCATAAAGTGCTTCACAATTCAGCATAAAATGTCACTAAAAGCTGTGTCAGTGCGTGTAATATTATAATATATCCAGTAGTGATGATGTTATAGCGTGATATGACACACACACACACACACACACAGTGTTACAGAAGTTCATTTTACGAGTTGTCAACTTTGACCTCCACAGATCTCAAAAACTATTGCTCATAGGTGATAACACTAATTATGATAATGATAGAAATCTTCATTCCACATGGTGTGGTACCAATCTGAAAGTTATGTGACCCTCGGTTCTTGAGTTCTAACCAATAATGTGACTTTGACCTTTTAGTTCATTGTGACCTTGACCTTTGACCTTTACTCAAATGGATCATTGCATCTGATGCGCATTAGCTATATGTATATGTCCATGTGATTTCATGGTGATATCTCAAATATTCATTGAGTTATAGCATGATATGTCTCTGCGGACACACACACACACACATAAGGTGATTATAACAATGTCACTCAACCAATATCAGGTGACATTAATAAATAAAATGTGATGCAGATAAAGCCACAATAAAAACACAATCTAAAAAATCACAACACAATCAAGTTCATAAAACGAACCCCTGCCTAAAGGATTTCAGCTCCTTCCGAAAGCACTGGATGGTCCCAGACGAAGAGGCAGGTGGTTCCACACAGATGGAGCAGTGGAACCTCTGCTTTGACCACCTTAGCAGACGTGGAATTTAACTAAAAAGAGGAACTTTATTACTGTACTTAAGTAGATTTTATAATTTTTTTAGATAGTTACTTGAGCATTTATTTTCCTGGTAACTTTTTTCTTGTACTTCCTACATTTGTTCATAAATACCTATATTTTATACTCTTTACAGTTGTATAAATATCTGTACTTTATACTCGTTACATTTATATAAATATCAGTACGTTATACTCTTTACATTTATATAAATATGTGTACTTTATACTCTTTACATTTATATAAATATATGTACTTTATACTCTTTACATTTATATAAATATCTGTACTTTATACTCTTTACATTTATATAAATATGTGTACTTTATACTCTTTACATTTATATAAATATCTGTACTTTATACTCTTTACATTTATATAAATATGTGTACTTTATACTCTTTACATTTATATAAATATCTGTACTTTATACTCTTTACATTTATATAAATATGTGTACTTTATACTCTTTACATTTATATAAATATGTGTACTTTATACTCTTTACATTTATATAAATATCTGTACTTTATACTCTTTACATTTATATAAATATGTGTACTTTATACTCTTTACATTTATATAAATATCTGTACTTTATACTCTTTACATTTATATAAATATGTGTACTTTATACTCTTTACATTTATATAAATATCTGTACTTTATACTCTTTACATTTATATAAATATCTGTACTTTATACTCTTTACATTTATATAAATATCTGTACTTTATACTCTTTACATTCTCAGAATGGACTAAACAGATGTAACAGGACAAAAAATAAGTCACTTCAGAGGAAAAATGAATGGAGGAGAGAAATTGTGAGTTTTTATATCATAATTATTACTTTTCACTTATTATTCATAATTTCAACTCTTTATCTCCTAATTTCGCATTTATTATCTCATATTTAGGATAAATCTCATAATTTGAGTTTTAAATCTCCTAATTATATATATATATATATATATATATATATATATATATATATATATATATATATATATATATATATATATATATATATATATATATATATATACATACATGTATGTATGTATACTTATATATAAAATTTATTTATTGTTTTAATCTCAATTGTGACTTATTTTTCCCCAGTTGATGGGCTTTAAACGTAATGAGTCCCTGGGACCCACATGTGGCAATTTAAGTGGGTCCCTGGGAAATTCAATGGGTCCTCAATTTGCTTTATAATGACAACTAAGGCGTTTTCACACCTTCTGCAGCCGTGTGTGATTATGAAACTGCACTACTACTATCTTGGTTGTGCTATGTAAATATTATTGTAAATAACATTTGCATAGCAAATACATAAATAATATATATTATATTATATATACATTATATATATATATATATATATATATATATATATATATATATATATATATATATATATATATATTCTTGTTGTCACTCTGTTACCATGACTTTTTTCTGTTGCCTAGTAACTGAACTTCCCTCTGTGGTATTTGCTCAAAATTTGGCATGCCCATAGTAAAGACCTCAAACATCATGCTTGGGGATATTGAAGCCTTAACTCTTGAAATTGCACTTTCTACTTTCATGAAAAATACGTTGACATTTTGCTGGTTATTTTCATCAATGTGATTTTATTTTATTTTTTTACTACATCAGAGTATTCAGCTTGTAAATCTGACATCACACATGACTTCCAAGTCCAACGAAACATTTGCTAAAAAGGACAGAACTGGTAAACATATTCACCATCACCTCCTGCTTTAGTGGGGTAGGAAAGGCTGTGAACTCATTCAACTCAAAAGAAAAAGGAGGAAAATTGGATGTAAAAAGTGAAGATAGGGAAAAGAAGAAGGGGAGTATACAGTAGAAGAAAAAGGAATGAAAAGAATAAAAGGGAAAAAAGGAAAGAAGAAGAGGAGGGAAGGAGAAGGGAAAAGAAAATCTAATCTCACCCCTATTTTGTGTCAATCTCAAGTTTCTATGACAACCTGTTCTTGAATTACAGCCAATAATGTGATTTTTACCTTTCTGTTACTGTAAATACCTACCTTGACCTTTGACCTTTTGCTATAAAGATCATTTCATTATATGTATATATGTGTCAGTGCGTGTTATATTATAATAATGTATCCAGTAGTGATGAAGTTATAGCGTGATATGTCTATGATTGACACAAACAAACATTGTTAAGGAAGTGAATTTTGCGACATTTCACCTTTGACCTCCAGAGATCTCAAAAACTATTTGTCGTAGGTAATAACACCAAAACCTTCATTCTGCTTTGTTTGGTACCAATCTAAAAGTTCTGTGACCCTCCATTCTTGAGTTATAACCTATAATGTAGCTTTTCCACCTTCATTGTGCTCAAAAGTGCTTTACATTAGCCTCACATTTATTTATTTATTTATTTTTTATTTCGGTCAAAATATAAAACAAGACAGGTAAGACACATTTTCACACATGATAAATACACTGCTTGACCGAAAAGGTTTAGGGCTGAAGCTTATTTAGCCACCAGTACCAGTACCTCACCGCTATGTTAAACAAGAAAAAACAAACAACAACAACAACAACAACAACAACAACAACAACAACAACAAAGCCCACAATGCAAAACAACTGTCCAAATAGAACACAACATTGAAGTCATTTTTTCTTTCACCTTCTCTACTTTCTCCTTTATCTTTCTCTTTCTCTTTCCCTCTCACTCTCACCCTCTCTCCCCTTCTTCTTACTTTCACTTCCTTTACCCGAGTTTCCCTTTTCATTCCTTTTTCTTCCATTCTCACTTATACATATACATAAATATACACATACTCATACAGATATATAAGAAGATAAACAGAAATAGATGACAGAACAAACAAAAAATAGTAAATCGATTAGTCAATCAATCAATTATATATCAATAATAATAATAATAATAATAATAATAATAATAATAATAATAATAAGCTTGTATAATATGTATTGTAAGGTTTGTTTGCTACTACAAAGCAGTGTTTTTATCAATGATTTTATCTAATTTTTTAACATATGTATAGACTTTGCCATTTTTAGTTCATTGTCCAGAATGTTCCACAGATTTTCCTCTTTCACCGTAGTGCATTTTCCTTTAGTACACACACTCATACACCACTAAGTTTCTAAGGTTCTGTCAGTCCTACTGGGGGCCAAAGTCAGGGTTCAGTGTCTTGCCCAAGGACATGTGGACACCCTTTGACACCCCCCCCCCCCTCCCCTTTTCTCCCTATTGTTGTGAGGAAGCAGGAGGGGAGCACTGGCCTGGGGTGGAACATTTGTACATGGATCACATAAGCCAAATATCTGTCATGGTGTCCCTGTGGAGTGTTTGTGTTTGTGCTTGTGCATTAGTTATTATTAATACAGTGTGTTGTCCCTGTCTGTTTAATTGATATAGAGTTGTAGACGGAAAATGTGCACAGCCTCATTCACACTTATTTACACATTCATATATAACAAAGTGTGATGCTGCCAACTTGTCACTGCTAGCATGTCAGAGGTGCTGATGATGATTCATGGTGATATCATACCAAATGGCACAGACAAACATCCCCTGTGTACTTCTGAAAAAATAAATAATTCATCATGTCCTCTCAACGCTTGAAATATTCTCCAACCTTTTTTTTGTTTTTTCTGCTTTATGAGCGTGAGGCCGCTCACCTGTGTATATATATATATATATATATATATATATATATATATATATATATATATATATATATATATATATATATACTGTATATATGACTGTGCTGATATATGTCACTGGCACATGCTAAAAAGTGCTGCCTTGTCTTGGCAGGGGCTTGAGCATGACTTTTGCCAAAAGGCATCAAATGAGCGAGGTGCAAATCCTCCTGGTATCTGCAGGTGGCAGATCTGATGGGGACACATACAGAGAGCCTGGCACCGCTAGACAGACTGAAAGGGGACACTGAGCATTTAGCTAGCACTGTAAGCTGGCCAGGATCAAGTTTGACTTTAATACGATGAAAAATTAAATGGCTTTAAGTGGCTCATTAGCTGATGCTTTAATAATGTTATTACTTGGACTGTGGACAGATTATTGTATTTAAAGGTTCTTCTGAATCCGCAGATGACGCGCTAATCCTTTAAACTCAAATTAAAGCACCACACCAGTTTGTTTCCAGCTTCTTTTGTCAAACCGATTTATCTCAACACAAGATTCATCAAACACAAGACTGGCTAACAGTTTCTTCAAATTTTTTATTATTTTTTTTTAATTATTTGAACATTTAAAAAATGGAAAAGAATAAGAAGAAATACAATAAAAAAAAGCAACACAAGTATTTTCAAATGAGTGGTTTTACTGTATCAATTATCAATCAAAAAGAAACAACTCCTTCCAAAAGAAATAGAAGACTATTTTTGTTAACTATATCTGATATATATATATATATATATATATATATATATATATATATATATATATGTGTGTGTGTGTGTGTATATTGTATTGTGTTGATGCAGTGAAAAAAAATAAAATAAATTTATATATATATATATATATATATATATATATATATATATATATATATATATATATATATATATATATATATATATATAAATAAATGTAATTAGTATAAAATACAGATATTTATATAAATGTAAAGAGTATAAAATACAGATATTTATATAAATGTAGGGAGTAAAAAGTTTCCAGTACAGATACCTAAAAAAGTCCAGTAAAGGAAGTAGTTGTACTCATTCCTTCCATCAGTGACAGTGTGTAACACATTTGTGTTGATGCAGTGAATATTTTAAACTCGTCTTGCTGGAGGGGTTTTCTATATTTGATCAGGCAGGTGTAGGGGGGGAAAGGGGGGGGGGGGGGGGTGTATATGTGTGGGACAACCCTCATGCAGGTCCAGGTTTGTCATCAGGGGGTGATGGAGCATATGTGGTTGAACACACACACACACACACACACACACACACAGTCTTGGTGTTCAATAATTCAGCGCACAACACGACACAGATTTAACTTTTCCCTTGAACAGTTATGATACTTGGCTTTACCTTTCTGCTGTATGGCACCCTGACGTCCCCACGCTGCTCAATAAAAGATAAAAAGACAGTTGTTATTAGGCAGCGTCCTGGCCCCAGCTGCTTTATCTGAGTACGCTGGAATATTTGGCAAAAAGCATTTCTTCTGCTTTGTCTTGTAACATAAAAGATGGTAAGTGTAGATTCTTCAATTGGAATTAAAGTCATCTCTCTTGACTATAATCTTACACTGGGATAGGATTTAAATATGCAAAGCCTGGGAGACGAGTCAAATCCAATTTTCACGCCCTGTGTGAAAATTTGTTTTGCACACAATTATGTGTGTCAGCATGCATATTGGTGCTGGAGTTTAGAATGTCTGTGTCTGTGTACTTGTATTCCTATCTTTATGGGGACATTGAGATGTTCACACATTCACACCAATGGGGACCACAAGGGTTAGATATAAATGGAGGTGAAATCATTGAAAAATCACACTGTAAATCTGAATAAATTTGCACAACTCAAAAAAAAATCGATTGCCTCAGTTATTTTAAATTGATGAAACTTAAACAAATTAATTTCCCAGAACTTAAAATTGACATGTTTATTAAAGTATACTTACATTAAAACATTACAAGTTAGCTTCAGGAGCGCTACCTGGACTCCGATAAGTAATAATTAGATGGGAAAACTTAGAGTATGACCAAAAGAGAAAATTCCAAGTCACTCTCTTATATGTGGAAAATTAAAAAAGCTTTTATTACATGGGCTTTGTTACAATCATCAGGGAGTCAAACATATCACATTAGCAGGAAGAGGTGATTTTAAAAAAAGTGTTAACCAATCACTATAAACCTCAATAAGCTCATAACCTCATTTGTTCAAATTATTCACATTTTATTGTTACAGAATAGTTTGTAAATGTAAATATTTTCATAAATGAATGTTAGTTTTGTTCCCTAAACCAAAGAAAGACATTTGAAGTCATCATCATTTATAGACAAAGAAAAAAAATGAGCAGAAAATAGTCTTTTTTTTTTTTTTTTTTTTAGCTATTATTCTCTTCAGCCCAGGGGCTGCATTGTAACGTTTGGTGGGCTGCATTTGGCCCCCGGGCCACATGTTTGAAACCCCTGGTCTAAGGACAGGGGATGCTTGTGGACTTTTCATATATTTGATTGATAGTTGATTGTGTTTCTGTAAAACCTGTGAGATGACTTTGTTGTGATTTGGGGCTTTATAAATAAAATTAAATTGAATAAAAAATTAACACAACACTCACTACTCAATAGTTACTTCATCTACAAGTGATGATTATCTTTCTGGAGACCTCTGACACTATCGGGACCAACATTCAAGTCCTCATGAGGATTTAATCTAAATAAAAGTCGCCACTAGTAAAATAGAATTGATGTCCCCCAGAAATACATGATTTTTTTTTTTTTCAGAAGTCTCCATAAAGCATGAGGGAAACAGGTGCAAAGTGAAACATTTATGTATTAGTAATGTGTTTATTTATGAATGAAGTAAATATATATTCAAGTGTTTACTTTTTAAAACAGCATTTATTTTGATGTATTTAAAAAAAAATCCTTTTTTATTTAATTTAATTATTTTTATTTATTTATTCATTCACTAATTTTAGGGTTAGGGTTATATCTATTTTTTTTATTTATTTCATTTTAAAATTTTTATAGTTATTTTATTTTATTTGAAAAAAAAAGATGTTTATTACATTCACTACCCAATGGTTACTTGATGACAAACTTGGTCCTCATGAGACATATAAACTAGTGTGTGTGTGTGTGTGTGTGTGTGATAGTCTGATTGAACAGCTGTCACTACTGGCTGAGTGTGTGTACCAACCAGATGGGGAACACAGGGGTCAATGGCACTGACACACTGCCACCAGATGAGCTCTTTGTTAAGATCCATAACACACACACACACACACACACACACACATGACACCCCCACTGGTACATAAACAGATGGAGCAGGAGTGCGAGTGACAACATTCAGAAAGTGTTGATGCAGTGTCAGAAAGTGCTGTTTAGTTCTTCACATGAAAGAATAATGACAATACATCTATTTGAAAAAGAAAAAAAATATCTTTTTTATTCTGTCAAATCACTTCTAAAATGGATTCCATTCTATAATTGAATCACAGGCAATGAAGGCAGGATTGTTAGCCCGAAATGGATTCATTTAAATTGTAAATGGTAGTAGTTGATGTCAGCATATACAGTGTATGTATGTATGTATATATATATATATATATATATATATATATATATATATATATATGTGTGTGTGTGTGTGTGTGTGTATATATGAAATCTGCAGGAATGTACAAAAGCATACATAAACCTATTAAAATTGTGTGTGATTATTCCAACGTTCCAATGATTGAAACACTCCAACAAGTTTACTGCCATACAAATCAAAAAGGCAGTAACTGTATTGTTTTGGCGAACATGAGTTATTGTGTTTTTGTAATATTCAATTCTTCATTCTTTGTCATGTAATAAAATATCTCATCTCAAATGTCTGTCATTTTGGAGAAAATTGGTGAGTGTTTGTACAGTAACTGCAAAAAGTACTAGTAAAACAAAACAAAAAGACAGTAAAGACCATTACTGTGTTGTTACCAATGTCCATTTAGGACCCTGCACCAACAGTCAATCACTGTATTAGACTGAAACACATTATGGAATTCCGTTATTTTCCACACTATAAGGTGCACTGTCATTGAATGTTTTTTATTTTTTCATATATAAGGCGCATTAAGTGAAGTCAAAATTATGAGATATGAGATGTTATATACATGTAGTTATTACATACGTCTAGTTTTTATTTTTTAATGGGTGCATATTTGACAAGTAGCAACACATACTTTGGTCAGTAGTTGTGTATATGTTTTAAGTGTGTGTGTGTATGTGTGTGTGTGTGTTATACAGTGCTATGGCTGATCAAATATGTGAAGGCTGCTGCTGTTTTAACATGCAGAAGCAGCGCTAATCAACACATCATAATATCAACTTGGTGGAATAATTACGCTTGAAATGTTTGCGGAGCTAAATATAACATTAACACATCAAACACAGTAAAGTGAAATGAGCTCTGATCCTTTGTGCAAATCATCGTATTATTAATATTATAGTGAAACTGACCTTAAGTCTTTTGTTAAAACTCATTATATTCTTGTGAGGATTGTCCATGACTACATTTAAAGTAAACCTTTGCAAGTAGTAACTGTGTTGTTTGTTGTGGTAGGAAATGCAGCAGGACATTAAATTAAATATATGTGTGTGTGTGTGTGTGTGTGTGTGTGTGTGTGTGTGTGTGTGTGTGTGTGTGTGTGTGTGTTTTCTTTCCAAACAAAAAAAGCTTGCGTTGGATGTCCTGACCCTCATTCCTACATGAATAACATAATGAGGCTCCAATCAGTCAATGAACATTTCAAATCAACACTTTTCTCTCGATGATCCAGTTCATTGGGCCTTTTTTCTGTTTCCCTGTTGGGGGGGCTGGGGGTCATCTGGGTCTGTATATGTGGTGTTCATTTGCTCATGAAAATAAAAGCAGGGGCAGTTTTTAACTGACTTTGCTGCCCCATGTGTAAGGGCACGGTACGGTGGTACACCTGGGACCCATTATGGGTTTGGTTCTCTCTGAATGCAAAAACTGAGTGCATGAGATACGTCACCCCACGATCGGAAGGGGTTCGAGCCAAATGTATTCAAAATTATTATTATTATTGTCGTCTACCACTTATCTGGGTCCGGGTCATGGGGGCAGCAGCCCCAGCAGAGAAGCCCAGACTTCCCTCACCCCACCTACCTCAGCCAGCTCCTCCAGGGGAATCCCTAGGCGTTCCCCGACCAGCCGAGAGATATATTCCCTCCAGGGTGTCCTGGGTCTGCTCCGAGGTCTCCTCCTGGATGGACATGCCTGGAACACCACCCCAGGGAGGCATCCTCACAAGGTGCCCAAGCCACCTCAACTGGCTGCTCTCAACATGGAGTGGCTCTACTCTGAGCCCCTCCCAGATGTCCGAGATTCTCACCCTCTCTCTAAGAGGTAGCATTCCATGTCCCTAAAGCCAGCTTCCTAAACCAAGGATCAGACCATCAAGGTCAATCCACAAAGCACCGGACCCTTTTGCCTCCCCTCACCGGTGGTGAGCCCACACCACAACAACCCCATGTCTCCGATTCAGGCTGGATGCGGCCGGGCCCCATGAGCAAAAGCCCGGCCAACAGGCATTCGCCCACGGGCTCCAGCCCCAGGCCTGGCTCCAGGGTGGGGCCCCGGTCTGGTATCACTCTGGCCTGGGTACACAAGGTCTTGCTCTTCTTGTTCATAAAGGGTCTTCAAAACGCGCTTAGTCCGGCCCCCTTGGACCAATCCGCCATGGGAGACCCCGCCAGGGCTGCTCCCCCAGAATCACTAGGGCCCTCAAACCCCTCCACCATGATAAGGTGGCGGTTCAAGGAGGGCATTAATATTATTAATATTATTATTTTACATGTCAGTTATTCCGTTTTATTAAACAAACTGTAGATCTTGTAAAGACAGTGTGTTATGTCTTTAGTCTATTTCCTTTCTTCATAACCTCGCTGAGTATTTTTTAATACCACTCAGAGGACAAATACAATACAGGCAACTTCAGGTTATATTAAGTAATATTAGATATTTAGCTAAAAAGAGTCCCAGACCTCCTAGTGTCCCATGAGTGCAGGTGATCCACAGTCAAAAGCATTATTTTTTTTCTGCAGAGGAATAGAAATGACATTGTTAAGTTTTAACTTGGTACTCGTATTTCCCTCGAGGTTAGGAAAAGCAACCCAGTTATATTCACATCACACTCTTTAGCTCAAGCCTCTGAATGTATAATGTATAATTGAAGGATCTGGAAACAGCCAGGGTTATACATTTTGGAACCTGCGGTGGTTTATGTGTAGCAAAGAAACCATTTTAAAGAATGATCAGCAGATTAGGTAGCTCATTACCATGTGCTGCGCTTGTGCCTTTTAAAATAAAGTCACTCAGCTTTTATACTGTTTCACAGTCGTATTGTACCACCCTGAGCTAATCTTATCAGAACATGAAACTGTGTTTATCTCCATATCCATGTCTCGAGAAAAGGACAGTGGAAATATACTCTGTACACCAGGACTCGCAAAGTCATTTTTTTTCATTTTCCACATTCAGCCTGATTTGATCTGCAATGGGTCGGACCAGTAAAATGAAAACATAATAACCTATAAATAATGACAGCTACACATTTTTATTGTCATTGTTTAAGTGTAAAACTAAAAACCCATTATATTATGAAAATACTGTTATAAATTATCCAAATGCAAAAAAAAAGTAAGGTCAAAATAAGGTTGATTTTAACAATATTTTCCCTCAGTTTATCATTAGTCCATGTGTTTTATTATGGATCAGTTCTACAAAGACACTAAACTCTTAGTAACAGAAGCAGAAAATGTGTCTAATTTTCATTTCATGTTGTTAAGATTTGTTCAGGTTTACGGGGCACTTTGGAACCACTGCATTTTAATTTAATTTAATGTAATTTTTTTTAATGACTTTAAATACTCTTTTTTGTATTTAAATTTAGTTTTCAAATTACTTAAAATATTTATTTTCATTTTTAAATTATTTTTGTCATCATTATAATACTGTTTCTTGTAATTTTTCAAAGAATATTTTTATATTTTTTATTTTTAAAAAAGTTAGTGTTTTTTTTTCATTTTTAAAAATAATTTTAAATAAAAATTAAATAAATGTTTTTTTTTATTTAATATTTTGTTCTTTTTTTAAAATCTTTTTTTCATATTTATTTCATTTTTGTAAATAATTGTTAACCTTTTTTTATACATATAATAGCCATGTGTTTTCATGCTTCTCCTTGACAGCTGCATCAGTGCACAGTGAAATGTTTCCTCATTGACTGTTACAAATTCAGCTTCAGTTTCAGCACAAATAGAAACACACAGAAAACTGCTCGTTAACACTCTTTTGTGACACTTTTCACAAAGTGTCACTGGCAAGACTGACAGATGACTCTGTTCTAGAGTCAAACACACAGACTCGCACACACAGACGCTCACACGCAGACTCGCACACACAGACGCTCACACACAGACGCTCACACACAGACAATCACACAGAGACAATCACACACAGACTCTCACACACAGAAGCTCACACACAGACAGTCACACACAGACGCTCACACACAGACGCTCACACACAGACGCTCACACACAGACAATCACACAGAGACAATCACACACAGACCCTCACACACAGACCCTCACACACAGACGCGCACACACAGACGCGCACACGCAGACGCTCACACACAGACGTGCACACGCAGACGTGCACACGCAGATGCTCACACACAGACCCTCACACACAGACCCTCACACACAGACCCTCACACACAGACCCTCACACACAGACGCGCACACACAGACGCTCACACGCAGACGCTCACACACAGACGTGCACATGCAGACGCTCACACACAGACGTGCACACGCAGACGTGCACACGCAGATGCTCACACGCAGACTCGCACACACAGACGCTCACACACAGACGCTCACACACAGACAATCACACAGAGACAATCACACACAGACTCTCACACACAGAAGCTCACACACAGACAGTCACACACAGACGCTCACACACAGACGCTCACACACAGACGCTCACACACAGACAATCACACAGAGACAATCACACACAGACCCTCACACACAGACCCTCACACACAGACGCGCACACACAGACGCGCACACGCAGACGCTCACACACAGACGTGCACACGCAGACGTGCACACGCAGATGCTCACACACAGACCCTCACACACAGACCCTCACACACAGACCCTCACACACAGACCCTCACACACAGACGCGCACACACAGACGCTCACACGCAGACGCTCACACGCAGACGCTCACACACAGACGTGCACATGCAGACGCTCACACACAGACGTGCACACGCAGACGTGCACACGCAGATGCTCACACACAGACGTGCACACGCAGATGCTCACACACAGACGCTCACATGCAGATGCTCACACAAAGACCCTCACACGCAGACGCTCACATGCAGATGCTCACACAAAGACCCTCACACGCAGACGCTCAGACGCTCACCCGCAGACGCTCAGACACAGACAGTCACACACAGACCCTCACACACAGATGCTCACACACAGACACGCACACACAGACCCTCACACACAGACGCTCACACACAGACGCGCACACACAGACGCTCACCCGCAGACGCTCACACACAGACGTGCACACGCAGACGCTCACACACAGACGCTCACACACAGACCCTCACACACAGATGCGCACACACAGACGCGCACACGCAGACGCTCGCACGCAGACGCTCACACACAGACGTGGACATGCAGACGCTCACACACAGACATGCAAACGCAGACACTCACACACAGACGTGCACACGCAGACGCTCACACACAGACGCTCACACACAGATGCTCACACATAGACGTGCACACACAGACACTCACACGCAGATGCTCACACACATATGCTCACACACAGACGCTCACTCACAGATGCTCACACACATATGCTCACACATAGAGGCTCACACACAGATGTTCATACACAAACGCTCACACACAGACGCTCACTCACAGATGCTCACACACATATGCTCACACATAGACGCTCACACACAGATGTTCATACACAAACGCTCACACCAGCCTATGGATATAATGAAGGGTTCAGACGTTCTTTTGCCAAAGCCTTGGCCCAAAATTTGCCCCTTGGCGTGGAATGAATAATGGATAAATGCACAGTGGGTGCCATCAAATAATAACAGTGCACCCAGACACCCCCCACACACATACACACACACACATACACACCTACACACAAACACATCTCTACTCATTTCCATGCCTCATGATGACCAAGTTTGTAATCATCAATTGTAGGTAATGTAATGGATAGAAGGGCATTAACGACTTCAATTTTGTTCAAGTTATTCCTCAATAAAGCCGAAGTGGAGTTGACGGGTCATGATAACATCATCACATTGTCAGCAGAGGAACAACACAGACACATCTCTGTCCAACAATGAGCAAGTTATATTAAAGTTCACTGCAACCTAACAATGTCCACTGACAAGACACAAGGATCAGCATTTTAACTCCAACAAAACAAAGGCTAACGTTAGCCTTGAGTGTGTCATTATATTTAACTGCACAACATCAATAGGTGAACATATGTCCACATTTTGTCTGGACCCACGGCTCTAAAACTGGACTGTCCACACGTCTGTCACGCGTCCTCACTTTTTATATTAAAGGTATTGTGACGTCCAAAACTCATTTTTGATATTTTCATGTTACTATATGGGTCGTCTGGCCTCATTTACACCAAAAAAACATGAATCTAGACTGTTCAGTGGTTTTCCTATGGTCTGGGGCTCTTGGAGGCCTGAGCATGAAACGCTCTCTGTGATTTGTCTCCCGCGTTCGACGTCACACGCGGGAGAGCAATAAGGAGACTCCCCCCCCCCCCTCTTCTCTTCTGCCCGTCCACTGTGCTTAGCCCCGCCCCCACCAACGTTACTATAGAAACGGTGTTCACATGCGCTCCTGCTCTTACAACCTTTTCATCGCTGAACGGTTTACTCGTGTCGTAATGGCTCCTAAATCACACCTCATGTTGTTGGCTGTGTAGATCAGCAACAATCACTATTTGACCTACCAAGCTCCCCTGAAGAACTACGTTCCCAGTGGCTGGCTTTTATCTACCAAGGTAACGTTCCTGCTTATTTACCCAAGAGAGTCCAGACTTGTTCCGGTCATTTTCGACGAAACTATGAATTAAAAACTTATAATAACAAATTAACAAGACATGATGAGTTAACATCTGGTGTTAAAGTCTTGGTTTGTTAGAATATCAAACTGTTGTGACAAAATACAAATAATAAATACACTTTTAATGTCGCGGTGAGACGGCAGACCCCCCCCCCCCCCTTCCCCCCAACGATCCGACGAAACTATGAATTAAAAACAAAACTATGAATTAAAAATAAAGTAACACACAGGATGAGTTAACATTTGGTTTTAAAGTGTTGGTTTATCATTATTTATACTTGGTATCATTCTTTATTAGGCAGCATATGATACAGTATTTCTTATACTGTACAGCAGGAAGGAGGGGGGGCTGGCCGCAGCAGTTTGGGGGTGGAGCCGAGTACATGACTGACAGGCGAAGCGCCCCAAGTGGTCTGATGAGGTGTTCATGTGTTGCAGGCATAGTACTTGGATTCAGACCACAGAAATCCACAAAAATGAATATTATGGAGTGGGGTTTTTTGGTTGAATACTTTTGAAACACGTTTTAAATTCATTGTCAAAGACTTTGAATGCTATGAAAACAACATGTCACAAAACCTTTAAGTGCAAAAACTTTAAGGCAGTGACCGACAAGACACACACCACACTGTCCACATGATGTTTAGAAAAAAAGATAGAGGGGGAGAGGGAGAGAGAGAGAGAGAGAGAGAGAGAGAGAGACAGAGAGACTCTTCCATATTTAAGTCGACTTGTGCATGAAACTACTCAATGTTTCAGTTAATGCCCTCATAAAGTGAGCATAAACATATTTTTTGGGAAAAATTACATGAAAATAAAAAAAAACCTCAAAATCAAACATAAATAAATAAATGCTAAATTAAAAAAAAAAAAAAAAAAAAAATATATATATATATATATATATATATATATATATATATATATATATATATATATATATATATGTATATATATATATATATATATACATATCTATCAAAATATGTTTGGCTTTGCACCTGTTTCCTTCATGCTTGAGGGAGACTACAGATTTCTATTTTAATACATTTATATTTATTGCCCATTGTAGATGGATTAGGCCCCAGTGAACCTTATAGTGAAGATAAGCAGGTACATATGACAACAGATGACATTTATATTTAACCTTTGTGGGGAGCTGAATTTTGGTGCCCATGGTGTCAGAGGTTCCCATGGTGTGACTGTGTAAACTTATCAATGTTCCCATAAAGAGAGGAATACAAGTACACACACACAAACAGACACACTCATTTCCATGTCTCATGAGGGCCGAGTTCATAACCATCACTTGTAGGTAAAGTTTCCATTAGGTATTTTCCCCCAAAAAAAAAAACATTTAAAATGATCTAAACATTGTAAAAATCTAAAATGGTATAACATATAAATAAATAAATTAATTATTATTAAAAAATATTGCAAAGAAAATGTGTATTAAAAAAATTAATTAAAAAACATTTTTAAAAAGTAAAAACATGTTCAAACCTTTGAAGAATACATGTTTTGCTTTGCACCTGTTTCCCTCATGCTTTATGGTGAAAAAAAAACCTAATTAATATAGTTATCAGGTCGTATCATTTCTATACATTTTCATACGTCACATAGATTTATATTTTACTTGCAGGAACCTACATTTATATTTAACCCTTGTGGAGACCTGAATTTTGGTCCCCATGGCGTGACTGTGTAAACATCAATGCCCCCATAAAGATAGGAATAAAAGGACACACACACACACACACACACACATACACACACGACCCCAACCGTGACCTCCCAGCATGTGGGAGGGGAAACCATGAGTGCAAAATGTCAGAGTTGAATAATTCTTCTTTTGAAGGATTATTTCATCTCCATGTGGGTGGGTGGGGTGGTGCAGGAACCATATGAAGGTCTGTCATCATCATCATCATCATCATCATCATCATCAGCAACAACAACAACAAAAGAAGCGGTCTGTATATATAGACAGGTGAGAAGACTGGGTCAGTACAGATGGACAAAAGAAACCAGTGGAAACACTTACACACCTGTCAAACATACAGTTAGTCTGGAGGAAAGATGGTTCATTACATCAGAGGTGGTAAAAGTACTCACATTCTGTACCTGAGTAGAAGTACTTGTGTGAAAAAATACTCTGGTAAAAGTAGAAGTACTGATTCACCTCCAATACTTTAGTAAAAGTAAAAAAGTACAATTTCTTAATTGTAATAAAGTACAGAAGTAAAACTATACTCCTTTGACAACCCCAACATGTCATGAAATGTTCATCAAGATCCGTCCATAACTATTTGAGTTACAGACAGACAGACAGACAGACAGATAGACAGACAGATAGAAAGACAGACAAACTCCTGCAAAAACATGACCTCCTTGGTGAAGATAATTAGTCTTGTGGCTATAATCTGACACAATTGTATGTTGTGCACTGTTCCTGTCAACTAAATGAAACAAATTTTTATAAATGTGGTCGAAACGGGTCCACTTTATTTGATTTGCTGATTTATTCATTCATTCATATTTTTGCAAAAGAGGGGGATGCAGAATTAGATTTTAAGATTTATATTTAATTTTTTAGGATTAATATTTTATTTTTTAGGATTTATATTTTATTTTTTAGGGTTAATATTTTATTTTTGTTAGGATTAATATTTGATTGTAGACAACCCTGTTTATTTATGTGTACTCATGTCATGTTGTGACTTACAGCTTCAACACCCCACACTGTAAAAACAAACCTATAGAACAGGGGTCTTCAATTAAAAGTCACCAAGGTCCAATTATTTCAGATCCTCCCAGTAAAAGGGGGTGGGGGGTGTCAGGTGTTTACATTACCAGATTTTTATCGTGATATTTACATTTTGCGAATTTCCAAGGGTAATGGAAATGCAGCAGTAGAGAGAGAGAGAGAGAGAGAGAGAGAGAGAGAGAGAGAGAGAGAGAGAGAGAGAGAGAGAGAGAGCATGCTGGTGCAGGAGATGACGGAGCTCTTAATGTCGCACTGTCACAGTCTGTATATTGTCCGTGTCTTATCACTCACTCTCTTGCCATTTATCGTTTCTGCCGGGAACCCAAAATGCTGCCAAACAAACCATTTGAAAGTGGCAGGCGTGTCGTCAATAGTCTTGCCAGACAGAATTTTAACGCAATGAGAAGTCTTGCCAAATTACATCTAGTGATATCTTGTCACACAAGAACTTGTCACACCCCTCACTAGCTGTGTTTCCATTACCCTTGGAAATTCGCAAAATGTAAATATCGTTATAAATAGCTGGTAATGGAAACAGTCAAATATCGAAAAAAGTTTTCACGCTTTTATGAGGTGGTTTTTCAGACGTTTCAATAGTCTGATACATCACAAAAGTGTAATGGAAATACCTTTTTGGCAATTATATGTCACAGGATGTGACTACATAGTCACATGATTACTACTCTTGGAGTGAAAATGACAGCCGTAGTCACTGTAACCATAACAACCATTGGCTGCTCATAATTTGTTGTTGTTGTTAAGTGCTGAATATATTTACACTTACAATGTAGGGACCACATGTACAGACCCTTATAATGTGAGCCCGGTGGTTTGTTTTACATGTTAGTGTCTTTAAAGAGTTCGTGAGGGACTTGTACTGAATTAGCCGATTCATTCTGAAGCTCCGTGAAATGTCGTGGGATGATATTTCACGAGAGTTACGACGCTCCTGCCTAGAACAACCGTTAATGGAAACACGTTCAAAGCACAAATATACTTTGTCGAAATTTTAGGAATATCCCTATTGTTTTGCAAAAAACTGTAATATAATGATACTCACATGCGCAGGAAAGAAAGGCAGAGGTGTGAACCTGTGACGTGCAGATTTTACTCTTGGCAATCTCAGAATTTACAGTTCAGCTCACGCAGCTCAGCGAAACGCGTCTGCTGAGAAACAATTGCATTTACTTTCCTTGACAACTATCCCAATCTGCCCCAAACCCCATGTTTGTTTGTGGATATTATCATTCATTCAATAACTGCATGTTATGACTGTGCTCACTGGCTTCATGCCCGACAGCAAAACTTTCTGGTGTGCTATTGTAAACAGCATGTTTTCAGATCATACGAGACACATGGGTTTGGAACAGCTCACGTTCAGTGTTGACTTGTGTCTGGAAAACAAGCCTGAGAGAAGCAATCGAAGATACAATACAATAAAAAGGACTAAAATACAGTAAAATGCTCTGAAAATACAATAGAATGGACTAAAAATACAGTAAAATGCTCTGAAAATACAATAGAATGGACTAAAAATACAGTAAAATTCACAAAAAATACAATAAAATGCACCAAAAATACAATAAAATGCACTAAAAATACAGTAAAATGCACTAAAAATACAATAAAATACACCAAAAATACAATAAAATGTGATGCATTATTATTCAGAACATTTTCTCTACAGTATTTGATATAGACTACTGTGATCTTCAATTTTTATTTCATTTTAATGTGTTTGTTCAGCTATTAAAGGTAGTTATAATGTTGTAATGTTTTTATGTGTCGCTATTTCTAATAAATTGAAGAAGAAGTGAGGATTTATTCATTCAAATCAATTCAATCAGACACGTAATCAATATGTTAGTTGTAGAACATAACTCAACTGGAATTAATACACAAGAATGTTCCTGTAATAAATAGAAAAAGACTGACATGTTTTGACTGGATTAAAATACCTTACATTAACATCTGACAAAAAGTAGAGTAAAATGTTGAGACTAAAATATGACTAACAAAAATTATTTGTGAAAGACTAAAAGTGACTAAGACTAATAATGAACTAAAATGAAACATGGGTAACAAAATTAACAATGGAAACCAGTCGAACACTGATAAAAAACACAGAATAGAATTTTGCTCATAAGTCGCTACAGGGCTGACAAATTCCCAGTGAAGCAAGAAAAAGAGGATGTTTATATACTGAGAAATACAGGTGGAGGACATCAAGGAGAAATTAACGAGAGGCGGCGCAAACACCTGTGACAGGAAGCAAAGAGCGAAACACAGATCCCCAAAATAAAAGCCCAAACACTAACAATGACAAAAATACACACAAAAAATAAGACAAAACATCACACCTTGAGACACTTTTACTTCTTCCCACTCCTTTTCGAGTGTTAAAAAAATGTTGACCATGTTGATTGATGTTTTGATGATTTTGTGTGTTCGAAATAAAATTTTAAATTTAAAATTGAAATTAAAATGAAAATGTAAATGATCATAATTTCACTCTTTTCACAGTTATTATTTTACTGCTCTGGTCCTTTTGGGCTGAATGTGGAACTGAACTAGCATGAGTTTGACACTCCTGCTTTAATGGGTTTTTTTTTAATGTTTTTATGTCTTTTATTTTAATTGTCTTTCAATGCATCTTAATCATTTTAATTTTCTATATGTTTTATGTAAAGCACCTTGAATCGTCCTGTAGATGAAATGTGCTATACAAATAAATTCACCATGCCTTGCCTTTAACTGGTTTCTTTCAGTATAAGTTTAAAAAAAGAGCAATAATTAAGTGATTGGAATAAAATCGTATTATTAATTACCTCCATATTTCCAATGTATCATTTCATTTTCATATATTTCACTCTACAGAAGCAACTGAGGAATGATATGCTCTGATTTAATGTGAAATGCATCATTAATCACACTAGTTTAAGATAAGATAAGACTTTATTGATCCCTTGGGAACACATTTACATATAAATCAGAGTGTAGGGTTATGAAAGAGGTGAGATACAACACAGTAAGTATCGCTGTGTAAACTAAACCACTACTGTATATTTGTTCACAGCAGGAGATTGTGGTTATATTCATTATATACAAGGATATTAAAACTGATGAATGGCCTGTTTTATTAGTCTAATAGAGGAACTCCACAGACACTTATTAACATCTGATATAATATAGTCCTCAAGTATACTAAGCAGAGGTGAGCAGTACTTAAGTAAAAGTACTTTATTACTGTACTTAAGGAGATCTTTTTTAGGTATCTGTATTTTATTTGAATATTTATTTTTCTGAAAACTTTTTACTTTTACTCCCTACATTTTTCATGAATATCTGTACTTTCTACTCTTTATATTTATATAAATATTTGTACTTTCTACTCTTTACATTTATATATATATATATATATATATATATATATATATATATATATATATATATATATATATATATATATGAGATAATCTCTCGCCCACCTTATTTGCAATTTTTATTAATGATTTTGCTGACACAATTAAGTCACTTAACTGCGGTGTACAATGTGGCGATTTTGCAGTAAGTATACTTTTGTATGCAGATGACATTGCCCTACTGGCTGAAAGTGAGTCTGATATGCAAAAAAATGTATCTCATGAAAATGATTGGTGTAAAAAATGGAGGATGTCTATTAATGACAAGAAAACAAATGTGATGCATTTTCGAGAATTTCAAGCTCCTTTGAGCAAATTTCAGTTTTATTTTGGAGAAAAAAAGATCAACTATGTTAAATCCTATAAATATTTGGGTTTTTATATGGATGAGCACATGAATTTTGTCCATGGCTCCACAGTTCTCTCTGAGTCCGCAGGTAGAGCTCTAGGGGGAGTAATCGGTAAAATCAAGGCTCTCAGAGATGTCGGGTTCCATACCTATACAGCACTTTATCAGGCCTGTGTTTGCCCAGTTGTAGATTATGGAGCTGGAGTCTGGGGCCATGGGAGATACCCTAAGAGTGTAGCTGTACATAATCGAGCTCTTCGATATTTCCTGGGCGTACATAAATATGCACCAATGGCAGCCGTTTCAGGTGATATAGGATGGGAACCTTGCGAAGTCCGTTGGAAGATCTGCACTGTCAGGCTGTGGAACAGACTTATTAGTATGAACAATAACAGATTAACAAAGAAAATATTTAACTGGGATATAGAAGTGAAGGGACCATGGACAGAGGACATGCGTAATATGCTCAGTGAATGTGGAAGTGAGGATGTTTTTCTTGGTTTGAATCAGGTTAATATTGTAAGGTTGAAAGAAACACTTATAGAGAAGGTCCAGTGTAACTGGGCCGAAGAGATCTGGAGCAAACCAAAACTACGCACATACAGGGAAATTAAAAGCGAATATTGTGCTGAAAATTCTGTTTTATTTAATCTACCAAAGAAAAAAAGGTCACTCTGTGCACAGATTAGAGGAGGTATACTTCCACTGTACATAGAAACAGGCCGTTAAGCTGGGCTTGACGAGGAAGATCGGATCTGCCAAATGTGTGATCTCAATGAAATCGAGAACGAGTATCATTTTGTCTTTTATTGCCCTCTGTATGAGAAGGTCAGAGGAGAACTATTTAATAACCTAAAGTATAGCAATGTGCTAGATATGAATGATGCACAACTACTTAAATGGTTATTTGAAAAGGATGTATTTAAATTAGCAAAGTATGTAGAGAAGGCATGGGACATGAGGAAAAAAGCATTGTGTTTTTGTGTTCTGTTCTGTGTTCTACTTTGTTTTGATTGCCTATGTGCTGAATGTGATCGGCACGGCCAGAAAAGAAATGGAAACAATGAGATATATATATATATATATATATGAATGAATGAATGAATGAATGAATGAATGAATGAATGAATGAATGAATGAGTTTATTTAAGTGTCATGCCACCCTGTGGCCCATCCCCTATAGGATTATATGACACCTCTTCAAGAATTATGACAATCTCATTGTACTTTATACACTTTAGATTATATAAATATCTGTACTTTACACTCTATATTTATATAAATATCTGTACTTTATGCTCAGACTGTACTTTACATTCTCAGACTAGACTTGTTACTTTTTCAAACTAAACAGATGTACCATTATGAAAAATAAGTCACTTCATAGGGAAAATGAGTGGAAGAGAGAAACTGTGAATTTTTACATAATAATTATGACTTTCCCTCATGATTGGGACTTTTTTTACATATAATTTGGACTTTTTATGTAATAATTATTTCTTTATCTCAATTATGACTTATTACCCCCCCTAAATTTCCTGCCCATACTGTACTCACTGTCATGGGGAGTTTTGGTGAAAGGACTACTAGACCCTAAAAGAATATATTTTATTGGAGGTTTAAGGTCCAACTATGCAAAACTAATAGATACAACCTCTCATTCACCCCACTATCAATCACACACATTAATAAACAAATGGGACGGAATGGACAGGAACATAAGAGGTGTGGTGCAGCCTTGACAAATGTGTTATGTTTTATGTGGATGTTGGATGTTTGAGATGACTTTGTTGTGATTTAAGGCTTTATAAATAAAATTGAATTGAATTGTGATTATTATTATTATTATTATTATTATTATTATTATTATTATTATTATTATTATTATTATTATTATTATTACTATTATTATCATAGATTTTGGTGATGATCCGGGGGGGGGGTTTATAACTTTTGAATTGTCTTGCTAACTGACAGACAGACAGACAGTCAACTCTGGCAAAAACATAACGCCCTTGGTGGACCTCTCTTCATTCGATGTGTATGTGTGGGGTGGGGGGTCTGCCTTGGTGGAGGCCTATGCTCTCAGAGTGCATTTCCAGTTATTATTATTATCATGATTTTTTAAACACATTTTTTAATGCTGTTATTAATCGTAAATGTTTTTATAAATGCATTGGAATGAATGTATTTATTGAGGGTATGAATGTAATGAGTGGGAGGGTGAGTGGAATGTCCTGTCTGCAGCAGTCCCCTCTGTCCAAGACTAATTTCTCCCTAGGGAGACAATTAAAGATACTTTGACTTTGACCTATTTTTAGCCCCAGACCCTAACCCCCCCCAACCTTACCCCTAACCTAAGGTGAGCTAAGGTGGGTGGATGATACAAGATCGCAGGGATCATAGGACCCTTTTTCAGAAAAAGGGTCCTATGATCCTTGGTCACATACATACTGGGGAACATAGAAGCCTTTTTGGGAAAAGTGAGGAACATAGGGATGACCCCAATAAGAACGTATCCTTTTTTTTTTTTTTTTTTTTAATAAGTACTTCTACATTTACCAGAGTATTTTTTTGACTATCTAAGTACTTGAGTACTGTTACCACCTCTGATGCTAAGTGGAAATGAAGCTTGTTTACAGTTTCTTCTTTTATTCTGAGTATAAAACATTGCTGTGGCAAAATTGTTTTCAGACGATAGGAGGTGTTGCATTGTGTGATATGGATGAGGAGGGCAGAGGGTCACAATTTTGATGTGGCTTTTACACAAGGCATATAAAGAGAAAAATAAAGGAAGCTTAAGTGTAGAGGGCAGAGAACGCGATGTGGGGAAAAAAAGAAATGCATCAAGAAAACAACATGTACAAATGGAGAGGAGGTGAGTAGTAGGTTAGTACAAACAGACGACTGTGGAGGGTGTTTCTGTGGTCAGGAGAGGTTATTCGTAAATGGATGGACGGACACAGGAAGTGATGGAAACCAGCCGAGTACCAGCAAGCGTATGTGTGTGCGTGTGTGTGTGTAAGGGGCGGGGGTGTGTTGTTGGAGTGAGCCAAGCCCAGAAGCGCCAGCCCAGCCCTGGGTCAGTCTGCTCCAAACTCCCCCCACTGATCTCTACCCAATTAGCATGGAGTTCCATCTGCTGCCTGGAGTCCCACACAAACACACCAACTGACATCAACACAAAACACAAATATGTTCTTTCACTCACTCACACACACACACACACACACACTTCCATTACCCATAACAATTGCTCAGTGACAAGATAAGTGATAGCCTCATCCAGCCTCCTGCCAATTATAACCTAATGTGAAAGAGACTGATTCACTATGGCTCTCACACTGTTTGGAGGATACAGCTGAGTGTGTGTGTGTGTGTGTGTGTGCGTGTGTGTGTGTCTTATAGAGCGCTTCCGCTATTTGCAATGGTACTCTGTTGTAAACATCTGTGGCTAAGCCCAGACAGAAGGCTGCTCTTTTCTATGTTGGCTTCAGGCTCGTTCGCTCGCTCTCTCTCCCCCTCTCTCTAAGCCCCCCGATCTCTCATGCAATCAATATTTAACAATATACCTCTTACTGAGAGACAAAGATGGAATGTTAGGGGAGGGAGAAAAAAAGATGTCAAGAAAGTTTGAGTGATCTGAAAACAATGTAGGTATTTGTTACACTACCTTCATCTGCCAACAGTAATTTACAATCCTTAACTATGGAATGGACTGATTGGTGTATATATATATATATATATATATATATATATATATATATATATATATATATATATATATCTATATATATATATATAATATATATTAGAGGTCTTTTGAGTCCAACTCCCACCTGCTCCATCACAAAATTATGATTTTCGGTCTCGCTCTCGCCTGCACCTGCTCCCGCTCGCAAATTCAGACGTGAGTTGAAATATGGTGAATGGAAGACGGCTTGCCCGGTGTCACTTAGGCCTGAGTCCTTCTGATTTATGCCGGGGTCTGGTCTTCTGGTCTAAATACTGTCAGGAGACTGATAGTCAACAAGTAGCCTACCTTAAGAGATTCCGTCACAGTCCGTCTGCAGGGGATTCAACCTTGGGTTGGCCACTCAGTGCTGGGAGGATCCCCTCATGGGACCTCCCCCTGTCTCACGTATATATAATAGTCAAAATGAATAATGTATCACTTTTATTTAATTTTTTAAAATTTTTGTATAATCTAAATTGTCCATAGGTGTGAATGTGAGAGTGATTGTTTGTCTATATATGTTCAGCCCTGAGATGAACTGTAGACTCATAAAGGGTGTACCCCGCCTTCGCCCATTGTGGCTGATTTAGGCCCCCAGTGACCCCCGTGACCCTCGTGAGGCTAAAGCGGGTTCAGATGACAAGATGAGACATTCTATTTACTCCCTCTGTGTCGTGTGGCTTAACATTTATTTTGCTTATCATTACTATATCACCATGGTAACCATTACTGTATCACCATGGTAACCCCTTGAGTGTTAAGTGTGTTGAACCAACAAAACCAACAAAAACTTTTAACACTTTCAAAAGTGTTAATTTTACTCTGCATAGTGTGGACACATATAGACACTTTATGGGTGTTAAAATGTTTCACCATGGGTGTTAAATGAACTCATGCATTTTTGCTGTGTACGTACACAGGAAGTGGTCATACCCCGTTTCACATCCCAGAAGAAGGACGTGTGACATGATCCTATTGGACAACCTCCCTCTGAGCCACAGTCATAACATACCACTGTAGCTTAACAAGTGTGAACTCATCCCATCATACATAAACACAGTAACTACCATTAGCAGGCTTGTTGTTTAGATCGTACGGCAATAAATTGTATGATAGCTAAACTAACTAATGTATACTAACAGGCTTGGGATTTGAACTAAGTGTAAACCTCGCTGCAGAATCAGCTGTAACACAACTACAGTGTCTGCATCATTTTGGTTCTTTTTTTCAGGAGGAAGCTCTCAGCACGTAATTTTCTGAGTGCTTGGGTTACAAACAAAGTCACTTCTGCATTAGTGCATTCCTGCTGATGATATTGATCAGTTCTTTCATTAGAATATGTTGATCTTTCAGTGTGAGATGATCAATATCCAGGATGTCCATGAGTTTCTCCTTCACCATTGACAGTGTTTATATTGCACAATATTGCTCTTGATTTTGATTGGCTGGTGAGAGAGGAGTGATATTAATAAGTGTGTTGCTGAGTAAGTTGAACTTTAAGTCCAAACACCTCGGGGGGGATTGTACGACCAGAGCATTTTGTGTTGGACGCTTAGTGTTGGAAATAGCTGAACTATATTTAATTTATGAATATAGGCTAGGGTGAACATAATATGTTTTTAGAATAGAACAGAATAACATAGAACAGAACAGAATAGAATAAAATAGAACAGAACAGAGGTATGTTACTAATCCCACAACTGGAAAATTGTTTTGTAACAGCAGCATTCACATAATAAGAAAAAGAAAACAGGAATGTGGTGCAAAAAAAAGTAAGTTGTAATGAGATAGTAATGTGCAAAGACAGTTTTATCTAAGAAAGTTCCAAACGTGCAGCTCTGAGGTAGCGGTCAATACACTTTCCCCTCTAATGATTGCATTTGATAATAGAGCCTTTAATTATGCTATAAAGTTGAACATTTCTGAAATGGGGGGTCAGCTGACTTTTGCATACTGTCACACTATCAGAACTAAGGCTGGGTATTGATCAAAAATTTTCGGTTCCGATACCATGATTTTGGTTCTGATTCCTGAACGGTAGCTGAACGGTATAGGATTTGTAGAGCACATTATTATACATAACTGTCATTCAGTTCAATATGTTTAGGGCCTAGGCCACTGAGTGACTTAAAGACAGTCAGAAGAGTTTAGGGCTTGTGTCCTCAGGATGTTTTAGCACCAGGAGCGCTAAAAACCTTGTCTCCCTGGCACATGTTGTCGCTAAGTTACACAAACGTCACACACTTCTGTGTTAGATACATTGTACGTGTAAACATTAAGATCTTCCTTGTTATCAGCATACAAAACTACTTTATACATTCGTGGTACCCCTGAAGGGACAGGTTGTTGGGCGGCTGTGGCTCACATCATCATGTCATTATCCACTGAACACAGAAAACAGATGGAATTCAAACCATCAACTTCACTCCTAGAAATCCTAGGAAATCAGTGACTTTTCTCGGCTCCATCCATGGGAAAAACTGACCCTGACCCCTGACCGTAACTCTATCCATGGGAAAGACTGACCCTGACCTCTGACCCTAACTCTATCCAAGAGAAAAACTGACCCTAACTCTATTCATGGGAAACACTGACCCTGACCCCTGACCCTAACTCTATCCATGGGAAAAACTGACCCTGACCTCTGACCCTAACTCTATCCATGGGAAAAACTGACCCTGACGCGTGACCCTAACTCTATCCATGAGAAAAACTGACCCTGACCCCTGACCCTAACTCTATCCATGGGAAAAACTGACCTCTGACCCTAACTCTATCCATGGGAAAAACTGACCCTGACCCTAACTCTATCCATGGGAAAAACTGACCCTGACCCCTGACCCTAACTCTATCCATGGGAAAAACTGACCCTGACCCCTGACCCTAACTCTATCCATGAGAAAAACTGGATTTACTTTAGGATTGAAAGCAGTCACATTAGCCATGATGTATTTTTGACCATATTCTGAAAACCTGATAAATTCATATTCTTACTGAAGACAGTGTACTCCTAACTTTTCATTACATTAATGTAATTTTTGCTGTGGTAACTTTTCCATTCATATTCTGACAAATATCCAACACACAACACATTCTAACTACAAATGGGCTCATTTTAGAGTTTGACAATATTTATTTTATGCTCAACTATATGTATATCTCAAATATACACACATTACTTTCCTGTGAATAAGTTTGTCCAAAAAATCCCTTTCAGGTGCTGATAACTGCTAACAGTCCTCCAGAACCAATTCTACTGCTACAACAAGGCTAAACAATTAACTTGGATTTGTTGTGTACTGTCTGTTTAAATCATTCATACACTGGTACAAGAACTTACGGAACTGAACTCAGGGGACTAAATCAAAATAAAATTCTAACAAGTATTCACAGAATGCCTAATCTCACCCCTATTTTGTGTTTCTATGACAACCTGTTCCTGAATTAGAGCCAATAATGTGATTTTGGCCATTCTGCTGAATGTGATCTTCACCTTTGACCTTTTGCAATATTGATAATTTCGTTCTATGTATATATGCATCAGTGCGTGTAATATTCTGATAATATATCCAGTATTGATGAAGTTATAGCGTGATATGTCTATGCTCGACACGCATAAAAAGTGTTACAGAAGTTAATTTTGCAACATGTCACCTTTGACCTCCAGAGATCTCAAAAACTTTTGGTCATAGGTGATAACACCAATAATGAGGATTGTAGAAATCTTCATTCTGCATCCTTTGGTATGTGACCCTCCGTTCTTGAGTTATGATTGATGTGATTTTGACCTTTTAGTTAGTTGTGATCTTGACCTTTGACCTTTACTCAAATGGATCATTTAATGTGCAGCAGCTGCATGTATATGCCCATGTAATTTCATGGTGATGTCTCAAGTATTTATTTAGTTATAGCATAATATGTCTCTGATGTGACACACACACACACACACACACACACACACACAGTGATGACAATACTCTCTCCCGACCAATGTTGGGTGAGATTTAATAGTCAATAAGGTTTAAAATGCCATACATTGTAGTTAGAGGTATTTTTGGAATTTAATATGAAGCCCTTCAAGACTAGACTTGACATTTTATTTGAAGGATAAACTTTTGAGAGGAATGATCTCATTTTCAAGGGGTCCTGAACTTAAATACATAAAGAATAATGAATGAACCAAAGAAACACTGACTGTCACAATCCAACACACAAACACACCACATACTGGATACTATATATATATATATATATATATATATATATATATCAAACAATGTTGACACCCTCTCTGTGGTGTTAAATAATGAGAACAAATGCAGACAAAAAAAACCCCAAAAAAACCTTTTTTGCTTGGGTTAGGGTTAGGGGTTAGGGCTCTGAGAGTCACATATTGAAGTGAATGGGTTGGAAATCCACTGCATCTCAATTAGACGCTGAGGGACACCTTGTGCATCAAATTCCGTTGGATTTTGATGTGCTGGGAGTGAGTACGACCTGATTATTTTACTGGTCTGGTCCCCTGGAGATCAAATCGGACTGAATGAAGCTGAGTTTGAGACCCCTGCTGTATACATTCTCTGGTTTGTTTGAAAGGCCAAAGCACACAGTAAATGTACACATTACATGAAGAAAAACACTCACATACACCTGTTAAAAAATAATTGACTTACCATATCTCAAGTATGATTAGAAGCAAAAGGCTGTTCTCTGAAGACATGTAAGACAGTTGATTTAAAACAGTCAAGGGAGGTATTAGAATGAAGTGAGTTTGGTACTCTCCAGTCAGATGGAGCTTCCCATTTAGAGGCATTTCGCCCAAATTCTTTGGAAAATCTGTGAACAAAGTGAAAGGAATACTTATTATGTATTTGGCAATAGCACAGGATTAACATTGCTTTGAGTTCTAAGAATAATTAAGGAGATGTAAAATCTTAAGACAAATTGCCTCCAGTGAAAATAGCCCATTGGTTCACGTGATAACTAATCAACTGAGTTCCATAAGGACACTTCTAAATATTGGAGAAAATTAGGTATTTTCATCTTCCCAGCACTGAAAAAAAATCTAATAGTCACTGAAACAGATAATATCCCAGATTTTTTTTTTTAATTTTACCTGTATTGGTGACAAGAATCCAATCTAACAAAGTCTGAGGCCTGTAAATCAACTCTGCAAGGCTGATTAGATAGAGGGCCAAATAGATTTCGATCACTGACAGATGAACGATGTACCCAGTCACTCTTAATACCCTCCAAAATAATGACTTCCACTAGGACAATCTAAAGAGTTAATGGTTGACAGAGTACAGGGTGTACATTCTGTCTGTAAATCCTTGTCCTAGTGTTTTTAAGGGAAACGTAAAAATGAAAAAATATTAAATCTTTCATATTTGAACAAAAATGTGGACAGTACAACAAGCTTGGATGACAAATTTAAAGAGACACTAATACATCATATTACCCCTGAAACTCCTTCAGATCCTGCCATCAGGGGTGGTTCTAAAGATTCTTCCCTGGAGTGGTAGAGGTGGGGAAATAAGTCCGGGAGGGTGGGGTGAGGGGGGGGGTTATGAATTAAAAATAACTCACTAGGTAGGGCAGGATGTTTAAAAAAAAAGTAGTCAGTGCTGGATAAGTTACTTTGAAAAAGTAATTAATAACAAGTACTCGTTACTCCCTCAAAAAGTAATTGCATTACTACCTGTGTTACTCCACTAGTAATTGGTTACCAGGAAAAGTATTTTTTCTTTTTTTTTTTGCTTTAAAATGTCAAAGAAACGAAACAATTTCACAGAACAGTTATCCATCCTTGTTCAGTGATGTTACTTTGGATGTGATTTAAGATGCTTCCTCAATTAATCTATGTGGTGCGTCTCGCGCCAGTCTAGAATGTTTGCTCAAAACATAAACAAAACACAAAGCTAGAACTTCTATAGCAGCTAGACTCAGACAGCAATTTTCACCATGACAACCCAAAAGCACGGTGGATGAGTTGTGTTATCCGTCTGACAGGTCTACTTAAAATGACACAACGGCAAAAAGAGTTTATGATAATTTTGGAATTATCTCGCAGATGGCAGGCGGGTTTTGTTCTGAAAATTGGGGGGAAATCATTCATGCAAATTCATAGAGGGCGGACAGAGATTTTAAGAAGCGGTAGCATATGAAAATATACATCATCCACAAATCTCTAGTGTGTGTGTGTGTGTGTGTGTGTGTGTGTGTGTGTGTGTGAGTCGACAAAGCAAGTGTTTTCTTTTCTCAGTGACTGACTTCAACCAGTTAATGAGGTTCAGTGATTGGTCAAGATTTTTTAATGCATTTCATCATCCCTAGTCCATGTCTAGTCTTGTGATTTCCTCCTCTACTAACGCTTTGTTTTGGCGCTTTTTGTCAGTGACGTTACCATAGCAACTGACAACATATAATAATGTCATCGAAAGGTTCCATTTCTGTATGGAAACACATGCCTGAGAGGAACGGGTTAACTCATGGCCCGGTCAAAAGTAGTTCCCCCCAAAAAATCCTGGAAGTTCCGATAGTGGAAACACACCTGTAACAGTTCAAATTATTTCCTGAGTAATGGTAACAGCGTTTATCCATAACATAACATAACATAACATAACATAACATAACATAACATAACATAACATAACATAACATAACATAACATAACGTTATTCGTAACAGCATACAGTTATGGATAAAGTAATTAAGTAATGACTTCATTAACCAAAATGTGGCTCCGTTAGTAACGCTGTTATTCCCAGCACTGGACAGGAATGATAGTATGTGAATTTTGGTCAATAAATCACTAAATTATATTTTAAAAAATGAATGGATATTTTAATTGAACTTTTGTGAATTGAAATATTTTTTTTTTTGTATACAACATTCTTTCTTGCTCATCACAGTTAAGGCAGTGAGAACTATGTGCTGTGCTGTTTATGATATATTATGGTTTGTTTTTCGTCATGAAAACCAAAATACTTTCTGTTGTATTGTTTGTTTATTCCATTTCTGTTGTTTGTTTTTGTTTCAACCCCTCTCTATATTCAGAGGGGGGGAGGTCTGCCTTGGTGGAGGTTCGCTTTTTTAATTTTTTTTAAGTCATTTCAAACCTAAGGATGATTTCTGTACCCTGGTGTATTTAAACTTTTTACATTCCTTGTGTGCTGTTGAAAAATACCACAGTACATATTTGAGATGTATTTGTAGAGAATGATTAAAAACTTCAGTGTGATGGTAAACACATAATTCCTCTTGGCCATGCATAAGTTATGGCCTGCAGTGCAGTGACAGGACACACCTAAGGGGGTTGAATTTAATGTCCTATGTTGTTTTGTTAAGGTCAGCTGCTGACATTTGTAATTCACGTTAGTAAAGCTGAAGCCAATGCACAATGGTGACATGTTAGCGCTGCACAAGGGCTGTCACTGAACCTTTGTATAATTCATGCCAGTTGAGGATTAATTGGGGAGGCCTGCTCTCTGAGGTGTTGTGGGATTTTAAAGGAAGAAGGAGGACAAGCATGAAGGGAGACATGGAGAGGGTATTTTCAAAGAAGACCATGTGGAAAGGTGATGGTTTAGATTAAACATGTTACCAAGTTTACTTTTGTCATTTGTAGTCAAGATATCTCACTTAAAATAAGGCATGATCACCTAAAGAGTAACTGTTCAGTGAGATACAAGAACTGTTTTTTCAACAATAGAGCTTGAAAAATATAATTTCAAGAAATCTTGTTTTCATCTCGTCATCTGAACCCACTTTATCCTCACTAAGGTCATGGCCTAATCCATCTACAATAGGTCAAGGTGGGGTATGTATGAGTGAAATCTTGTTTTTTTAAATTTATTTATTATTATTTTTCAAGATAAAGCATGGTGGGGACATGGAAACAACAAAGAAAACAAAGAAGAAGAAGGAAGAAAGGAAACAAGTATTCAGAGAATGCCTAACCTAACCTATTTTGTGCCAATCTCACGTTTCTATGACAACCTGTTCCTGAATTAGAACCAACAATGTGATTTTGACCTTTCTGCTAAATGTGACCTTGACCTTTGACCTTTTGCAATATTGATAATTTTTGTATATATGTGTCAGTGTTTTAATATTATAATAATATACCCAATATTGATTAAGTTATAGCGTGATATGTCTATGCTTGTCACACACTGTTACAGAAGTTAATTTTGCCACATGTCACCTTTGACCTCCAGAGATCTCAAAAACTATTGGTTGTAGATGATAACACAAGAAATGACAATCGTAAAAATCATCATTCCGCATCATTTGGTACCAATCTCGCCGTTGTTGAGTTATAACCAATAATCTGGTTTTGACCTTTTAGTTAATTGTGACCTTGACTTTTGACCTTTTCTCAAATGGATCATTGCATCTGATGTGGATTAGCTATATGTAGCTGTAATTTCATGGTGATATCTCAAGTATTCAATGAGTTAAAGCCTGATATGTCTCTGATGTGAAACACAAACACACTGATCACAATAATCTCTCCCCACCAATGTTGGGCGAGAAGAAAAAAAAAGGTTGACAAAACAAATTTAAATAAAACCATTAACAATCTCAACTGGTCCAGTTGATCTGATACATTGGCCGATACATTAAACTTGATCATCCATCAACACAGGGTACAACAATCCCACACTGCACCTGTTAATTCAGTAAATTGTTTAAATTGTGCGAATGTGCTGTAATAATAGTCTCAGTCGCAACTGGACTTTCTGTGGCCGCAACAATGACAAAAATGTCAACAAATTCCTGGGGGTACTGAAGTTGTTAGCGCCATGTAGAACAGTTGTGGTGTTGTCATAGAGACCTTGTGAAAGTCCATAACAGCAGTTAGTTGTTATTAGTAATGCACTACGGCACAGCTGTAGCCAAATCAGGGGGCGGGACTTAGACAGTGTGCACGGCAATGCTCAGAGCAGCAAAGTTAGACAGAGAAATGAAATTAGTTTAATATCTTTGTTGTTGTATGACATAATGGTGTGAACCTTTGCAGTGCCATCCACCATAGTACTGGAAAGTCACCCTCCAAATGTTGGATTATTTGGTGGAGTTGTGCAGGTGTTAGGTGTTCCACAGACAAACAGGACACACTACAGACAGAGATAGTGAGATGTTCTTTTTTAAGCTTTTCATTCTTACTGTCCACGTTGCTGCTGTAACCATTAGCTGGGGAGGTTATTCTTTTGATCGTTACAGAAGTGATTAAAGCACCAAAATTAGTTGGGATGAACTTTCTGACATATGGCAACGCTTCAGAAGGGGTGCCCAAAAATTTGACCCTCCAGTCACATGGTTTTATCTCAAAATATGCTTTTTTTTTTAGGTAAAACTTTTTTTAAATTTTATTTTATTTTTAGAAAATATATCAGCCACTGCAGAAAAAAATTTAACACATGGAAATGATACCTATGGATCATATGAACTTTTTTTAGGTATTTTAATGGTAATCATGGTAACAGCCATTTTGGGGTGAAAAATCCAGTTTTTGTTAGTAAAATGTTAAAACCGATGTAGATATTTGAACAATTTTTGCATCATTCTTGTCTTAAAGCCATCAGAAAATTTTTAGTCATTATGAAGTGGCATAGATAGTTTCATAATATGGAAATTTTGGGGTAAAATAAAATTGTCGATTTCCTGCTGAAATGAATGTTTTTCTTAATTAAAAGCTATTGATGATGCAAAAATTGTTTAGATATCTGTATAATTTTTAAAGTTTTACGAACAAAAAAGGCATTTTTCACAGCAAAATGGCTGTTACCATGGTAATTTGTTAACATTAGCTTAAAAGTATTATCTTATTTTATATGATCTTATCTTAGTTATTACTTCTTGGAGATAATATAAAAAATGACAGTGTATTGGATGATGTATTAACCAACAAAACCCATGAATATACAGCAGAACAGCTGTGGAACAACTGTCCACTGGAGTGACGAGTATATGCATCATAGGGTTAAATAAGTGTGTGAAGTGAAAATGATACTTACTTTATTATGGGCAGTCAATAAAATAACTAATAGGTCAAATTAAACTAATTGCAGACAATCCCATCCACTCTCTTTCCATCTGATTATCTTGTTTTGCACCTAATTGCAGTAAACTACACTGCATCACATTGTTAATTCTTTCATATATTATGTGTCTTTAACATATGGCATCATTAGTAAAATGTTAGCATACACGTATGGATGCACAGCCTCGTCTGGTACCTGTTTTTTTTGTGAAGTTTAAACAGTTTTGTATGTGATCAGCATATACATGTGTCAATACAATTGGCTGTGTTACACATGCCTGTGTGTGCACATGCATGTTTGTATGTAGAATATTGTTTGCACTTGGTCTCTGTCAGGCTATCACACCAGCTCATTCTAAACTCAGCATGTTTGTCAGCGGAAAATTGCCATTTAGTTTCCATTTGCAATACTCTTCCGGTGGGAAAATGAGGCATTGTGTTTATTTCAGGGGTATGCATGTTTGAGTGAAAAGTGTGTGAGGGATTTTAAAAGCAGGATCTGTGCCCAGCAGCAGTAATGTGGTAAAGGCCTGTGTCTCTGGAGCCACATGTGTCCCACTACTGGCTTCACATCAAATTCTGTTACAGTTGTATTTTCTCTGCCTCGCTCTCTGTCTGGTTTCCAACGTATTCAAATGAACACAATACTGAAATGTTTCCTTTCATATGAATCAAATTTCTTCCAACATTCAGTTTTGTAATCCAAAACACGGCAAATCAACACATCTGTGTTAATTACAGTTAAATCTGTGATACGTTTTCAAGAACGAAGCGGACCCACATGCAGGATGCTGACGCAGGAATATGTTTTTTAACAGGTTTATTGAAAAAATGTAAAACAAGTATTCAGAGAATGCCTAATCTTGCCCCTATTTTGTGCCAGTCTCAAGTTTCTATGACAACACATTCTTGAATTAAATCCAATAATATGATTTTGACCTTTCTGCTAAATGCAACCTTGACCTTTTACCTTTATTATATTAATATTGATAATTTCATTATATGTATACATGCATCAGTATGTGTAATATTCTGATAATATATCCAATATTAAATTATAATGTGACATGTCTATGCTTGACCCAAAACAGTGTTAGAGAAGTACATTTTGCGACATGTCACCTTTGACCTCCAGAGATCTCAACAACTATTGGTCATAGGTGATAACACCAAATATAAGCAATGTAGAACACAAAATGCTTGAAAGATGAACTTGGCATACAGCAAAGTTTGGGCAGAGGGGGCTGTAAAGCTCACAGCCGGACTCACGAGCCACCTTCCCCTCCTGGTCCACCCTGGGCCGGTTGCGGCGCACCACTGTGGAGGAAGCACTGAGAGGCCACCAAAACCCACTGAGGGAACCCTGATCAGTTTCTAGTCCTCCACTTAGTAATATGTTGACATTCAGCAGGTCATCTCGTCTGATCTGAGGCCGTAGTCGCTTTTGAATGTGGCCCATCTGGGGACAGGTCTCATGCACTCAGTTTGACCAGATGCCAGCCGGAGAGAAAACCAAACCCCGGTCGTGGGCGCACCGCTGTACTGTGCCCTTACACACGGGCAGCAGAAAAGGCCACATGAACTGTACCGTCTGAAAAAACAGTTTTTAAATATTTATTTAGTGATTTGAGCCTCATTCATGTTATTCATGTGAGAATGAGGCTCAGAATGCGAGATTTTTTCTGTGAAAAAAAAAAAACTCCGCCGTTTATTTTTTTCGATAAATTGCAGCCTATGATAACAATATATATTTTTAAATATATTGTGCAGCCGTAGTGTGTGTGGTACCTTCCTCAAGCCTTCGCCATGTGTAGTCATTTAGACAACCACATAATATATTTTTATCAAGTTGATTAAAATTTAAACTGTGAGGAATTCTGGAAATTTACAAAACTGTTCATTAATGTACAGAAGGATTTAAACTACTTAAAAATCCAGGTGGGAGCTTTTTTTTTCTCTTTTTTTTGCGTATATAATCAGGGCCATCTGTTGCACAAGCTGTGTCAAACAGAATATCAACACACTGCTCCCAAGCAATGAAATATGCAATCATTTAATGAAAAACATCCTAGAATAGAAGCACACTTCCTACACTTTTCCACCAATGGCTATGGATCACTTGGAAAGTGTGTTTGCACCTTAAAAACAAAAACAAAAAAAAAGGAAAACTGAACAAATCTAGTTCTTGGCAGGGGTCCAGTCCCTTGTTTGTTCTGAAATTATGGCTTATTGACATTATAATGAATCAAATTATGAATGACATCTGATTTATAGAAAAAATTGTTTGAAGTTTCTTGTATTTAAACATTCAAATCTTTCAAATATTCCTTGATTTTCCACATTAAACACTATAGAAAATCCATAGTTACTTCTAGCAATGGAAAAGTCTAGCTAAAATGTTGCAGGACTTACATGATGAATGGCTGCCACAGTCTTTGTGTCAGAGCTCTGATGCCCACTGACCAGCCTGACTCTGGCTTCATCTTCCTCTATATGTCTGAAACATTTTTGACAGTTACACAGTCATTATTGATGTCTATCACACCATAGAAAAACACTGAAAGTCTGGCCCATGTCCTGCAGCCTGACACTCAACAGCCACCAAAAGGATGAGGGACACTTTTGTGCTGTATAATTTGATGATCAACTAGGGCTGGGCAATTATATGATCACGATTAATGATCGTGATAAATTTCAGTTTGATTACAGTGATCAGATGTGAACCTCAACCAAACATGCAGAATTATGTCATACTGATATGCTAACCAGATTGTATAGCTCTTATAACCAAATTATTTTGCTGCTGATTAACCCTGCTCTTAGTGCTGAGCGATACCAGTCGTTTATGTGGAGACACTGGTACAAGTGTCTTTTATGAGTGTGTTTTAATGTTGTTTTTATTATTTTTAATGTTTTTATTATTTATCCCTATCCTCTTTCTTTTTTATTAAGTGGGTGCATATGTCTGTCTTTTTTGTATCTGGACCTTGAGTCTGCAATAAAAGTTGATGATGATGATGAAACATGGCGATATGCATGAAACCGGAACTACACTGCTGGGAACTTGTGGAGGTGCTGTAGCTCACATTTGGACAGGAACAGACGAAGAAGATAAATAAAAACAGGCGCAGGAACTTAAGCCAGATGCACACAGAGAACAGAAAAAATGGCAGAAAGTGGAGCTGAGGGCAGCGAAAAGCCATGACTTGGACTTATTCTCCAAAGAGGGCGATATTATTGACAAAACAAGGCAGTCAGAGACAGCGGACCTCCGCCAAGGCTTGATTTGATTGAGCCATCGGTGTTGACCCATCTGATGTCCAATGGTGAGACAATGTGAATGTAAAAAAACCCACCAGATTCTATCTTGTCTAAATCCCGAGGTGTTAGCACTGATGTGTTTTAGCTGTTGACCTTTAGTATGACCTTGACTTTTGATCTTCATTGATCAAAATCTAATGGATTCTTCCTTGACCCATTATCTATCATTCCTCAAAATTTCATCAAAATCCATTCAGAATGTTTTGCATAATCCTGCTGACAGACAGACAAACTGACCCGAAGGAGGTAAACAGGTCACTCGACTTTGGTTGTGTGGCAGTGGTTTGGCAACCCTAAGAGTGACATAGAGCAAATCAACCAGTGTACAGTGTATAATGAACATTATAAACTGTACAACAACATGTGTCCTCTGCATTTAATCCATCCTTGACGCCATTGGGGCATCTGTAAGGAGGAGTGGGCAGCCGTAGGCATTGCACGGGGACCCATCGGCTAGGGCGGCTGTGGCTTGGGCAAGACACTGAACCCAGACTTAAGTTCCCAGTAGTGTGTGTGTGTGTGTGTGTGTGTGTGTGTGTGTGTGTGTGTGTGTGTGTGTGTGTGTGTGTGTGTGTGTGTGTGTGAATGGATGAAGGTGAAGCTAATGTAAAGCGCTTTGAGCACCATGAAGGTGGAAATATATAAGTGGAGAACATTTACCCATCTCCGGCTGTAGATCCAGGCTAATGGTCAGAATGACCTGGCTGGAGGATTTTACCTTATCAAACATGTTTTTGGGTGATGGTGGAACCCGGAGCACCCGGAGGAAGCCCATCCAGATATGGGGAGAGAAACGCACAGAAAGGCCTGCACAGTCCGGTAACAGGTTTCTGTCAGTACCTGGTGGTCCTTGCTTGTAGCTGTACTACTTGAGACACAGGGGAAGGGTGTTTGTACAGGTCAGGATTGACACTGGCAAAAAACCTGGAGAACCGCCGCTGTGCCAGCCTCTATTTAATGAAGACTTACATAGAGGCAGGTATGAGGTCAAGGTTTCAGCAGAAATTCCACAGATCAAGTTGAGCCTTTGTGTTGAACTGTCCTGACCTGTCCTGACTGTAAAGAATGCTGTGAATACTAAGCACCACAAGTCATATAACAATACTGAGGTCTGACTATGTGATGTTACAGAGAAACAACTGACTGTGCATCTCACACTGGCTGACTGATAACCTGACCGCTGGCTTTCTATTTACATACTTACATCCCAAGGCACATACCACGTAGTCAAAATCTTTGCTAATTGTGTCAACATGATAATTATAATATTTACTACCCAATGTGGGTGGTTTGAGTTTGGCAAAGAAACAGCTCAGACCTTCAGATACCTTCAGTGCTGCAGATATCCCTAGTGACCAATTAGCAAACTTAGCAAACTTTGCAAATGGCATTGGTAGAAAAATGAGTACCTGCCTCCTTACAGCGATGCTGTTCTTTTATTAATAATTTCTGTAATTAATCAAAGGGTAAATAGTAAACCACTGAGAATTTAAAGACATTGAGAAAATAGTCAAGTTGTAGGATTGCATATTTAGTAGCATTTTATTTATAGTAAGAAATATACAAATAAAACAAGAACACAATTCCTTTGGGGATAGAAATCAGTGGCTGTTAACCTTTCTAAGGTTTAGCATTAGATGTAAACTGCTAATGGATGTTAATTGTTAATTCCCATGTTTCTAAGTTCTATCTAAAATTAAAAAGACCTGTGAGTGTAGTCAAATGTGTTCTCAATCTTTGCACCACATAAGCTGATGAAATCATGAACATACACTTACCAGTAACCAACAGTTAGAGAAGGACATGCAACTGTACAGTTCAATGTCTTAAGTATTTTTAATAATGAAAAATAAATTGGTCTGTTTTGACCATAGGCTTAAACTGTGGCTGAAAGTTGTGTCTTTTGACATCACAGTTACCTTGACCTTTGGTCATAAAAACTCACTAACACCTAAAAAACAAGTATTCACAGTATGCCTAATCTCATTCCTATTTTGTGCCTATCTCAAGTTTCAAGACAACCTGTTATTGAATTAGAGCCAATAATGTGATATTGATCTTTCTGCTAAATGTGACCTTGACCTTCTGCAATATTGATTATTTTGTTATATGTATATATGCATCAGTGTGTGTAATATTATGATAATATATCCAGTATTGATTAAGTTATAGTGTGATATGTCTATGCTTGACACAAAACAGTGTTACAGAAGTTAATTTTGCAACATGTCACCTCCAGAGAGTTCAAAATTTCTTGGTCATAGATGATAACACCAAATATAAGAAATGTAGAAATCTTTATTCTGCATCGTTTGGTATCAATCTGAAAGTCCTGCGACACCCCCGTTCTTGAGTTATAACCAATAATGTGATTATGACCTTTTAGTTAATTGTGACCTTGACCTTTGACCTTTACTCAAATGGATATTTGCATCTGATGTGCATTAGCTATATGTATATGCCCATGGTGATATCTCAAGTATTCATTGGACATACACACAGACAGACAAACACAGTTATTACAATAATCTCTCCCAACCAATTTTGGGTGAGATTAATAACCATGCATCTTTCAATGAGATGTGCAGTGACCTGTCAATCAACTGAGGTGGCACTGACACTTAAAATGTGCAACCAGGTGCCACAGGTGGTCAGGACTAGCTAGCAATACTTTCCAGAGGCAGTTTGGGTCCCAGATGCCAGTGAATGGTGCACATCAGGGGGATATAAAAGCAGGTATTTACAATGCTGACTGAAAAAGAAGTAGACATATGCCGCATCCCAGCTTATACCTGGACTACACCACTGATTAGATAGAGTAAGACCTCCTGATACAGCACACGTGTCAAACACAAGGCCTGAGCGTCAAATCCTCCTAAAGGGGCTTTATTTCAAGTTTAATATTCAGACCAATTCAATCTGAAGTGGGTACCAGTAAAATTCTATCATAATAATCTCTAAATACAACATTCACAAATGTTTCTCTTAGTAAATATTTTCACATATTTACACTAAAACAAAGTATAATTTCACCAAAAAAAATGGAATAATCTGAACAAATATGAAAAACCTGAAAATGTTTAAAGAGAAGTACAGTTTTAACAATCTTCTGCCTGATATTAAACGTTTTGTGTGTTTGTGTGGAGCTTAAATCTACGCCTCTTCCGGGAGGCTCATGGGGCCCAAGATCAGACGATTAATGAATGGTATTCAATGGGAAATAAAATGCTAAAGTCGTATCTGGTTTGTTATGTGATCTGAATCACACACATGTTGTACCTCAGAACAAATGATAATTATTGATGTGTGTTTCAACAGCTTCTGTTAACCAACGGCTGATTCATTTGCGAGTAAAACCCGTTAATATTTTGAACTACACACCTAGCACCCATGTGACGTCACCACAGACTCCAAACAACAGCTGAGCAGAGTGTGACACATACACATTGTAGTCTCTTACTAAGACCACATAAAACCTAACGTCACCTTTGCTTCTCATCAAAAACGGGTGGTTTGTCTATGACACATCAAATATTTATTATTAACCACTATGAGAATTTCAGAGCTAAGCACCCATGGACCAGAAGTAGAAGGGCATGGCTTAGCCTGTCCACTATGATCTTTAATTTATAGTGAACATGTGGAAATGACAAATGGATGCATATTATTGTTAAAAATAAACTTTCTCTGTATTCTGAACTGTATTCACATTGTTTGAAAGGATCGTTTATCAACGTGAACATTTTCATAGATTAATATTCACTTATTTTCCACACTAAAAGCATTCAGAAATATTTGGAGTTGACATCATTTATGTATTATTACATAAATGATGCCACTTCAGTCAAATTTAGCTGAATGTGTGATACATGAACAGCTTTGTCCCCCACCACTGTTTCCTTTTTAAATAAGTATTTGTGCACTTTTTAAACTTTTATTTGACTTTTTACTACATTTTAACAAGATTTTATGCACTGTTATTGTACACTTTTTAACCTCCACTGAGAGCTTTTTAAGACCAATATTTTTTTCTTTTGTCCTGGTATTTTAATCTACATGATATTTATTTATTTTCTATCCAAGTCTGAGTTTAACACATACCCGTGCATATCTACTGATGCTCTCTGTGTTTTACTGTGTGTTTGTTTTACCATCTAGAAGCTGATGCCCTTCTGTTGCTGCAAAAACAATTTACCTACAGGTATAAATACAGTTATTTTGTCTTTGATTGTACAGACGTCTGATAATACCTACATTTCAAAAGTCAAGTGCAGAATACACAAACTTCCTAGGAGCAGAGTATCTACACAGTGTGTCATAGGACCTTTATTGAAGAAAAAAAACATTTTTCATACCACTGCTTTTAATTGGCCTCAAATTCATTGTGGCTCCAGACTGTGGTTAATTACCCCTCAGGTCTAATATTGGTTGTAATTTGAAAAGAATAATGTGAACTACTTAACGAAAACTAAGATCTTACAGATAAATCTGATATGAACATAAAGGTTATCAGTGCAAATATTTTTGTTAATCAAATGTAATCCTGACTCATCACATTCATAAGTGACTCTCAGGTTTGTCCACCGTAATTGTTTCAGTTCATCCCCAATGAACGAATGTACGCTGTTCCTGGCATACGTTTTATTTTGGAAAATGAGGCCCGGGGGACTGACAAACCTGTCACGACCTTTCCCCCTGTGCTCTCCAGATCCATGTGGTCCCACACCGAGCAGCTGCAAGTTGTTGTTGATCCGCAATATTTAAGCAGTGAAGCTTGCAGTTGCTGGTGTGGGACCATTCAGTTTGTCACTTCCACAACCCGGACATAACCCTGTTTCCCCTGTCACCATAGCCTGGACATTTCTTTCATCACCATGGACTCTGGCTGATCAACCCCCAGATTTTGTTTGATCTTGTTTCTGTTTTGTCTCTGTCTTTGTCTGCTTTTTGTTCTGTTTGTTATTAAATAATTTTTCCCTTCAACACCAGGCATCTAAGTCCTCTCTCCACTTCACCCATCATAACAGAATGGTCCTGCCCGGCAACTGCAAGCTTCAATATTGCACATCAGCAACGACTTGCAACTGCACTGTGTGGGACCAGGTGAATTTGATAAGCACTGTGGGAAAGGTTGTGACAAAACCTCAGTTTTATGAACAAATTAAAGGGATATTGCACATATGTTTAGCTCATTTTTTAAGATGAATGGGAGTACACAGATATAATTGACATCAAAATCACACCATTTGGATGTACAGTGAGAAATTTCGATTTTGCCGTTTTGAGTCAAACTGTGTTAGCGTGGAAGTGATTAGGGCATGTCTTTTTGTTGACATGAAATGCTATTTTTAGACCTCTTTTAAAGTTCTAAACAACATCACACTTACATGGTAGTAAGTAGAGGGTCCCTAAAGCCAAACCCAAACCTGAGGTCTTCATGTTGTCAGATAGTGTGTCCAGAGTTACTGATCTCAAGCTCTGTATTCATAAGACGTAGGAAGCCCGAAATAGTCGATTGCCAAATGCAGAATGTTCTGGAAATTCACTAATTCATTGCATTCTCTTAAAAAAAACATAATCTAGCATTATAATGAGCGAAATGAACTGAACAAACATTACCCCTAACCTTGCAGTGCTGCTGTGTCGTTGGTATCAAACATTGAGGGATTTTTATGGGTGTTTTATTTCATATGTTGCCCTCTGAAACCAATGAGGAGTCACTCTGTTTTTCCCCCATTATAATTAAGTTTTTGGCAACACATTTTTCTTTTCTTTTTTCCAATAATGTCTCATGTTTCATTTGAAAGGTCATCAAACTGCTGAAAAAACATGAATATGGCAATAGAATTAGAGGAACCTGTTGAAAGTCAGTGGGAGAGACTAAGGTAACAGCCAGCATTGCTTGTGTAAAACATGTTTACGAGCACCAAACTGTGTAAACAGATGCTCTCTTTGCTGAGCAGAAGCCAACCCGTCCTCTCACCGGTTCTACAGGACCAAGCACCTTCTGTAAATGACCACAGTTAACTGGGAAGTTGCAAGTTAAGGGGTCATGTGTCTGTTTGGTAAAGCAGACAAGAGAATGATCTCTGATAAATCAAGTGTTTTAAAGGGATTATCCGCAGTAAAACTTAGTTTAGATCATTATTTAGATGACTGGAAGTACACACATGTATCGTGGACATCAAAATCACACCATTCAGTTGTACACTGAGAAATTTCAATTTTGCCGTTTTGAGCCAAACTGTGTTAGCATGGAAGTGATTAGGGCATGTCTTTTCACTGACACAAAATGCTATTTTTAGACCTCGTCTAAAGTTCTAAACAAGTAGTAAGTAGAGGGTCCCTAAAGGTAAACTCAAGTGTCTGGGGGGTCTTCATGTCATCAGATAGTGTGTCCAGAGTTACTGACCTTAAGCCATGTACCTCTCTGTATTAATAAGACGCCTGAGAAGGAAGCCCGAAATAGTCGATCGTCAAGTGCAGAGTGAGACGCTCTGGAAATTCAACATATAATGCATATAATAATATAATCATACATAATATAATAATGCATTCTTTTTTTAAAACAACCTGTTAGTAGGCTAAGCTTTGCTGTTGTATCCAGCTTCATTTTAATTTCTAATGAAATACTGGACTGTTTTTTAAAAAGAAGACAACAAAGTCGGGCATTTCCAGAGTGTCACTCGGCAATCGACTATTTCAGGCTTCCTCATAAGATGTCGTATGAATACAGAGAGATACATGGCTTGAGATCAGTAACTCTGGACACACTATCTGATGACATGAAGACCTCAGGAGACTTGGGTTTGCTTTTAGGGACCCTCTACTTACTACCACGTAAGTGTGATGTTGTTTAGAACTTTAGAAGAGGTCTAAAAATAGTCTTTTGTGTCGGTGTAAAGACATGCCCTAATCACTTCCATGCTAACTCAGTTTGTCAAAAAATGGCAAAATTTTAATTTCTCAATGTACATCTGAATGATGGGCCACCATCCAAACACATGCACTGATAGGTTCATTGGTTAATCTAAATTACCCATAGGTGTGAATGTGACAGTGATTGTTTGTCTATATATGTTCAGCCCTGAGATGAACTGGAGACTCATACAGGGTGTACCCTGCCTTTCCCCTTTGTAGCTGGATTAGGCCCCCAGTGACCCTAGTGAGGATAAAGAGAGAGAGACATCCGAATGGTGTGATTTTGATGTCAACTATATATATATATATATATATATATATATATGTACTCCCAATCTAAAAAAATGAGCTAAACCTTCCTCTTGTTTTTACTCCGGATAATCCCTTTAACTATGTGGACTTTTAACCACAACTACTACTAATGTTGGACTTTAAACAAACAAAGTATATTTCAGAATAAATGCAAATGCTGTATAAGAGGGAGAAGGCACAAATGGGGAAATGAAACTATTGTGCTGATGCATCTTTGTCAGTTTGGTGCAGCAGAACTGTAAAGAGAGTGAAAATTAAATTTGGCAGTTGTGTGCATAAAAGTCTAGGTTGAGGAAGACCTCTAAACCCAAGGAGGAAACTCAAGTCTTTAATAAATGATATAAATTAAAACCATGGTTACCAACTTTCACTTCAAATTAATCAAATGGTTGTGTTAGCCTGTGTATAACTGTGTGTGTGTGTGTGTGTGTAGCACTGTGTACGTACAGCACTGACACTTCTTTTTAAAACTGTAGTGTGTCAGGATAAGGTTAATGTATGTGGTTTCCATGCATGCGTGGATTCACATTTTTTTCCCAGTATTGCCTGGGAAACTTCATAACCTACATTAGACGGGACAAGGGTGATTAGACTTGTGTAAAAAAATGATGATGGTGGCTATAATGCAGCCGTAACATATGAGCATTCCCCCCAGCCAGTGTCTGACAAGCTAACATGCACGCTTGGATCTCCAGGGTGATAGAGTGCATCAGTGTGTGCATAACCTGCTTCTGTGGAGCAGATCCATGCACCTCTAAGGCTCGCCTTGAATATGGAATGACTGCTGAATATTTCACATCCTACTTCTGACATTCCCCGCATCTTCTCATAAATCATTGTTTATGGATCATTTAGTTTGCACTGCTGTGTTTGGTTGGTGCTGTGTGTTTTGTGTTTGTGTGACAAAAAGGCATTTTGTCAGGGAGGAGCTGATGTTGTTTACACAACGGCATCAGATACGTTCAAGTTTTGCAAGAATGCACCACTGATCAAGGACAAACACATACGCACAAGTACATAACAATATAATAATACAAGTTTTGTCTTTCAGAAACAATCCATGTCTTTTAGGGATCAATACGCTGTTTGGTATTTAAAGATTTAGGAACAAACATCTAATCACAGTCTACCAGAGGTGGTGAAAGTTCCATTCTGTACTGAAAGGAGTCATTGGTTATTTAATTAATGTTACTGTGTTCTCCATTGTTATTGAATACATTGTGTGTTGGTTCTTTTTTAAAAAAAAAACAACTCAAAGTTGCTTTGTTTCCAGCTGTTTTCACACAGTAGAAAATGACTTGAGGTGGAACAACAGAGTTTACTGGTACTTCCTCATACATGTCCATGACGTGGTGATGAGACGTCTCTGATTGGCTCAGAATGCATGAAGGAACACTCCCCCCTCCCCTCTGGCTCTGTATGTGTTTACCATCCCAGAGTAGCATCCGGCTAGCTTTTGTGCCGTCACTTCTTTTGAAAATGTGCACACTTTATTTCCACAGAGAGCATATGAATCAGTTGGTTTGTGCAGCAGCTACTGTGGCGCCGTCTTCTCTTGTAGATGCTAATGCTAATGCTACTTCAGATTCACTGCAATGGGGGACAGGCTTAACCCCACGTGGGTGACACCAATGTCCCTGTGACATGTAGTGGACAGGCTCATTTCTCTGTTGTTCTCTCTGAATGGTAAATCCTGCCAGTGGAGGGGACACACCACACAGCATGTGTCGGTAAGGCGGGGTGATCCATCAGATTTCAAAAGGAGCGTGGAAAAGTGTTTTTTAGCGGAATGACACCTTTAAGTAGAAGTAAATGGACTGCACTTATAAACACTTTTTCACCTTTATGGTGCTCAAAGCGCTTTACATTAGCCTCACATTCACCCATTCACACACACTCATATACCAGTAGGTTCCTAAGGTTCTGTCAGTCCTACTGGGAGGTTCAGTGTCTTTGCCCAAGGGCACTTTGACATTTGGACAGCCATAGCCGGGACACGACCCACCAACCCTTCAGTCATTGTTCTACCAACTGAGCCACAGCCGCCCCAAGTAGAAGTATTGCTTCAACTGCTTTACTGAAGTAGAAGTAAAAAATTGTAATAAAGTAAAAAGTAAAACAGCATTTTTTTTTGCCATGTATGACATAATACTTATTTGACCAGGAAAAATCTGAAAATGTTCTAAAGTATCCAAAACTTTACAATAACAGTAAATGTTACTGTGGAGATGACGTGTTTGATCAGGTCACAGTTACTCAGTTTTGTGCGTATGGACAGGAAATTTGACAAAAATTGAGGAAAAAAAAGTCACGGTTGAGATAAAAGAAAGTCATCATGAGATTAAAATAAAAACCTTAATTATGAGATTTTTAAAAAGCAGGATTTGAGATAAAAAATAAATAAATAAATTATGAGATAAAAAGTATAAATGAGGAAATAAAAAGTCATAAATAAGACATAAGAAATATATAATTATGAGAAAGAGTTGAAATTATGAGATAAAATGACACAATTGAGATAAAAAAAAGTCATAATTATGATATAGAAAATCACAACCTCTCTCCTCCACTATTTTTCTTCTTTTAGCCATTTCTATAAATATAAGGAGTATAAAGTACAGATATTTATATTGGTTTAAGGAGTATAAAATACAGATATTCATATGAATGTAAAGAGTTATAAAGTACAGATATTTATGAACAATGTACAGAGTAAAATTAAAACATTTTCAGAAAAATAATACTCAAGTAAAGTATAGATACCTAAAAAAATCTACTTAAGTACAGTAACGAAGTACTTTTATTTGGTTACGTCCCACCTCTGCAGTGTACTTAGCAGAACTAACAGCACATGTAAAAAAACACACACACAATTATTCTGGTATTCTTATATATTGTCATTGTGTGTGTACGTGTACTTACATGTGCGTGGTTATCGCCATGCGGATCACGCGGCCATCCTGTTTAGTGAACTGTCAGACATTTGGCCAGGGTCAGAGCCCAAGGGACTGAGGTTGGGGATGGAAGGGGGGGTGGGGGGTAGGGGGGGCTGTGGAGGAAGCAAAGAAGGGAGAGGGAGAAGAGAGTGGGGTGAGAGGTCTGGAGGGACACTGGTGAACTGTACAGACAGGCAGTGTGAGAGGACTTACAATGGCCTTCAGCTGTGCAAGACAGACAGACGCAGAGATGGAGGAAGAGAGCCAAAGGGAGGCTTTAAAAGAAACTCCAACCATGGAAGCACAGAGCTGTTGAATACCAAGGAGAAGCTGCGTCCCCCATGATACAGACAGTTGTTGTCTGTATATCAGAGCTGTAAAGTAACTAAGTAAAAGTACTTTGTTATGGTACTTAAGTAGAGTTTTTTTTAGGTATCTGTGCTTTACTTGAGTATTTATTTTTTCTGGCAACTTTTTACTTTTACTCCCGACATTTTTAAATAAATATATGTACTTTATACTCCTTACGTTCTCAAAAGAGACTTGTTAATTTCTCAAACTAAACAGATGTGACAGTATGAAAAATAAGTGGCTTCAGATGGAAAATTTGAAAATCAGAAACTGTGGCTTTATATATTGTAGTTTTATGATTATTATCTCACAATTTTGACATTTGATCTAGAAAGTTTGACTTTTTACCTTAAAATTTTGACTTTTGATCTCACAATTTTACTTTTAATTTCACAATTTTAACATTTTATCTAAAATTTTTACCTTTGCTCTTAAAATTATGCATTTTTTTTTGTTTAATCTTATATTTCTACGGTTTTTAAAAATCTCATTGGAGCCTTTTTTCCCCCTAAATTTACTACCCATATCCAGTAAGCTGAGTAATTTTGTGACCTGATCAAACACATTTTCTACACATCACTTTTAAAGGATTTATTTTAGGTAGTTTTGAAATTTTTCAGATTTTTCCTGGTTAAATAATTATTATTGTGTTCATGACTAAACATTTTTTTACTTTTTACTTTATTACAATTGAGAAGTTGTACTTTTTTTTTTTTACTTTTACTTTGTGCGGTCCTTCGGGTCAAAGAGACCCGGTGGCTCACAAATGTACCTTTTTATACGTACTGTAGGATGCCATTGCTTACAACTGAAAACAGTAATATATCCTTGGGGGGTGGGGTGATGAGTCTATGGAACTGAACTTTGGAATCTGGGTTTTTAAGACCCGATTGTAGGACACAGCCAGTGTGCCTTTTACGAAGGACCGCACAAGGGTTAAGTAGAGGAGTTGAATCAGTACTTCTACTTTTACCAGAGTATTTTTTCACACAAGTAGCTGTACTTCTACAGAATGTGAGGACTTTTACCACCTCTGCTGTATATGGAGCCGGGTCCAGGACTGTGTTCCAATATCCGTACTTTCCACCCTTTCTGCACTGCCTTTGGGTACGGAGAGCGTCCCATTTCTAATCACGGCAAAGTGTACTGTAACTACCAGGATGACGCCCTCAAACGCCACCATTGTTTAAGTTGACAGTTGAAATCTTACATCCTGTTTTAATTTTATCCACCTGTCTGAAAAGCGAGCTAACAAGCTACCAGCTAAAATCATGACAGCCATAGAGTTTATGATGACAACAAAAAAAATTGTGCTGGCACACACTGCACCAGCCTTAATAACTGTATGTTACTATATACAGTTGAGTTACTATTAGTCATGGTATCTGGCTGGTGTTAGCAACTAAAATGGCTGTTCATAGTTACAAACTATTTCGCTAACGTTAGCATGACAAGCGCTGCTACAGTGATTGCTACCATTGATTGATTGATTGATGACTCAAGGTCCATTGAGATGTGTTATGCTAGCTACTCTCAATGATAGCCTCACGTGAAAGATGGTTTTTCTTCAAATTGAAACAGTAACAACTTAAACCATTAGTTTTGTTATAATCACATATGTAAGTGCACATTTACAAATCACCCTCAACAACTGCAAAAACTTGTAGTGAGCAATTTATTGGATCAAATCCATGTACCTCATTCATTTTGGCAGCTCTCCCTCTTCCTGTATTCTCTGGTTCATAACTGATTACACTCCTGAATATGAAGAAAGTCTGCACTAATATGAAAGACTGCACTTGAAGCTATATGAACACTAACAAACTGTTCTACTGTCATTAATACTATTTATTATTTATGTATTGTAGTTTACAAAAGTACTGTACTGTGTAGCACCAGTAGCTCAAATTATACCAGTATATACTTATATATTACACATATATTTTTGGACATATCACCCATTCCTACACACAACACATTATAAATACAAATGGACTCATTTTAGAGTTCGATAATATTTATTTTAATGCTCAACTACAACCAAAGATGCACGCATTACTTACCTGTAAATACGCTTAATTTTGTATCAAAAATCACTCCATAGGACTGGGCTCTGAGCACCAATCATATTGTTGTTATAGCATTGACAAACAAACACTAATTTAGCCTCTCTCTTATTACAAAACTTTTTTTCTTTGCCCAAATGTTCATTTCACAGATCTGTCCCTCATTTGCCCTCCAAGACAAAAAAAAAAAGAGAAAAAAAAGAAAAAGAAGTAATGATTATAGTAGGTTTTGGCAGAAGAGACAGAGTGGACAATGTAAGCACAATAAAAAAAAACACATGGAATCATGGAGGGGGTGGAAGTGGAAAGGGAAGGGGAAGGGGAGCTCATGTGTTTGTGCTGCGGTATTGTGTACAGGCCAAACCGGGGCTTATGTGTAGCAGGAGAAATGGATATTGAAAAACAATACATAAATATTGTCCCCTGTCAGCAAGATTAGAAAAGCAATATCCCATCGCTGGGATGCATGCACGGCAGAGCGTGGGGGGTGGGGAGATGAGAAAAAGAGAGAGGGGGGTGAAGATAGAGAAAAAGAGTGTAGGTAAATGATGGCAGGTGCCAGAGGGGGCCCCGAAAGAGAAAAGTTTACAGTCAAATGGAAGGGGAGCGAAGAATTTCAAAAGATAGAAAAAGAGAAAAATAAATAAGCAATAACTGAATTTTTTCATGGTAGAGACAAATACAACCCCCCCCCTCGCTCTCTCTCTCTCTCTCCTCCACCGGAACAGGAATTAGGTATCCCTTCTTGCTGTTAAACAAAAATGTATGTGGTTTCCTGTGTGCTCTGTCCAGGAGGCACATGGTGTAAAAGTCCAGGTGAATTCATTCTTTCCATCAATAAAACATTAGCCATTCAAAACTTCTCCTGGGACCCGGGACCAAAGTGAGCTAAACAAATGGAAATTCATATTGCATGAGGGAACCATGCATGAGCTTCTATGTATTTGTGTGTGCTTGGGTGGGTGAGAGAAAGAGAGAGAGAGAGCGTGTTTGTGTTGTCGGGTCATTGTTTACCATTTGACATTTCCATTTAATTTCTTGTTGGGCTGTGATGAAATGACAATCAGTGCCAGAGATTGCTTTTGTAGTGGTAAATAATTTGAAAAATGGTGGCAGGCAGCAGGTACCTCAGATGTTGCTCTTCTAACAGCAGGGGTCTGTTGGGGATCGCTTATTTAGCAGCAGCCAAAAAAAAAAAAAAAAAGGAATAAACTTCTGTTGGTGTCTGTTTCGTGGATGTAGAAGCAAGTTCCACTGGCTCTTTTCTTGGCTCAGATGACTATTATTCACATTGTTCATGTCATCACGGCTGAATTACTGGCTCGACATATTTCCTACACCCAAAGCAGCTTCATTCACTTGGCTATGTACTACCTGAATTTGTCTTGTTTACATCTAAATGAAAGGTGTGATCAAGCTGCAGTGGAAGCTATCATTCATCCGCTGTCTCTCTCTCTCTCTCTCTCTCTCCCACCACCACCACCCATCCCTTTCCTTACACATTCTTTCTTTCTTTTTTGCCTCGGCTGCTTGTACTTTGTAGGAGTAGTCAAGTTGCACTGAATGGCCTCAAAGTGGAACACAAAACTCATGTTTTTCAATGTGTGCTTGCTAAACCTTTCCTTGCTCTTCCCCGGCAGTTGAAAAAAGTAAACAGTACTGAGAGTCAAAATGATTTCTCTCCAGCAAGGAAGCTACATTATGTGTCACAGCCTTTTGCTATGCTTACACAAGTATGCCGCAGAGCTACAACACAAGCAGTTTCTTGGATGCAAAATGTTACTCAGAGTTTTGGAACTTATTTTGACCATACTTATCAGCTGCCGCCGGACATAAAATTTTTTTTAAAAAAACACCCGTAAAGAAAATGTTGTTCCACATTGTAAGTGTTACGGGCAGAGGTGGGAAGTAATAATAATAATGGATTAGATTTATATAGCGCTTTTCAAGGCCCCCAAAGCGCTTCACATTAGTGTTCCATTATTCATTCACTCTCACATGCTCCCTCTGGTGGTGGTAAACTACATATGTAGCCACAGTTACCCTGCGGCAGACTGACAGAAACGTCCTACGGCCCCTCTGACCACCAACAAACATTCATACTCATTCATACACCAGTGTGAGTGACACTGGAGGCAAGGAGAGTGAAGTGCCTTGCCAAAGGACACAACAGACTGACTAGGACAGAGTGGGTATTGAACCGCCAACCCTTTGGTTAATGTTCGATTCCTGGACCATGCAGACCTTTCTGTGTGGAGTTTGCATCTTTCTCTCCCTGTGTCTGGATGGGTTTCCTCCAGGTGCTCCAGTTTCCCCAATGTTTGGGCAAAATCCCCCAGCCAGCTGATTCTGATTCTGACCATTATCTGACAGTACGGTGTTAACCAATAATGATTAGCCAGACGGTTCAAGTTAGTTATTATATATCAACTCGGTTGATTTAGCTAGCAGTAGCAGCAATGTTAGCATACAGTGATAAAGATAGGTGGGTAAAACAGGCACAGGCACGGATCTTGATGAAAATGTCTTGAGGTGTTGGGAGTGTCACAAGGAAGAAATTATTAGGTTTTGGTGATGATCCGGAAGAGATCCTGGATCCGTACCGTACTGTCAGCTAATGGTCAGAATCAGAATCAGCTGGCTGGAGGATTTTGCCCTAACATATTTTCAGGTGATGGGGGAAAGCGGAGAACCCGGAGGAAACCCATCCAGACAAAGGGAGAGACACACGCAAACTCCACACAGAAAGGCCTGCACGGTCCAGGAATCAATGCCCCGGCCTTCTTGCGCTAACTGCTCAGCCACCGTGCCGTATAATGATAAATAATAGCTAACTTGAACAGTCTGGCCAACCATTATTGGTAAACACCGTATTGTCTGTTTTTCCCTTGTTTAAGCACAAACTGTATATTTTACAACTGTATACAAACACAATCATTGAGCTGAAATAGAAACATGGCTTCATAGCATTCGTACTTTGTAGAAACTTTTCCCCTTTACCTTTTCGGAGCTTCTCTGAAGAATTACTATTAAGTATTACCACCTTATTACTGATCCATTACTTGTAATAAGCTATTACAAAGTCATTATTGCCGTGAAATTACATCAAAATTACCATAGAATTACCACCTTATTAGGGATCTGTAATATAAAGTGTTCCCGAAATCTTATATGTAAATTACAATATTTATTTCCATAATGACAATAACACAATGGTGGCGTCGCACAAGAAATTCAGTAATTCAGTGTTTTCCACAGAATCGAGTTCAATCTATGAGCTCAGCTAATATTTTTAAATGGGCCAAGCAGCAGTGTAATTACAGTACTGTACAGAGAGCTGTATCATGGTAAATGGACTGCATTTAAAAAGTCGCTTTCCTCCTTACTGGCACCCTAAGCACTTTAAAAATGGTCTCATTTACCTGCTCACACACTCATACACCAGTGAAGCAGCCATCCAGGGGCTTGTTTTTTTTTTTAATCGTTAAGCCCAGCACAACGCAAAATGCATCCGTTTAATTTGTTTCATGCTATCCTGTTTCTAGGCTTGTTCGTTAACAGCCAATGCTACGCAAAATGTGATATCCTATTCATTTGTTACTTGCATAGCCCAAACACGAGGCAAAATGCATTATCCTATTTCTGGAGTCAGTTAAAAGTCTGCGCTCGCCCACTTCTGCATTACAGGGCTGATTTTAACCAGGTTCACAGTAGAATGAGGATGTACTCTTGTTGCTTCATTTCACTCCAATTCATTTCTGTCATGAGTTTCAAAAAGAACATTTTTATCAGAAGCTTGTCAATATCTTTGATGATATCAGACTTTTTCCCATGGATATTCTGCGTCAATAAAAACAACTTTACTGTTAAATGATTGATCTGCTCGCTCAATTTTATCCTCTGCATCGATTTATGAACAAATATAGATTAACAAGGTACACAGAGTGTGTCTTTGGATGAGTAAGAGTGGAGCCAGTGTGTGTGTGTGTGTGTGTGTGTGTGTGTGTGTGTATGTGTGTGCAATGCCCTGTGTTTGTTTAGCAGACATTTCGAAAGCAATTTGCCTTATTCACCTGGCGGCCATTTTTACGCTTGAGAGTTACCTCAATGTCAAATTTCAAAGTGGTCCAGAATCCAGGACCTCTACTGGATCACTACCAACATTGACTTATTTGTTCCACGTGACACTCCCAACACATTCTGAAGTTTTTATGAAAATCCGTTCAGAACTTTTTGAATTATCCTGCTGACAGACACACAAACAGACAAACAAAGGGAATTGAATACCTCCTTGGTGGATCTCTCTGCATTCAAAGGGGGGAGGTCTGCACTCTCAGAGGTTTTACTATTATGATTATCATTATTACTATTATTGTGGTTATTACTGTTATTATCAATTGTTGTTTATTGATCTGTTTGGTGTGTAGGTGTGGCTCTGTCTATGTTTTGTTTGTATTGTGTTTTCATTTTGTGTTGTCTTCAAGGATGTCTGTCTGTGTGTATTAATTTTTTACTTTCTTGGTATGACTAATTAGGTTTGTATGAATGTGTAACTGAAAATGATAAATGAGGTGAATAGGGGCGGCTGTGGTTGCGGTTGTCCAATAACTGAAAGGTTGGTGGTTCGCATCCCGGCTCTGGCTGTCCACATGTCAAAGTGTCCTTGGGCAAGACACTGAAACCTGACTTTAGTCTCCCAGTAGGACTGACAGAGCCTTAGAAACCTGCTGGTGTATGAGTGTGTGTGTGAATGTGAGGTTAATGTAAAGCGCTTTGAGCACCATGAAGGTGGAAAACAACTATATAAGTGCAGAACATTTACCAATGATTCAAAGGACTTGCTCTTTTCATGTCGACAGGAAGTAAAACCATAGACTGTTTTGAGAAGAAGGGATGAAATAAGTTTTACGTCCTCCCACTCATTTTGGAATATGCAAATGAAGGCATGTTTTGTGTTTCATGTTTTTTTTTGTGTGATTATTTTATTTGTTGCATATTCCAAATAAATTGAACTGAAATAAATTGAACTGAAATAAATGGTAAATGTTCTGCACTTATATAGTTGTTTTCCACCTTCATGGTGCTTAAAGCTCTTTACATTAGCCTCACATTCACCCATTCACACACACACTCATACACCAGTAGGTTTCTAAGGTTCTGTCACTCATACTGGGAGCCTAAGTCAGGGTTCAGTGTCTTGTTCAAGGACACTGCGACATGTGGACAGCCAACCCTTCGGTCATTGGATGACCCGCTCTACCAACTGAGCCACACCCCGCCCTGTTACTACTCTGTAATGAATCACAGACTATAATATTAATTCACACAGTTCGCAGGCAGTTTCTCACATCACTTCCACTATGCAGGTAATACATAGACAATATGGCGGACGTTGAGTACAAAAAGTGTACATAACACCACACTTAAAAAATGGTGCCGTTTTAGGGTCTACTTGCAATAGACTTAACTTCACCGTGAGGAGAAATGAGATGCCCTCCATCCCCAAAGACAAAGTGGAAAGGGCAATAAATACGGATATTGGAACACAGCATATGATTTGATTTTGATGTAGATTGGGACATGAGGGACACCGTGTTTCCCAAACTCAATATCTTTAATACAGTATCAGGGGTCTAAAGCTCATTTTCTTTCAGGGGCCACACTTACCTCGATTTGATCTCCAGTAAAATATTAGCATAATAACTTATAAATTATGACAACTCCACTGCTTTGTCTTTATTTTAGTGAAAAAAAAATTTATTAAATAAAAAAAATACTTAGTTTTATAAACTATCCAAATAAAAAAAATGTGAATAACCTTTAAAAAAAAGGCACTAAAAACTTACTAACAGAAGCAGAAAATTGCTAAACTTTGGCCTCATTTTATTTTAAATTTCATGTTGTTCACATTTGTTCAGGTTATTTACACTTTAGTTTCAAACTAGTTAAGTATTTTCATTTTTTATTGTTATGTTTTGCATAAAAAAATACATTAAATCTAAGTTCTCATGATTTATTCATCCATATAATGTAATATTTTTTTCACATCAAACTGAGAAGAAACTATCTATTCATTGTTTTTTTGTTGCTTATTCTGCTATTATTATTTGACTGTAGATCATATTGGTCTGTATGTGGAACTAGAACTGAAATCAGTTCCACAGCCTTGACACTTTACAAACTAATCCCATGGGCTGGAACCTTTGTCGGGCCACATTTGGCCCCCGGGCTGCATGTTTGACACCCCTGTTTTATATCCTAAACTAAATTTATATCTAAACCAAACCAAACTGTAACCAGGGTCTTTCAAGCAGTTCCTACACAGTAGAAAATAACAAAATGACCTTGTGTGTTAAGATGTGGACTTGAGGAGATGTGATTTCAGAAGTGTCATGGTCAGCTCGGTTGGCAGTGACAGATGTACAGGACTTCACTACTCCACCCATTTCATGGCCACTTGCCACAGTTTCGCCTCTTTTGTTGGGTACTGTTCCGAGAGCCGAGTTTCAAACAAGACGTCTGTGCAATATGCTGTTCATGATGGACAGACATGAGGTTTGGAAGCTGTCCACTTAAGACAGCAGGTCATCTGTCAGGATCCAACATTCACACCCACAGAGCAGAACACTGAACACTAATGAGTTGAGGAAGGAGAGCTTTGAGACTAATGAGTCAGGAGATACAACATTACCTAATGTCAACCACCTTCACACTGTGGGAAATGTCAGCTGATAATATAATTAACCATGTCAGCCAGTGTTAACTACCAAGATAATCTTGGCTTTCTTTAGCTGTGCGCTAACAGTCAGGGTGTGCATGGCAGAAAACATGAAATGGGTCAATATACCAATGGTAATATCAATTTTTGCCTAAAAATAGTATCAAACAAAGGCAATTATAATCAAGTTTTCATGCTTTTCTTTCAGATTTAGTTTAGAAGAAGTAACGGTTGGTCTCTTTTCGAGATGAGGGGCTGAACTTCAGAATCCAAACTGGAAGTACGTTGGAGTGGAGTTAGTTTATCTGGGAATAGAATTACCAGGGAAGCATCATGGGTACTGTGAAGGGAACCCAGAGGATAAATGCAAAGTCCTGCACTACATACCTAATTATGATGAATGCATTGATTGGCCAGAGTTTTCCTCTGGCTCCGCCCTCTAGACTGGACTAAAACATTTAGTTTTTTTGACAAACATTTTGTTTTAGACGAATCAGGGTGTGAAGGGGATTTTAAGCAACATAGCAAAAATATTCCAGGAAAACATCCCCCACCCCACCTTTAATAACCCCCCCACCCACACACACACACATACATATCCAGCGCAGTTTGACTGCACAGCTAATAGGTTCCACTAACAAGGCTAAAATAATGACTTTGGTATGTAGTGTTTGATGAACTATCCTGTTTGCCAAGTGTGAAAGCTAGAGCTTAAGAGTAAACATAACTTCAAAACAGAAGTTCAGAGAGCAGTGGGTGATGTTGTGGTTCCTGCATCCAATAATTACACACAGTCTAGGTTCATATTTCAATGAAAAAAAAAAAACCTGAACGATGGCATGTTTTTGACTTTTGACAAGCATAAAGTAATAGGAGTATTATTTACATGAAGTGATTTGAGTATGTTGTGTTTATTGTTTAAAATTAGCACTTTACCTTCAGTGAATATTAAAAGTACATTTTAAAAAATGACAGGTCAATATTAAATGTTTATTTATAGGCTGGGTGCAATTTGCTGGGGGTGGGGTGGGGAGAGAGAGCTCATCTCCCCCTCTGTTTTTGGACATCACTGTTAGGGTCCTGTGGTCTATGGTATTTGTGTCCCAGCTCAGGCTGTCCACATGTCAAAGTGTCCTTGGGCAAGACACTGAACCCTGACTTAGTCTCCCAGTAGGACTGACAGAACCTACTGGTGTGTGAATGTGTGTGTGTGTGAATGGGTGAATGTGAAGCTACGGCTGTGGTTCAGTTGGTAGAGTGAGTCGCCCAATGACCGAGAGGTTGGCGGTTTGCGTCCCGGCTCTTGCTGTCCACATGTCGAAGTGTCCTTGGGCAAGATACTGAACCCTGACTTAGGCCCCCAGTAGGACTTACCGTAGACCATAGAAACCTACTGGTGTATGAGTGTGTGTGTGAATGGGTGAATGAGAGGCTAATGTAAAGCGCTTTGAGCACCATGAAGGTGGAAAAGCACTATAGAAGTGTAGACCATTTACATTATTGGCTCTAATTCAAAAACAGGTTGTCAGAAACTTAAGATTTGCACAAAATAGGGGCAAGATTAGGCCTTCTCTGAATACTTTCATTATAAATTGCATCCTGTTTATAGGTCTATCTGTACATGTCGCATCATTGGACCTGTTGTAGGATAAAGTAGACTCATGTTAACTTAAAGTAATAACAAAATACAAGAATAGTCTCGTTCTGCTGCAGTCAGATAATTTTGGTCTCAGTAATCAAAACAATCAGTCACGAATAATCAAGACATTTGATTAGTTTGTTAACCTGAATAGAAACTGCAGCTTTTCTGTTTTCCTTCTTTGTAGATTAAATTCCTTTGAGTTTTGAGACCAATGAACAATTATGAAGATAACATCCTGTTCTGAGGGGGAGACTGATTTTTCACCTTTTCCCCTGATATTTAACTGACTGTATAATGAATAACTTATTATTTTATTACTGTCATTATTTATTGTAATGGGGAGATTAATAAATAATGAGAGTGTTAGATGATAAAACTGAATCCAGATTAGAAAGGTTTTTTGTGTGTGTGTGTTTTGGTGTGAGGCCTTGCTACAGGGCGTTTCTCTAAAACTCTATTTAACTGGTAACAAAGTGAGAGAGTGGAAGGTGTCGTACATGCACTGATATGCAGCGAAATTGCAGTCGTGTTGACTACTAATGCTTCATTATCCAATCATAGCATCTCCTTGATCTGACAAGCTTTCTTCCTCCCCCCACACCCACACCCACACCCACACCCACCCACTCCCCCTCCGTTCATCCTTTAATCACTCCATCTCCAAACTTCTCTGCGATTTGGAAGGAGAACAGTCATTCACATGCTCATCGCATCCTCACTTTTCTCTTCAAATTTTGTGTCTGATTTTGTATGAGGTGAGTTGTTTACCTGTCGTCAGATCCAGTCAGTACTCTGGGCCTTTTGCTTCTATTGTAGCACAAACACATTAGCATTAGCATACACATTAGTCATATTAGTCTTTGATCGTAAATGACCACTCTGTTCCCACAGAAGTCTTATCTAATTTAATTTATTGACATTTTTAATGTGAAACAAATCAAAATGCACAGTTGTGAGAATGGTGATAAGACAGAAGAGTGGGCTGCTGCTGTGGTTGTCATGACGATGACTTTTAACTTTCACTAGCTGGAGGCATTGCCACAGGCATTTGGAAGGCCACTGCTGGACTCTGCTGGAGGAGAGTGACAGAAAACTGACCAGTCACACACACACACACACACATGGAAGTGTGTGTGTGTGTGTGTGTGTGTGTGTGTGTGTGTGTGTGTGTGTGTGTGTGTGTGTGTGTGTGTGTGTGTGTGTGTGAGGACCACTCATCACCTGTAGGTAAAGTAGCCATTGGGTAGTTCACGTAAACACATCTGTTTTCTTTTTTTTCTTTTTCTTTTTTTTTTTTTTTATAAATAAATCCAATTAAAAATGAATTGTCATGTGCATCACTAACTTTTTTTGTTTGACTCACAGCTCGACCCCTGGTCTAGTTTGGATGGTGTCAGAGTTCATCCTCCTCCATCACCTCTGCAGTTCTCCACTTGCAGACCAGCATTTTTATTTTGTCATCTCTCTTCTGTGTTGAATTTAAATTCAGGATTAATTTGTAAATGATCTCATTTTTTTCCTACCACACCTTTTGAATGCTTTGGGTGCTTCTCTTGAGCCAGAGTCGTAAATATATTCCTTATTGTAATCATATTATTATTAATACATATTACTAAATGGAGGAAAATAAACTCAGCAGCAGTGAGTGAAAAGGGAGAATCCTCGTCCGGGGGTGGGGGGTTGAAATGTGGTGTAAGGAAGACCACTTGCCCGGTTATTGTCGTGCCAGGGTCCGGTCTGATAATGAACAAATACTTGAAGGGAAAGTTCACAATAACTTTGAACAGAGAGTTCAAGAGGAAGTGAAACTGTTGAGAGGTAAACAGGTGGGGTCTACGTAGTCCACCCCACCTGGGTCTGGCTCAGGGGGCGAAGGTGGCTCGCAGCTCTATTCGTTGTTTAGTGTGTGGGTTCTCTCTGGTACTTCATCCAAACACATGCACTGATAGGTTCATTGGTGACTGTATTAGGGACACCTATTGTCCATCAGTATTGACCGATAACTGATATAGCTGATAATCAAAGCCAATAATTGGGACCAATACTGATTTTTTTTTCTTGAATGATGACAAATGTACTTGTCACACTATTTGTTTTTTTTTTTCAATAAATGAAAACAAAAAATTGCCTAAACTACCCATAGGTGTGAGAGCCATTGTTTCTCCATATATGTTCAGCCCTGAGATGAACTGGAGACTCATACAGGGTGTGCCCCGCCTTCACCCATTGTTAGCTGGATTAGGCCCCCAGTGAGGACAAAGCAGGTTTAGATGATGAGATGAGGTAACATTCAGATAATAAATCTTACATTGAGATAAAAACTAAAAGTGTTCAGTCACTTATTTAAGCATAAACAAAGCATAAATAAAACAATGTCAGTGCAAAAAGTAAGAAATAGCTTACACCAGTAAAAACAACTTTTAAAAGAATTAAACCACAACTGTCATTAATCATCATTACATTTAGTGAAGAAATTGTCTGTCTTTCTATCTGTCTGTCTGTCTGTGGTAATGATTAACCAGCAGTGAAATCTCATGGGATGATCTTTCACGAGAGTTACGAAGCTCCTGCCTCGAACAACTGTCAATGGAAACACATTCAAAGCACAAATATACTTTCAAATTAAATCAGAGAGAGACCTTATGGGTCCATCATCTCGAGGCTATGTAGTATCCTGGTCTTAATGAAGACATTGATTTCACTTGCTGTTTATAACAGAGCCTCATGCGATATTGTCTTTCCACCGTGTGATTTATGTATATCTATGTCTTACAATATTGAGGTTTGTTTAAGTCACTTTATAGGTGAAGCAATACACTTGTCTTTTATAATAGAAGTTAATGTATTTATATATGATATGATATGTCTTAAACTGTTTTAAGGAATTTTTGTGATAGGTTACTAAGGGGTCACATGACCCTGATGTCACTTTATAGGTGAGGCAATACACCTGTGTCTATTTACTAAGCCCTGAGGAAGAGCCGTATGGTCGAAACATGTCGTCTTTTTTATTCTGATATAGCCATGCATTAATAAAGGCTTTTTAATTTACGTTATCTCTGTTCACTCAGAGTTGCCTGGATTCATCTTTGTTCACAAATATACTGTATTGATAAAAAAAATTATACTAATACTTTATATAAATAATTAAGCAGTTTTAACTCCACTCAAATTATATTTATAGCCTAAGCAGTTGGTTAAGATTGTTATTGTCTGTTCATTATTTTAATATCACTATCATAGTTTACAATCAGCTACAGTATTACAAAGTTTTTCCGCATAAGATAACTAAGATAACAAGTCAGAAAAGTCCAGTCTGAGTCGTTGAGCATCCATGACCCTAGAGGCCATGCGACACTAAAGCTCCTCGCTCAGACACACTGTTTATAACACCTTCCTGTCAAACCTTCCTCCTTCAGGATGTCCTCGGTCCTCTGTCCTGAAGGGCTGGGCGTCATCTTCTTTTGAAGACTTCTATACGGTGGGGGTTGTCCCTTCCCCCACAATGTCACCTTGTTCAGACACATTTTGTAATAACTGTGCATTTTGTAATAAACGTCCAAAAGGTAAGAACTTTTTCATTTCATTTTGTAACAAATTATGTAATAATTTTTTTACATTTTGCAGCAGCAGGGTGCTTTGGTGGTGTGGCATTAAAACACAAGGTGATGGCAAATGGTTTATGTCTTGGCTGGTAATTAGAAATATTAGACATTTGGAGGTCATTTGTCCCTACAGCCATCAGGCTTTTTAACAACACAGTCATGGACATGGGTCACTGACCAGACTCTGACGCTTGCTCCAACCGCTGACCCTGAAGTTTTAAGTCGTTTTTATGCCGTTTTAAGCTGTTTTTTAAAGCACTTTAGCTCACTTTTATCCATAATCTTTTCGTGTATTTATTTATTCAACTATTGTATGATGTGGTGTGAGCTATCTATCTATCTATCTATCTATCTATCTATCTATCTATCTATCTATCTATCTATCTATCTATCTATCTATCTATCTATCTATCTATCTATCTATCTATCTATCTATCTATCTATCTATCTATCATATGGACAATTTGAAATCATGGAAATATTTTGGAAATAGACAATTTTTTTGTGTTTGTTTAACCTTTTGAGACAATTTGATATTTGTTTAAAATGAATATTAGTGAATAAATGATCTGGTCACAGCAGCTCTGTAAAAAAGCAGAAGACACTTACGTTGTTTAACGCCAAGGGGGATTTCTGGCAAATTCTGCCTAACATGCATGCCCGAATTAAAGTATAATACAATTAACAAGCAAATAAAGTATGCTTTAGTATATTATTAGGTAATGCACCATTTTATTACATTTTCTAGAAAATAAAAAAAGTTGCAAATGCATTTTGTAGTAATCTTCTCAAAATGTAAGAATGTATTACATAATGTGGCAAAATTTATTACAAAACGTGGCAGTTTATTACAAAATGAAATGAAAAAGTTATTACATTGTGGACATTTATTACAAAACACACCTCTGTATGTGTGTATATAAATTGCTTCACTGTGATCACTTTTACAGAGTTACCATAAAACTCCAAAAAGTACATTTATGCATTAATATTTTTATATTCCTAGTCCCATTGTAATTCTCTAACACAATACTTTGTTGAAATTCTAGGAATATCGTTATTGTTTTCCGAAAAACTGCAGCTTTTGAAGTCTGTTTTAGAGAAATAAATCTGCACCATTTTTGATCACACATTTATTCGTCTAATGGTGCTGTGTCATCTCATGGTGTGGGTGTAGTATATGTTCTATAACAAGCGAGTGTGCATGCATGGATGTCTGGGACTGGATGAGTGAGTGGCTGCAGAGCTATGACAGCCCACCATAGAGCACAGCAGACTTATGGATTTTAGCTTGAGGGCTGCTGTAGGCTTTCACCAATCAGTCTGTTCCTCTCATCCTTCTCTTCTCCTCCTCCTCTTATCCCCCTCTCCTCTTCTCTCAGGAACTTTGTTCACTTTCAAATCAAAGTTCCTCTATAACCATGCCAACCACACTTCTCCATAACTTCAGACAGCCCTGTGTTAGTGTTTGACCTCTTCAAAGTTCATCACGGTTGCTTATGATTGGCCGAGAAATGTCGGCAGCTGTAAGTTTCTCTGCAAGGTCACAGGTGATGTAATCACTTGTAAAGATTTATTTATGTATTGGTTTTGGGAGGTTTTTTCTACAAAGAAAGCACTGCATCTGAAATGAAATGAAAATCACATTTAACCCTCAGGTATTTGCACCAGAAAGGCCTTTAGTATGTTGTGTGTGTAGAATCTACACTTTTGAATAATTACATTTTCTTCTATTTCATCAACTTGAATTGTCAAAAAATGAATAAAATGAGTATTTGGAATGTTTTTTTAAATTTATTAACCCTTTAAATGCTGTGTTTACAATGTAAACCTTTTTAATACAACCCCCCCACAAAAAAAATAAAAAACCCACATTTTTTGTAATATACTCCATAACTGTTGAGAGGAGTCAGTTGAGGTGGCTCGGGCACCTTGTGAGGATGCCTCCTGGACGCCTCCCTGGGGAGGTGTTCTGGGCATGTCCATCTGGGGGGAGACCTCGGGGCTGAACCAGGACACGCTGGAGGGTTTATATCTCTTGGCTGGCCTGGGAACGCCTTGGGATTCCCCTGGAGGAGCTGGCTGGGGTAGCTGGGGTGATGGAGGTCTGGGCTTCTTTGCTGGGGCTGCTGCCCCTGCGACCCAGACCCGGATAAGCGGGAGACGATGACGACAATACTGTATAAAAATATCACATATAAATTAATGTATATGTTGATGATTCACACTGTGTTGGAAAATGACAATAGTAGCAGATATAAATATAATGTAATGTTGTGGTTGGTCCTTCCTCCCCACCACCCATAAATGGGGAGGCTAAGTCACACCCTTCTACTTCTGGTCCATGGGTGCTTAGCTCACAAAAAATTTAAATGGGAGTGAATGGAGCGAGTCAAGCTAAATTCTGATTCTGTGTGACAAGTGCTCTGAAATTCACATATGATAGCAGTTAATAAGAAATATTTCATGTGTCACAGGCAGACCACCTGTTTTTGATGTGAAGCAAAGGTGACGTTAGGTTTTATGTGGGCTTAGTAAGAGACTATGAGTGGAGTATGTGACGTCACACTCCGCTCAGCTGTGGTGTGGAGTCTGTGGTGATGTCACGTGGGCGCCAGGCATGTAGTCCGAAATATTAACGTGTCTTACTCGCAAATGAATCAGCCGTTGGTTAACAGAAGCAGTTGAAACATCAATAATTATCATTAATAGTGAGGTACGACATGTGTGTGATTCAGGTCACATGACAAAGCAGATAAGTCTTTAGCATTTTATTTCCCATTGAATACCATTCATTAATCTTCCAATCTCAGGCCCCATGGTGGAGATTTGAGCTACCCATGTATGCAGAAATGGTTTGGTCTTTGATTAAGGCGCCAAATATCACAACACTATTCCATCATAACTCTTAGACCAGTGGTCCCCAAACTACAACCCGCCTCCACATTTGGTCCGGCCCTCTGAACAATACCAGAGACCATTTAGACTTTTTTTTAATATGTGTGTATTTGTATTTGATAACAAAGTTGGACTTTTGCAATAAAATGTTCCTTAGTTATGAACTATTTTCATTATTAATGAAGCGGAGACCGTGGGGTTGTCTCCAGAATTTGGTTCAGAGTGACAAGGTGTGGGTTGTGGTTCCGATTAAAGAACACGGATACAGATGTCCTCATTGAAGGTTTATTCACTGCGGTCTGTAATAATACAGTAAGACTAAGTATAACACTATATACATACAATAATAAATGAACCAAGACCGACTATATGAGTCACTCAGATGTATTACATGGGTCATGGAACACAAATCACCTCACGGAAATCACAGATGACAGCTAGCAATGCTAGCTGCTAGCATATTATCGTATTAGCTTCAACAGCACACCGACGCTAAACAGCATTAGCTTATACAGTACACCATGCTAACATCTACCTGAACTGTACTGTGTTATTTATCTCACCTTGTGGCATCTACACTAAGTAATAAACCAGGAATAGATGAATAAAAAAGAGAAAAAAGAAGTGGAGATGGCGAACTTGGCACGGTTACCTACAACACAGCGGCTAATAAAACACGGACTACGTTCATAACCATCGTAACATCAGTGGTGCGTTCAACAGCGTGGGACATTTGAAAACTTACAGAAAAGGAGTTATTCCTGAACAAATATAACCAAACAATCAAATAAACAATTAAACTGCGTGGGCTTTCTAACAATTGACTATTATTAACTAGTTTGACACAATAATTTTGAGAGACTGCTCATATGAGTCATTTAAGTCAGAGATTCTGCTCTGAAGTTGGACCTGTTAAGATGAAGAAGTTTATGTTCAATGGACCTTTTTTCTGTGAAGAACCCACAGAGGGTTACTTATTTCACAAACAGTTATTATTATTATTAGTAGTAGTAGTAGTAGTAGTAGTAGTAGTAGTAGTAGTAGTAGTAGTAGTAGTATATAAGGGTTGTGGCTTTCTGGAAAACAATATTTTTTTACATTTAGACACTCCTGCATTCGTCACACTTTTTCTGTTACAAATTGACCCTGGCCCCTCATCTGAGAAGGGAAAAGTTATGTGGCCCTCACTGGAAATAGTTTGGGGACCCCTGTCTTAGACAATAAATGTGCAAGCCAAGAGCACTGCATAGATATGAGATAAGTTTATAGATATAAGACAAAACTTAAGAAAATAAAACATTTACATTGTTACAGTTCATACTTAAAACAATTATAGCAGGTTGTACCTTAGTGAACAGAACCACAGTAACCAGGAGTTGTTTTCTTTATGTTGCCAGGGGTTCGAATCCAGGGCGAGACATCCTGCTGGGATGGTCTTGTTTTTTTTAACAATGAAATGTTGAAATAAAATGGCTGACTGGTATAACGGGTTTGGAATATCTGTTATTTAAGGTTTGGAGTGAATAGAGACTGTGAAAACAGGCGTTGGGTGTGGATGATAAAGCTTCAGAAACCAGATGGACCCAAAAGTAAGACTCAGGAACAGAAATAGTCTTTAAAGATTTTATTATAAAAACAATATTTCTTAGAAGCCTGCTTTGCTGAACGAGGAACCGTCAGGTGACACACTTTCAGGCCACCAACTGAGGGGCAAGGCAAAAAGGGTGGTCAAAAAACAGACCAGAGATAAAGCCAGAAATCCACAAAAAGAGGACAATCCAAAATTCTTTACCAGTGTCCAGGTGTGGGTCAAAACCAGGGTCAGAATCCAAAACAGGGCCAATAGGGGTGAGGCAAACTCTTTATCCAGGAACAGGCACAGGGTCAGGTAACAGATGGCAACAATCAGACAAAAAAAGGGGGATAGACAGCAGACAACAACCAGAAAACCAAACCAAGTCAGACACAGTGAGGACAAGACCAGAATCAAAACCACTTATTCACTTCATAAAGAAAGACAAATAGATGTTTATATCTCTTATTTTAAAAGTCTTTTAAATAATGTTTTTTTTAATTTTACTTTTCTTATATGTTTTATGTAAAGCACCTTGAATTGTCCTGTACATGAAATGTGCTTTACAAATACATTTACCTTGCCTAATATGCACATTTTCATTGATGTCCAGAACAACTTTTGAACTCTGACCTCATTTAAATTCTGAAAAATAACATGAACTATTTAACACAAAATGCAAAGTGTGTGTAAAATGTCCACCCTGACACCAGAGGGTTAATGGATGTTTAATTTTTGAGCTTCACGAGCAACAAGTGCTTCACAATGTCTCCTTTTTCTGGTTTTGCATGTTTTGAATTTTACAACTGTTTTTTGTTTATCAAATGCAACAATGTGGGCAAAACTTGACACAATCCTCTCTCTCTCAAAAAAAAACCCCAAGTGTTTTAAAATAGGTGTGTTCCTGCCTGTCAGGAGTGATGGTTATGGAAAATAAAAATGCACATATTCAACTCCTGTGCTTTGGGGAGCTCTTACCGTTTCCATCCATGGAGCAATTTGAGTATCGAGGAGAGAACAAAGAAGGTAAACACATGTCAGTCAGCTTCAGAGAGCTTGGCTGCTGACTGGTGCACACCACTGAGTCCACATGTTTGTTGGTTTCCTTTGGTTTCCTCTGTTTTTGAGTCTCCCTTCACTGCCTCCTTTTGTCAGTAGAGGTGGTCAGAGTACTCCCATTCTGTACTTGTGTACAACTACTTGTGTGGGAAAAAAATCCTCTGGTTGAAGTAGAAGTACTGATTAAACTCCTTTACTGAAGTAAAAAAAAAAAAAAAAACTTCTCAATTGTAATAAAGTAAAAAGTAAAACTGTATATATAAATTTTCTCTTTTTTTGCCATGGATGAAATATTTATTTAACCAGAAAATATATAGAATTATTATATGGCCATCTAGAATGTTGTGACAGCTCCCATTCACTTTGAATGGACGTTCCCAGCATTCTGCAGGTGGATTTTTTTCAATAACCGCCCGCTGCACCATTAACGCCCGCTGCCAATGGCAACCAGTTTTGTCACTTCAGATTCACAGTACCATATCACTCCGCAGATAGTTCGGCCACTTTGAAAGTAAATATTCGCTACGTTGTAATAGCTATTTTATCCAGTCTGTTAGAGCAGTAACAGTAATAAGCTGTAATAACCCGTATAATAAGCGAGATAATGTATTGCCCACACAATATATTGTATCGCCCATGTTGTTTGGCCTCGTCTGGAAATATTTTTCTGATAGTAACGCGTGGGCAATACATTATCCCTTGCTAATTTCAAAGAGAAAAAGTCCAAATTGTGAGATAATAGTAATGTAACTATAATATATAAAGTCAGTTTCTCTTCCATTGACTTTCCCTCTGAAGTGACTTATTTTTCATACTGTCACATCTGTTTAGTTTGAAAAATGAATAAGTCTATTTTGAGGATGTAAAGAGTATAAAGTACAGATATTTATATAAATGTAAGGAGTGTAAAGTACAGACAGGGCTGCCATAGGCTTAGACAGACTTGGCGGTCGCCTCGGGTACCAGATGTCTTGGGGGCGCCAAGTCCCACAGAATTACAATATTAAGCTACTGTATTTTCTGGACTATAAGGTGAACTTGCTTTTTCTCATAGTGCGCCATTTTATCTCACAATTTTGACATTTTTTATCTCATAATTTTGACTTGAAGTCTTTTATAGTCTGGAAAATACAGTAACCTTTTGTTTCTCAAATGTCATGTAATTCAAAAATTGGTTAGACATTTAACGCCCATGCTTCATTCAAACATACATGTGAAGACATGTGATTTTCAGAATAATACATATACGTAACCCAACTTGAACCCAAACATCAAATCTGTATCGGAAAGAAAATTAAGAAGTCTTCTTATTTAAGCTGTACCTTAATGTGAGCTCCTTCAGTTATGCATAATGTTTATAAAAGTTGGTTTTCTCTGTGCTTTCTTAGTGCATGAAATGAGTAAAAGTGCAGCTGTTGGTCATGGTGTAATGGTTTAAGGTATGAAACAACTTCCTTCTATAGTCTTGACATAAAATGATTGGAAAGGCAGTTCCTCTGATGTGAGCTGTCACTCACTCAACTGCTGCCACTTTCCTAAAAGCAAAAGCTTAAGCCTTTGACATTGGTGAACACCTTCAGCCAAAGTGACTGAGCTTTTCTATGAACATTATAGTAGAATATACTATAGAATACAAGTACTATATTTATCCTACAATTGGGAAATTGCTTTGTAACAGCAGCAGCAGCATTCACATACTAAGAAAAACTAACAAAAAGTGAGGTGAAAAACAAAACTAACATATAATGGCATCAATCAAATATAATTAAAAATGTAAAAAAAATATCTGTGTATCATTCATTCATTTGTTTTCCAAAATAAAACCAAAAATAAGACAATGAAACAGGTTGTTATTTTAATATTTGTTTCCAAAACCAAAATGAAAAAAACAAATATTGATGTGTTTTTTTCTGTTTTCCTTTTTGTATTTAAATGAATAATAGAAAAAACAGATAATAGCTGTTTCCCTTTTCCAATTTTGACCTGAAGCAAATTGAGTAAAGCAGAAATTAATCTTAACAACCGAAAGAAACATGGCCACTGGACTTGAAGATCATTATGATATGATATGACACCAATTTTTTCCGTGGTCATATCTTCAGGTCTTAGGGTGACCCTCTTAGTTTCCCCAAATACGATGTAGGTTTTCATCTTTGTCACTGCTGGTCACAGTCATTTCCGGTTCATTCAATTTGCTTCAGGTCAAAATTGGATAAAACAGAAAACGGCCATTATCTGTTTTTTCCATTATTCATTTAAACACAAGAACAAAAACTGAAAAATGCACTGTTATCCATTCTTTTCATTTTGGTTTTGGAAACAAACAATGAATAAATGACTTGTTTTTTCGTTGTCTTATTTTTGGTTTTATTTTGAAAAATGAATAATACACGGATTGTAAACGAACAATAAAACATTAACACACAGATAAAAAGATCAAAATGACCACCAGTTTAGCATAAAAGTGGAACAGTGTTATTGCTTAATCGTCAGTCTAAAAGGTGGGTTTTTAACCTAGACTTAACCCTTTGTTGGTCACACTACAAAAATTCTAATAAAAACTTGACATCCCAAATTAAAAGCCGTTAAGCCCTGGACCATTTGTTTCCTTTGGGAATAATATCAATGTACAAAACTATGGATTAGAACAGAAACTGAACTTGTACTGTTGGATCTCCTTCCTGTTAGCAAAGGATGTTGTTGTTTTTGATTGTAGAAATATGACCATTTAAGTACAAGTCTGACAATTGGTTGTATTCATGTTTTAGTTGATATTCTTCCCTTCATTTAACATTTTCATGTTGAATCTACTCTGTACATTATCTCATTTTCTTAATTATGGCTCTTAAGCACAGTTGCCCCAGTGCCTGAGGCAGCCACAGACACGTCCCTGTTACCATGGTAATACTATGTGATATATCCACGTCTCAAGAAGAATATCAACTAAAACACACACACACACACACACACACACACACACACACCTATATATATATATATATAAACTCTGAAAAGAGTTTACACCATTTATTATTTTTTTACTGGCTGTTGTTTGGAACTGTAGGTTAGCTAAAACTACAGTCAGATCTTTTTGGCTGTGATGAACTTTTCAGTCATATTATTATCTCTGACTAATGGGCTTGTTCTCTTAGATAAATGTTAGAGCCTTAGATTGAAAAGCTTAACATAAACAATTGTACAGTCGTACACAAGCATGGACTACATATTTAACCTGCTATTTTTTGGGTTTTAGCTTAAAATGTGCAATGATCTAGAAACCATTAAACACAGGATCAATTAGCTGATACTGCTGATGCCTTAATTTAACTAATGTTGCTGAAATGTCACAGATTGATGATC